>JAODTK010005849.1:0-412544 GCA_026419785.1 Sclerodactyla briareus
AAAGAATTTTTTTCGTTTCACAGACCCCCATATTGCCAGAACGGCACTCTGGTGTCATATGAGCTACAGTAAGCAACATCCCAATAAATTTGTCCATGAATTCCCGAATTTCTATTTCAAGGGGAAACATCTTGAAGGAACTGATCAATTTTTTTCCGTACAATTCGGGCCCACGTCGGTTGTTGACGCGTAGGGTACAAGAAAAAAAAAGTTTTACAGACCCCCAGAATGCAGAAAACAGCATTTCCCGGACCGTATTGGAGTAAACAACGTCTCGAAATTGCATCAATTTCAGCATTATGTTTCAAGAAACGTTTCTTGAAAGAAACTGATCGATTGTTTCCTTCAACATTCGGGCCTCCGCCGCCATCAGTGTACGCGTACGTAGGTACAAGGGAAATTCTCGTTGTTACAGACCCCCCAGATTGCAAAGAAACTGCAATCATCCCGGACCCGTATGGCAGTTAAGTCACGTCCCCTAAAATTGGCAATAAAATTCAGAATTCATATCTCGAGAACGCTCTTTAAGCGAACTAATGATGTTATTTTGTTTCATATTCCTTACAATTCTGGCCAGCATCAGTGTCTCGTAATAGGTACAAAGGAATTTTTTAGCCTTACGAGTCCCCCCAAGTTGCCGGAAACGGTATTTGCCATGTCTTATGGCAGTAACAAACATCCCCAAAATTGACAATAATTCCAAATGTAATTATCAAGAACACTCTTGAAGGAACTGATCTAGTTTATTCATTACAGATCGCGCCACCATCAGTTGACGCGTACGTGTACAGAAATAGTCTTACCGACCACCCCCCCCACCCCCCCCCCGCCCCTCCCCTGGTTGCAGGGAGCGGCATTCCCGTGCCTTATGGTCAGTATGCGATCACTGAAATTGAAAGTCATTTCCGAAAACTGATCGATGTTTAATCCTTACATTTTTCATCTTGGTCTCCATTCCTACATAAATAGAAGCCAGACTGCGATATTCCTGGAGGACCCTTCCCAATTGAGTTGAAATTTGCTTGAACATCACTGTCATGGAAACTGTGCGCATTTTTCGGCTTTTGATTGAAAATTAAGGCCAGTCAGCAGACATTTGGTCATTTTTCAGATTTGTTTCCTCCTCCGCTCAACATTTCCGGCCCACTTCTCATGTCCATAATTATTTCGCCCCCCCTCAGCGCCTGTAAGTTTTCCCTACGTTCATCAAGAAAACCTCCATACCATGTTGATGTGCACGATCCCCTGCCCGTTTTTTTTTTCGTTACATATAGCTCCAATCTTTTAGTAAAAACAGCACGTCAGGCTGGCAAAGCCAATATGAAACAATAAGGATCAGACGTTAGACTATACCAAAACGTGTGCAGTTGGTATGAAAATGGCACAGTGGATTCCGGCATTGCGTTTAGTGGGGAGGGGGGGGGGGTGAAAGCTGAAGCAAGCCTAAACACAAATTCCCTCGTTGGCCTACATATAGTGTTTCAGCCCACCATTTGAAGGATGACACGTAGGGAGGAAAAAATACATATTTGCAAACAAGTTATTGTACACGTGGGCCTACGTATGTATTACACATTGTAACGGAAAAGGTAGGACTACAGGCGCGCGCAGAGCGTTTGTGCATCCGGCGCCTTACTCAACTAAAAATTGAAAGAAATCTAATAAGAAAATGAGTGTTAGACTTTTGTGTTATGGCTGTATGTACATATGATAAGGATTTTTTTCACCAGTCCGCCAAAATATTGGGGGGGGGGGATTTTTGATATTATGTCCCCCCCACCAAAAAGTTGGGGGGACATGTCCACCCCGTCCCTCCCGTTGATCGCCTGCCCATGCGTGGGTGGAAGCGTATAGTGCTAACGAACTAAGAGACCATTACACGCTAGTACACTTTCTGACAAATAAAACTGTCTATCAATATGCAAGTAGAACACTCACACGTCCTCATTCATGCTCAATTTACATTTCGTCACTTTTATGGACAAAATTTCCTGGAATCGAAGTGGAACAGCTCTAGTATAGTTGATATGGTAATAATAATAAAGTTTCATTATGGGCAAATTAGTATGCATAGACTTTGGTTGGCGCCATACTGCAATTCCTAAACGGCACGGGGAGGCTGCAGTGAACCATTTCTGACTGTGACCTAATGACTGTACAAGGACAAGGGAGCCTAAATCTTAAAAAGGGAATAGAAGCAGACTTGGCCATGACACTGGTGGCTGGACCCTTAAATGTTGCCATGGTGGTTTGGCTATAGCTACGAGTATGTCTATCGACATGTGAACTTGCATAAAGAAGATGCTAGTTAGAGGGCTACCGATCACAATACAAAGCAACTTCTGGGAAGTCTTCATGCAGGAGACGTGGAGAAGTATATGTCAGCTGCTAGACTTGCTGCGACAGAGAGCCATGGGCCAACATCTCGATAAGCCTGAACGAGATACCACTGTACGTGTGGCATACCCGCAGCCATATAATCCCAATCACAAAATAATACTTACAGTAACGGCACACGTTGGAATTCCTGAGTGTGTTACACGGAACAATATAATCTTTACTACATCCCACACGGAAATATTTAAGTGGCATTTTCCTGTCCTAATGCTCCCATTTTTCATCAGATTGCATCCATAAATGCTATATTATAGTAACTTTTAATTTATCTCGCTCGGTATTAATTTGAACAAATAATTTTTTTATGTCGCTCAACTTATGACCAAATCCCTGTTCCCCGAAGCCAACTCAGCATGACTTTTGCGATTGCGGTAGACATTTTGCATCAAAGGCAAGTCCACTGGTAGCAAATTATAGATAAGCATACAATGGGCGTTCAGTGCAACAGTGGAAAGGTATCCCCCATTTGATCTATCCGTGTGCACAATGGAAACTGTCGAATTTTCTATTCTTCTGCAAAGTGCGCTTTTGTTTGAACGAATATACCGTCAATACGAGAACAATTTTCTTAGAAACAATTTCTTTCCTCGAATATCCAAAGGGCTTGAAATGCCAGATGTTCGTTCAATGCGAAACAGACAATAAACAAATAAAGCCTATTCTTTGGGGCGAGATCGGAGCGCGCGGGAATAGCAGAATATCTGCACATTTAGGTTACCGTACTAAAATATGGCCATTCCAATGATTAAGGTCTTCATCATACCAAATTGACACACTTTGAAATTTAAAAATGTTGATAATTTTAGTAAATACTGTCTTTGTGGTTTCTCGGAAAAAGTGGTGTCATAGTAAGGGATAATCTCTAATATTGAGAGAACATGACAGATAGGACAGTAGATATTGTATGTTTCATGAGTTGATGGCGTTTACATGATAGGTAGGGGTATTTCATTTCCATTGAAGACATTTTTTGACATCTAGGTGGTGGGGTGTTCTTCCCCGATAAAAACACCCTCATTTTTATGTCACGCGAGTCACGAAAATGGATGATAAACTTAATTTACTCGGCGTCACTTACTACTTTGGAATACTTTTTCTTGTGCAATGGTTATTCGATCATGCCAATAACAATCATTTAATAGATAACAACAAAAAATCTTGGCCACTTCCTTTTAGTTAGACAAAATCACCTTCCTGACTGTCACGCGAGACACTTTTGTGATAATATCACATATCTTCCATCTTGTTTTGACCAATGTATGAAAACTATAGTAATGGGATGATTTTGTGTGAATCAACATACCTAGTTGTATGTGATACACCTAGTTCCAGAAAGGTTTACTTCCTAAACTAGCCTTGACATTAAATTAAATACAGTAAGGAGTCTTTATTTTTTAACAATTGATTGGTCACATGTCATCGGTGGGGACGGACCCCAAAACCCAAAGCCACTGCTTTTTCATGTAACAACTATCAGTACTTGCATGTTCAGATCACACAGTGTCCTCCTCCCCTGCAAACCACCTGTCGTAACATAGCACGATCGGCCCCTGGTCAATCATACTTGTTATCCCCCGATTATAGTTATATTGCCATGTTTACTACAGTCGGGCGGATGGTGGCTGGCTATATGAAAAAAAGTAATTTTGGGAAATCCAATCCGCAAAATAATTTTTCAATTGATGAGTCAGGGAAATGCTATCAACGTAGCTTTCCCTTGATGAGAAATTGAGCAGAACCTTTTATCACGCATGTCCCCTTATGAATCACGGCTGGATTTACAAGGGTGGCGCCCAAACCAGCCGAGCATGTGGGTTCTGCCCTCTCGTCGTTGAACTGCCCCCCCCCCTACCAATTTTTCCATCCCATCTCGTCGGGGAGCCCGTGTGGGTACGCTAAATGTACACGTCCCGACGAGGGCCTATTGCCGTGATCAGTAATACATATTTTCCACACCTTCTTTATAGTGAAAATAGGCTTTGTTAAAGTTTTAAAAGTTTTCGACGCGCTTCGCGCGCATCATTACTTTTGTCATATGCCAAGTTCCTCGCTCGCGTTTAAGATCGCGTATCCATCTCCTATCTCCCAACCAACTATGCACTCGTGCATATAATGATAGGATACACAAGCCTTAGCATTCTGTGTCCAATGTAGAACCCCCTCCCCCCCCCCTCCCTAGGGATTTGTCCCATCATGTTTTTCTGATCCACCGACCAGTCTACCATTATTGTTGTTGCCATCGCACTGTGGTGGGTGTAGGGTCTAAAGGGCAGTTGTTATGCAGGCAGATGGTGCAAATTGAGAATGTCCTATAGTTCCTCCGTTTGTGTATTGTTTTGAACGACCAATTGGGTGTCCTTAGATATGTTTTGATGATACCAAATTTGAATTTGTAATCATACTATTCTATATTAATCAATTAATTCGTGTAGTAAACTCATTTTCAATTGCATATGGGGGGGTGTTGTACCATGTAAGCAAATGGTATCAGAATAAGAATAGTGGGGATAGTTCACAAAACCTCATCTACAAACAGGTGTTCGGAATTATTCAGGTTTTGCATTCCCTTTTTTAATTGGGCCCAGTTTGCATTCAAACCTATCGTCCCCCCCCCCCCACCCTTTTTCATTCCCGTTCCCAAACACTCATGTATCGACTATTTTGCAAATTTTTTACAGTTCTGACGTTCTTGTGTATTATTCTTTTGCAGATTTCCCCACAGTGGGTTTAAACATTCAATCTTTTGTTTATTAGACACTCCTTCATTCGGATTAGCGGTAACACTAGGATATTGTTCGTCCTGGAACAGATGTGAAAAGAGAGAATTCAGTTCGTGCTAGGTAAAGGATTAATGTGGCGTTGGCCTATCATGTACTGATTTTGGGGTCTGCTGGACGCCGCGCCTCCGTCACGGCGCTAGGCTGGGACATCGTCCTCGATGCGGTATCATAAACCGACAGAGCCATGGACTGCTTTGTGCGTGGCTGGTCCTGCCTAAGCGTAGACCTTTTTTTTCGGGCGGCCTCAATTCCGCCCGGCATCGGAGAGCCGCAGGAGGACCGGCCTCCATCCAGCGCCGCCGCCTCAACCTCTAAGCTGAGGCGATGCCGAAGGCATAGGCGAAGGCGGGTCGTTTAGGCAGTTCTCGTTTCTCGGCGGGAAGAACGTACCGGGGAGGTGTCCGCCCGGTCCGCTCGAGGAAATTCCCGGAGGGGGGTCCCTTTCTACCGGTCATCCGACCTTCCTGCAAGAGGGGGTGGCGCCGTCCGAGAGACCAGAGGGGACGCTATCTGCCCAGGGGGCACTCGCTTTCAAACCCTGCCGGATTCTAGCGTTCCGCTACAAGGAGCATGACTACGCTTGTGATCCGCTCAATTCGGCCTCCCCGGCGGCCCCCAGACTCTTCCCTGGGTCTGCCGGCCCATCCTCGCTTTCTTGGGGCAGGAGGGCAACACAGTCTTGCTGCACACCCACTTTGGGTCTTAGGGTGTCCCCCGCCGGGAGCTGGGTGCGAATAGCTCCTATCAGCGCGGATCTCATCGCGTCTCGGACGTTTCCGCGGCAGCAGCGCTCATCCTGTACTCCGAGTACTCCGAAATTCTCGATCTCTGTCGCCGCGCGCGCGGCTATTGCGACGCAAATCTGTGGAACCGGTTCCTTGCATCCGAGGTCGATCCGCCCCAAACCGATTCCTCCTTTCGTGAGAATCTCGGACCCTTCCTGTTTCCAATGGACGGACCACATAGGTGCGCGGCGACAGAGCATACACGGGTGGCTTCGTTGAAGTTGCTTTTCCCCGCGCTGTCCTTTTCTCAAGGCGACAGTGACGACAGACGCGTCGCTCCTCGGAGGATGAGGAGGCCAATCTTATGGACGACGGGCCCTCTTCTGGGCGGATCAACAGCGAGTGCCCTCATTAACAGGCCCGACCTGACGACCGTTCATCGTCTCGTCGTGCGGCCAACAACGCTGCGACTTTTCAGACCCTCCGCTTCCGGACCCTTTCCGGCTTGGCAGTGGGTTTGGCTGTGTAAATCCGACGGACTAGCGCCCTGCGTCTCTTCTGCTTGAGACGACCAACAGTGCTTCCGAACAAGCGGCGGTTTTCGGGACGTGTTTGCGGACGTCGCAACATCCTCGGTTTTTGAAAACCCCGGGGTTGCCTCGGTGGGCCCGGCAATTTCATAATTTTTGGCCCTCTTCCCACCAGGGTGCGCAGGGGCCTCGCGATCCGGGCCTGTCCGCTCCCCGCCCTTGCGGCGTTCCACGCAGTTTTCCCGAGGGTTTCTTCCGGGGCGGAGCAGGTCACTGTCCGCCAGCTCCTGGCGAACGTTTAGCGAGCGTCTCCTGCCGCTGTTTTTGGCCCCGCATGATTCTCGCCATGTCCGCGAACGCCTTACGAGACGAGCCCATGCACAGAGGTCCGCTGGAGCTTCCTCGCCCTCAACTCCGTCTTGGGGGCGGCAGTGGCCTCCGCGAGCCGGCATAGCTGTTTCGATGTGTTACTACTGAAGCCTGTTCTCCGGCACGAGCCCGACGGGATCCGTCTTCCTCTTCGATCCGGCGTTCTTGGCAAAGACTCGTCGGTGCGTTCGCGCCTGAGATTTACCTCCCCGAGATCGGGTCGCCCTCGAAAACACCTGAGGACGAGCACCTGTGCCCCGTCCTAGCCCTGTGCTTGTCATCGAGAGGATTTCGTCTGATCCTCACGAGATTATTTTTTTGCTTCTGCCACGAACAGCCGCATACAGGCCGGCCGTCGCCGGCGCGTAGTCTTCTCGAGCCGGCAATGCGTGGTCCGCTAGAAGCATGATGACAGCGACCGGCGTGGAGCTCCAACCACCTTGTCTGCTTGCTAGGGTAACCGACACGATGTCCACGGAAAGGCAGTTGCCATACGCGGCTCTGCAAAACCCCTACTACTCAGCGTCCCGCCTACGTGGAGCGACGCACGGGCCCACCCACCGGGCGCCTTTGTGCTGACTGTGGCGCATTGTCGATAAGGGTAAGTATGGTCCTTGTCAAAAAGATTCTAACAAACCTACGGGTTTGTGAATCTGTGAACTACTCTACTTACCCCTTTACACATTCCCCCCATCATCCTCTCTCCTCTCCCGTGCCGTCGCAGGCGTCCACCCCTTCTCATCCGGGGTAAACCCCTCGATAATGCAGGACCCTAGCCTGGAAGGAGACGGGCGATTGGGTGGCCAACTCCGGTACTATGTAAAAATGCCAGACACTCGGTAGCCTATTGAGGGGGTGCATGGTCGATAAGAGAAGTATTCCGTAGTTGAACAGTATTCACAAACCCGTACTGCTTTGTAGAAACACTAGACCATAGACATGTAGCACAGAAGTTGGAGAATTCCTAAAACTGGTAATGGCAAGAATGGAGAGGGAATTTTCCAATGATGACACGCACGTTTCCTGTGGCAATCAATTGATGGTCATGTTTCTCAGTTTGCTCAGGGGGGGGGATCAGTGCCTCCATATTGGACAGACATGTGCATCAGTGACTGCACTGGCATGGGCATGCCCCGGAGGTAATTGTTGCAGCAGGCTATCACACTCACATTTCCAGTGTCCACTATAATTCCATCAGGTACGCCTTGTATGGAGTGAAACATTGAGGAAACTTATGTCCTGATTCTTTTGGTTTTTAACTTTATTCTGAAAACTGATGTGGTGTGAATATAGATGAAAATAACGAGGGAACATTGAACAAATGTATTCAATGCACACATATAGGCCTACCCCATGTCCACTTTCAGTTGGTAGGTACATTTTCATCTGTAACACAGTTTCCTGAATTACCAAATCTATGCTATTGGATGCCAGACTATCCGTTTCGTGTCCACACAGAAAAGAGTTGTACAATTGCCAGCACACCGGAGCCAACACCAATTCATTGTTTAAGCTCACGCTAACAAGTCCAGGACGCTAAGAATCATAACAGGGGGGTGGGCTTCAAAGTCGGACATCATAATACCAAGAACGGGAAGTTAAAGTCTACCACAGGCAAGGTAAAAGAATGATAAATGCATTGTCTCTATCTGGACTGGTGTGAGTGCATAAATACATTTCTGGGTTGGGTTTTACTTCCGTTAGGCTTTGGAGATGAATACAGTGTTGTTGCCCTGTGGTGCCCAGTCGATTTCCTGTTTCCGACTGGAACCATCCGGGGAAGCTTAACAGTCTCTCCAACCAGAATTGCAGCACGGCCGGAGTAGTTTTCTTGCTGACTGAGGATCTTCCCCTTGATTCCTCAATGTGATTGCCACCATTCTGGCCTCGGGCTGACTGCTTGGGTGACATCTTCTTTAAAACTTGCTGCCAGGAAAGGCCGCTTTTGGTGCTTGAACTTTACGATCATCGTCCTGAGGCCGGGTGGGCCCATCTCTGACTGCGTATCAGTGGCTGCATCCCTGCTCATGCATCTGGTGAGTCGGCACGGGCCTGTACGTTTGGGTGGAGAAGATTCTCCAACAGTATGGTCAGGTGTGTCAGCTGCTGATACCTTCCGATGGGGGGGCGCTAACTTCGTTGTGTGACCTCCGTGATTTCAATACTCCAGCTGCCCCAAGGTCCTTCCAGATGTTGACTGTGCCGGGGGTCACTAGCATCGTCGTGTCTCTATGCAATCTTGTGCCAAAAGCAACTGCTATTGGCCGAAGGCGTATCCATGAAGGGTCCTCGCGACTCTTGAGGCAAAGTTGGACACCTTGGTCTTTTCACATTTCCATCAGGTGTTCTTGTTCTCGGTTCTCATCACAGATCTTTCGTAGTTTAGTCCATTCTTGATGTCGTCATCGAGACAGTCTGCCATAGTGTTTTTCCCGGAACGTCCTGTTGCAAATGAGGAGGCGATTTCCGCTCCTCCTGGTGATACTTGGCCCGAGTCTAAGTGGTTGTTCCGGTGGAAATACGGTTACACATGCACAAGCGGTGTTCTTTCGACTTTTGGGACTTCGAGGTCGTGTTGCCAGTAGGATTCACCAGGTGAGCGGAGCAGCCATAGGTTGCTAATCCAGCTTGTCTTCATCTTCTTCCAACTTCTTCTCGGCTTACAGCTACATTTTGCGTGCAGTGTGTTCTGGTCACGGATTCTCCCTACTGACAGTGGGGGTAACGCAGCGTCGTGGTCTGTCTCAGTCGTCAGAGTTGGTTGGCAATTGCCCTACAAGATATCAGCAGTGCGAGGCTCCCCTGAGTGTCAAAGTGTCCACAAGATAGACTTCACCACTCTCTGCTGATGCGTCTCACATATCTGTCCCAAGAACACTTATAATACAGGTATTAGGACGCCAAAGCAGGCACTGAATTACACCAAGAGGTTCCCCATTTAGTGAACAGCTGATACGGGTTCTGGGACAGATTGACACCGCAGTATATTATGATAATATTCGACTCTCTTGGTCTGCTAATTTAGCCTGCAAAGTAGTCCGAACTAGGACCGAAGGCTCACCACGATTATCAGATGATGTGGTTGGGGGTCATGGTTCTATGGGATTATTCAGGGGGCCAATATGTGAGGTGGATGTTGGATGTAAGAAAATATAAAAAAAATCCGATTATAGAACATCCATTCTTTTTTGGTTATAACAACATCACCAACCCTGCTCCTGGACAGTACTTGATGCCTTTTGGATGTGTAGGTTCAACACCGATACTGTATTTTGAATGATCCTTCCTTGAAAGAGGCGAAATGTAAAATTCCAGTTCGGTATCACGTTGCCTGGTATCGAGCCCTGGCGTTTTAACCACCTTAATTCAATGGCCAAACAGGCCTGATTATGCTCCTGAGGTCCTTCTAACTCTGAAAAACATAGTGATGAAAGTCCCTAATGGGGGGAGGGTTCGGTTCTTGGCCACAGCCTATATTGGAATATCCTTATCTTCGAAAAAAAAAAATTATAAAGTTACAGATTCTGTTGGGAGGATGGATCGTTTCTGTGCCGTCTACCACTGTTTTGCCTGTCGTGTTAAGTGGTGTGCTCTCACAACGGCACTAATAACTCCCCAGTCCTCCCGCTGCCCAGGTCTTTCCTGCAGCTGTGCCGTAAACGCGAATATCTGACCCTACTCTACTAAGAGCCCTGGATTTGCATGTATCCACTGAAGTAGACAATGCCCTCCATTTGTATTCTATTTTTTTTCGCTTCATTTTTCTTTGACGAAGAAAAACAGTTTCGAAAAATGAACACTAAAAAATGCAGGTTTTCACCTGGGGGGTAGGGGTGAGGCCCTCGTCGGAACTCAACGCTCCGTCGGGGAAATCCTGGTGCCACGTGCACCACTGGCGGGATAAAGAGAGAAAGGGGGACCTACTCAATGCCAAATCCATGCAAAATCTACTTATAAAAAACTAGCTGGGGGAATGGGACCTTGAATTGTAAGATTGACGAAATTCTTGATAATTACATATTTTAGCTGAGGACATAGGTGTTTCACAACAAATGTTCAGTAGTTCAGACCTCCATTGTCCTTTAAGTGCCGTTGAAGTATTGAAAAACTTAAAAGCGGTTTTTGTCTAGCGTTGGCGCTCGAGCTGCAGCCCGCATTTGCATCCGGGTGGTTTTCAATCACTGAAAAACAGTGACTCACAAGACAGGACCATTTCGATAAATCAACGATCGATAAAAGTGTGGAAACAAGGGAACCGGTTTGAAATCGACATACATAAAATATCACAAATCCGACAGCTCATTTCTGAGAAATCCCTGCACTATCTCAGAGATCAATACATCCGACATCACTGAAACTATAGCCCTTATCCAAGAAACGGTCGGACTAGTGACGAGATAAAGGAAGATTAAGTGAATGACAGCACAGAACCGCAAGTGCATTTCCCCGTGGAAGTAACGCCTTCAAACCAAAATAGCAGGTTAGAAAAGAGTGAGCAGACATGGATGCAGCTCAGAGTAGTTCCATCTCAAATGGCACTAGCCAAACAATATAAGCGAGCGTCAAATCTTTTGATAGCGGGTAGAGAACGGTACATGATGAGGCCGGCCGGGGAACACAAGACCACCTCCTCTTTTTAGACAAAGTCTCAGCGAAGATTCAAGGAGAGGCGCACCGACCTGGGAATGGCCAAGAAGGCATATGCTCAGTCCACAATCCACACAATAGGACTCCATATTGCATTCGTAAACCCCCGCACACTGGTCAAGTCAGATACCCGTCCTTTGCATTTTTAATCAATGATAAATTAATCGTCATTCATGGATAGTACGAATTAGTTCCTTAACCGAGGGATATTTAGGGGCATTTGATGCAATCATAGCGTACCCCCCCCCCCCTCCTCCTCAGAAAGTGACATGCAGAAACCAGGCCGGGTTCAGGTGCCTTTTCTGAGGAATTCAAGTGTGATCGTCCAAGCGGCGCACCACCGGCTGGATACAGGAGAGAATACGAAAATAGAATTCAAAACCAAATAGGTTTTAGTGTGTGCTACATTGATATATGGCATAGACCCACCGGGAGGTGGGGCTTGAACACCTCCTCCTTTCAAGTGGCATGTGCAGTCACAATCCCCCCCCCCTCCTTCCCTACTGAAAATGTTTTACGCCACTGAGTCCACATGTTCGTTCCCAACATCTGTCTGAAATCGGTTGTTGACGATGGTGGTCCACAAATCACTCGACGAGGGGGAGGAAAAACATATCAAGATGACATACGGTCTGTGTCGGGAGGACACCGACACAAGGCAACGAGGGTAACTGAGTAAGCATCTTGCAAAATATAGAAAAACAAACGGGAGGTGAAGGAGGTGAATAACAAATCAGCTGTCGAACCTACACATGCAGAACCAGAGAAATTAAATACAGGCGGATCCTACCCAGTTAATTACATACACAGCGGGGATTCGACTGGAATGAAATGAGCTAGACAGGAAAGAAAATACCGCGGAACAGGCAATCTACGGATGACTATACAAGGAGCAGAATGTTGCCAGGTTCCCCAAATCGCGGGGAATTCCTCCGCGGAGTAGTGTTCTCATCTATGATGAGATATTTTTATTAGTAGGGGTATTCTCACCAGATCATTTTCTATTCGGAAAAAGTTCTATCGTTGTTTTGTTGTTGTTGTTTTATTTTTATTTATGTTTTAGTAGTCACGGTCACGGGTTACGAAATGAACATGTTTGTGATTACTATGCTTTGCTGCATGGATAAAATTATTGAGACTCTTGATACAACTTTACAATTTCATGTTCATCGATAGGAGAGAAACATACTAGGCGCGTTGGAAGTAGGTAAAAGTTCCTGAAAGAACTCCGTGCCATTGGCGGGATAGGGAACAAAAATGAACTAAGAGCAAGGACCGATTTTGACAAATAATCAATTAAAAATAACCGTTCTCTGTTTCTATAGCATACAGACACACCTTCCGCTCGCTCTTGTTTGTTGTTTGTATTTTCGTTGAACAACCACGTCCTTGGTGATTATCTAGTACCCTACAAATTGTTTTGTATTACCTCTTTAACACCCTGCCTGTTTGGAAGAAATTATTTTGACTGTTTGCACCGAACAAATTGCATAGATTATTGATAGTTGTAGAGGGTGTACGCGTTAGTTTCGTGGACGGCCCTAGTATAGTGCACATAGCAGCCTGCACTACCGCCGCGATGGATTCCGCACACTTCGCCGTCATGTGGATGCTCATTTTACTTTCTCACTCTGCCATACTGGAACTGTTCACGCCAACCAGGACATACTACGATACTCTCTCCACGAATTGACGTCCCATACGCCCGGGAAAATCGTACCAGCAAGCTGAATTGCCTGTATTACCTGCCGAAAGAAATGCGGCCACGCCAACGAGGGCACCGTTCTGGGGTAGGAGTCAAGGCGTACACGTTCAACAACCCTTTTTGCCTAATGCCCTGGGGAATACCCGCTCCCTCTGTAACAAGTTTGATGAACTGCAAGCCTGTTACTCGCTATTTACATAACGATATAACCATCCCCTCTGGTTCTCAAAACCTGCTACGCCCTATATTGTGAATGTTGGGAGGGGCGTGTGTGCGTTCATCAGTGATAAGTGTGTGCCCTGACACGTACACATCAGGACATCTTCCACCCCGCTATTGAACTACTACTGGCCTTAACATCCGCCCGTTCTATCTCCTCGAGACTTTCCTGCCCTAAACCCGCAGCGTTGTCTATAATTCCCCCTACCGCCAACGTGGAAACTGCTCATGCAACTCTGATCGGCCATATTGCTCAGCAACAGACCAAATCCCCAGACGCCGTAAGCCTTATCACCGGGGACTTTAAATACTGTCAGTTGTTTCCATGGCTACCCCATTATGTAACCGGGCACACGAGGGAACAATGCTTGCTCTGTTCTATTGTTTGGTCAAAGACGCTTACAATCCGACCTACCATCCGCCCCCTCGGTATCGATCATGACGTGATCATCACCCTTAGAAGGCTGTTCCGACTACCGACCAGTGCTCCGACAGAGTAAGCGATTTCAAGAAGACAATAAAGTCTGGAATGAGGCCACTCAAGAACGTTTGGAGGACTGCTTTCGAATCAACTGATTGGGACATGTTCGTAAACACTTGTGACACCATCGAGGACTCATGGCTCACGTATAACCGTTGCCGATTACATAAACTTCTGTAAAAGTTATCGTTGAAAGGAAAACAGTAACGCTCTATCCGAACACGAACCGTGGGTTACGTCGGAACTGGAATCCGTCATCATGAGAAGAAAGCCTGCTGTCCTTCCGAGAATGATATCGTGACAAACTGACAGCGGTGAACCGGAAACTCGACGACGGTGACTACGGAAGGCCAAGGATCAAATACGCGGACAGAATTTGAAGGACGTTAAATCAATGACACTGGCTTGTTTGGAAAGGCATGAAATGTGTAACTGGATAGGAGAACACACTGAACCTTTCCAATTATCACTGTGGGAAATGTTACACTCCTGACATCATGCCTGGGGGGTTAAAGTTCTTTATATGGCTAGGTTGACAACAACCATGACTCCCATTAGAGCTGCCTCAGGCTGTGACGACTTGGTGGTTTTAGTCACTCTGAAAAAATACAGTTCACTCTTCTGAAGTCTCTCAGAGAATTGCGGAATGTCAAATCTGGCAAGGCCTGCGGGCCAGATGGTATCAATGGTGAAATTTTGAAAATGTGCCATAGTCATCTCTCATACATATATCATGATATTTGTACATGTCTCTGAGTACACATCGTGTGCTGTATCCTGGAAATCCTTCCACCTGGTGCCCATCCCTAAGAAACCTATATGTCATTTATGTCATATGTCTATATTCACCTCGATATTCCCATGAAAACCTTGAACGTCCTGGTGCTCTCTCGACTGCCCTCAAATTATTACTCATGAGGATCACTTACAGTTTGCCTACAGAAAAAAACCACGCGCTCTGTGGAATCTGCTATTTTTTGCTTTTTCACTGATTTCTGTATATAATCAGTATTGACAGTCTACAACTACGCCAGAGTATTATTTGTGGATTTTTCGCTCTGCTTCAGCACCATTCTTCGCATGATATTGGGTTCACAAAATGAATGATTACAAGATCAATAGCAATCTGACTAAAGTGGGTGGTTAGACTCCTTACACTAGGACCCAGAAGTTGGTGTGAATGGCAGTCGCTAAGTGACATTATTCAATACTGGTGCTCCACCGTGTTGCGTTATATCGCCTGTACTATTTACGCTATTAACCCATCCGACGTTCGGGCGTCATATCCCAACACTATATTTCACATATGCCGACAATACATGTTCTTAGGTCTGATAGGGAAAATGGTGATGATACTGAAATAATGGCAAGTGATATCTTACATTACGAATTGGTGTCACGAAAATAGGCTGGAGCTCAATGTGTCCAAAACGAAGGTAGCTTGTTTTTGCCCCCCCGGTCGTGGTGAGCACCACTAGAGATTATAACTATTGGAGGATAGCAAGGAACGGTTCCGCTTAGCAAGTTTTATGGGTTACTATCACTGACAAACTGGATTGAGGGTGGGGGATCATGTTTGGGTATGTACTAGCTGAAACCAACCGTCGATTATTCTTCTGTCAGTCATACATGAGCTCCGTTTGATAGACGAGTTACTTGTCAATGTCAAGACGCGAAAGCCCCAGTCACTGTTTACCGTCGCACCATCCTTGAGTATCGCCAATTCGGCACAGCAGCCGGAACAGTCAACAATTGTTTAAACTGCTGGACTGAGCGTACAGACGGGTCCTTTCTTTGCCTCGAACACTTAAACATCTTTCCAATGAGTTTTGTAGGTAATAGACTAATGTTATGTGTCTGATTAAGACCTGGATGTTGGTAAGTCGCCCATCGTTTAGTCAGGTCAGGGGTGATGTCCTGTACCAAAACCAATATGTTTTACCTGTAGCTCCCATAAGAAAGCTACACACCAATGTGAAACCTGGTCAGACCAACCGTTCTGACTTATCGTGTTTCACAAGGTTTTCGGACTTTAACCTCTGTGACCATCAATACTCTGACCTGACCACAAAACCATAGGGTTCATGTCCATCATGGCGACCCGCATACCCGCAAGTAGAGCTTCATCCATCCCGGTGGGGTCGAGTTATCGTGTTCACAAGCCAAATGACCATTATGACTTTTCACAATCTTCTGTTTTTGCCCAAAATCCAATCCCGACCTGAACCAAAACAATAGTGTTTACTGTACTCCCCGTAAGGAAGCTACACACCAATTTGAACCCTGATTCAGACCAAATATTCTGGACTTATCGTGTTCACAAGTTTTCAAGACTTTGACCTTTTGGTGACCTCAAATGACCTCTGATTACCCCACCCAAAACGATGGATTCATGGCACTTAATCATTGGGAGGCCACATACAAGTATAAGCTTCCAATAATCCATCCAGGTGGGGTTGAGTTCTTGTGTTCACAAGGCCAGCTTCACACACCTACACACATCCCAACATACACACATAACACACACACCTGGCATGACTGCATAGATTTTCCCCTCCTACTTCCTCCGACTGTCGTCGGAATAAAAAATCAGTCAGGATCTCCAAGCTCTCCCGGTACCTCAATGAGAATTCGGGCCAGCGTTGTTTCTTACCAGCAGGTAGCCCGGTGATTGAAAGCGGCAGTTCCATGTTGTCCAAGTGCCTCCCCCAGGCATGTGCTCCATGGAGACGGGTGATGTAATACAAATCAGGAAAAAATCGCCACATTTGAACTGATTGATCAGAACAAACTATTGCACCATTTCGCATCTGAGCCCTTATGCCGCCAAAAAATTCACAGGGGGCGGGGGACCCCCCTCACTATACCCCTCCCCCAGGACGGCACATCATAAATAGGTACTATCAGTCAACTTTCATCCATCAATCACATTCACCCCCCCCCCCCCCGCCCCCAAAAAACCTGGCTAGGTTCGCCTGTAATTACTCCCCATGGTTGAACTCGCGTGAATCCCTTATTCGTGTGTCATCCGCATATCCCGCCACTTTTCGCTACTTATGGAGAGCTGCTCACCCCGTAGCTATGAATAAGTACAATCATTATCACGTGAAGGGGCTTGAATTTAGTGATGGACGTTTTTGCCATTGACCATGTGCGGTCCCATTGTGAAATGAGTAATGCCACCTGTCTTTTGATAATATCACGTATTCGAAGTTCATCGTTATTTTGTATGATCAGATCGGAAGTACAAAATGCATTGTGATTTGAGAAAGAAAGTTTACTAACTATTATTCTACCAGTAGGGCCCCACCACCAGCGTGGGTTTTGAATAAATATTTCTTGACAGAAAAACCGCCACTGGCAAGCCTAATTTTCACACTGGCCAACTCGGCCTACGCGATATTTATAACTTACTAAATTATAATTAGTTGTTAATTATCGCTACCCGCGATAGGAAATGGGGCTTCCGTTATTCTTATACGGCTCTCCTTGTTCGCTTGTAACATTTCGGACTGTGCTAATGAGGCTAATAACCGTGATAACCCCAAACTCACGTATTTTCGAGGTGACTCCGATCTCTACGGAACGTTACTGATACCAATTCCACGAAATACTACAGTCAACGACGTAAACATGTTGTAGCTGAGAAGCCGACATATCCTTCATACTAAGTAAGTAAGTGTTGTAGTCGATACCGGCACATCCGAGACCATAGTGTCGAGACCACAGGAGCTCGGAACATTGACCTAGCCTACACTAATATATAATTATATATTAGTGTAGGCTAGGTCAATGTTCCGAGCTCCTGTGGGTCGAAACTGAGACCAGCAAGGTCCGAGATTGAGACTGAGACCGAATGTATATAGGCTAGGCTATAATCAGTGTTGGAGGACTCAACTCGGACTCGGCTTTGATGACTCGGACTGGGGACTCGGTCCGAGTCCAGGTTCAAGACTGCACAGAAAAAATCCATGGGAAATCCTGAAACTTAGGTTGAAGAATACTGTGGAAACTTTTACATCGACAACGATAATCATAAATGCAAACAGCAATGTACTACGGTACTGTCTCATTTGTCAAATTGCTATCAGCACTTGTTGAACTGGCTTTCAGCAGGCGGCAATCTCATGACAGAGAAATGGTGATGTTCTTGTGAATACATGAAAGAGCAAGAAAAAAGGTGATAACGCTTCCTTGAAAATGATTATGGTCTTAGAGTCCTGCAAACGGGGAGATTTGGGATCAGTGGGGGTTACCTGAGTGTTTTCCGTAGGGGCATTCTTTTTAATGTATTTTTAGCAGCTGCCCTAATGCAATTTGCATTTAATTGGTTACTATTGTTATGAACTTTCTCGATGATGTCTCAAACTCCAAACAGTTGAAGGAAAAATTCGCATTGAGATAATATGCCACACTACGATATACTCTGTTTGCGGGGGATGATGCAAGAACTTAATACCTTATATTTCTGCCAAAATGCAAAGTTGTACTAGGGCTCGGACACAAGACTGACTTGACTCAGATGTGGAGGTCTCGGACTTGGATGGTGGGGACTCGGTCTTGGACTCGGACTAGGATGCTGGCTGGACTCAATTCCAACACTACATATATAGCCTTGTTGTTGTGTGTTTACATGTCAGTCTGTGCTAAAACCCAACACTAGGTTTGAAAATTTAGTGCAATTTTTTCTCAACTCTTATGGCAGATATTGATGAACATTCAGTGGGGAGTAAAAGACACGAGTATCAGTAAACACTCTGTAGACATTTTGCATGATTTCATATAGAATAAATTCGTGAAATACAGCCCAGGAAACCTTGCCTTGAACGCCGAAGGCGGCACTCAGGAAAAAAAAAATTCAACTCAGAAATTATACACTTTCGCTAAAAGTGATGGGAGAATGCCACAGTAACAATCTTGGTACCACTGGAAAGCTCTCGGTTCCATCGCCTCGAATATGATGCAGTTTCACTGTATCTATAGTAGGCACCGGATTTTGATGCGATTTTGAACAGCCAAATGCGCTCTCCCCATTTCCCAAATGCGCGATATTGCCAAGAAAGGGCAAAATGCGCGATCGGTTGCGATTCGGAATTCAAAGTACATTATTTAACACTCAAACACATGACAAACGCATGCTTTCTTGGAGGAAGGAAGAATCGCAATTAGTGCTCTGCCAAATTCGTGAAGAATGTAATTTCATCTCTAAGTAACAACATACAATCTGGAAGTTGCATTTAAAAAACAATCGACTCTTCAAAGATCATATTTGGAAAATATCTCGAAATTGGGAATATGAAAAAAAATGAACTGGAACTTACTCCGCCAACTACACGATCACGAATTTTACCAAACTGCGATGCAGCTCATGCATACGGCAAATAACATAACGAGGAGCACACATGCCCATGCTTTATCGATCAGGGCCGCCGATTGCTAATGATTAGCGATATGCCGATAAACACAAGTCACTTACCACCGCAGGTTAGGCCAGCTTCTGTATGATCAGATCCACGTCACTAAAAGTAGGAATTCTGGCTGTCAGAGAAATCTGTCTAAGTGGGGGTGATTAAACTGACCAATGGAAAAATTGCCGCACCGGGGATCACCGATGTCTTTTAGTGCTGTATAACAGAGTTTAAGGGTGGAACTACAGTGATAGAATAACAGGGTAACATGCAACTTTGAGCCATGTCCCGTGCACGCAATACAACTTTACGAGCAAATTATTAATAGTCCTCACTACAGGGTCGGTTACACCGGTGATCGTTCCGTCACGTATCCCGCGGCCGGTGAGTCTGGCAGGAATGTTAAACTGTGCATAAAAATTGTAGCACAAAATTATCGGAAGTGACAACGATCTGTTGATATTGGGTCATGCAGTGTGTGTAATGAGCGGCGAGTCAAGCGGATATGCCGATCGCTACGAAACTTTTAAAACTGAAATTGAAACTGCAACACCCAGGGGAAGGTGAGTAAAGAAGACAAAAAACCTAGGCATGCGAGTGTGTAATTTTAGGTACTTAGCACAGCAATTCTGGTGATTTGGATTTTATGGGTTGTTGGTTGTGGATTTTTTTTAACTGAAAAATCTGGTATTCACGAAACACCGTAAATGCGCGATGGATTGTAAAATGCGCGACGAAGACTAGAAATGCGCGATCGCGCCAAATCCTGGTGCCTAATCTAAGTGAGGGGATGATGAAGTCTCAAACTGAAGTATTCACTTGAGAATGACAAAAAAATACTTTTTGTTACATTTGTGCAAAAACGAATATAGTGTAAGCAGAGCTCGAATTAAGCCACTCGCCCGCCTGCCAAATGCTAGTGAAAATGGCCGCGGGTGAGTAAAACAAACATCCTTCTGTAGGTGTTTGCGAGTTGACTATTTGAGAATCCAATAAACATTCATACACCACAATGTTGCAAGGCCTATGAAACAAGCATGCGGGCTACCAAAAGCGTTCAGATGTTTACCGACTGGCGAGTGAAAACAAAAGTGTTGAGGAAGCCCTGGTAAGGAAGCCTGATTACAAGAGCTTTACAAAAAGCTTATTATTGGTATACCATAGCCCACATCATTTTTGGCTTCAATTTCAAATTCTCAGGGTTCTAACAGTTTACCAATGGTGACCTAATTACTACACAATCCTGGCACCTGAAAAAAAGGTAAATTGCTGTGGCAAGGGTAATTTCATGGTAGAAAAGTGTGAAATACTCAGCAGAATTGAATTCAGCATACCAAACAACCCTAAATACATTGTTGGTTCTCTTTCTACCACAAATGCGGAAAAAAAAAAGATTTTCCTTGTTGAAGCCTTTCACTCATGAATATTAATGAACTATAATGAATATTAATGAGCACCAAATTCATTTCATGTCTTTTCCTCAAAAAATTAAGACAATTCAGGGGATTATTCCTACAATGAACAAAGAGGTACAACATCCATTCACCCCAAATTTCAGAGAAATGAGCATAACATATACTATGTTAACATTATTTACAGCGTTCTGAATATATAATGAAGCTGACTTTCAATATTTAATATTCACAGGCATTTCACTACAAATACGTGGGTTTTTTTTGGCCTTCTATATTATCAAAAATGTTAATGTAACATTGGTTGTAAGCCTATTTTGAAGTGAACTAACACCATTTATGTATTTATTATATATATATATATATATATAGATATATATAATATATATATATATATATATCTATATATATATATATATAATATATATATATATATATATATATATATATATAATATATATATATATAATGTACTTCATAGCTTTCAATGTCATCGATTTAAAGAAATTGACTAACATGCTTTTTGACACTTTTTGGGTTGTCCCATCTGAAAATCAGTCAATTTTCATGGTTTGAAAGTGCTCTAGTTTCTGAGCTGCTTGGCCAATTTTGCTCATTCAAAGTGTTTTCTGTTTCTTTCCACTATTTCTTTCACATAGAAGCATCCAACAAACTGATTTCCATTAATTAATATTTTGGTGATATGGCTACTATATAGTGTATAGGGCACCAATTTGAAGTCCGAACTGTAGTGCAGGCCTCATTTTACACCCACCAATGCTCTATTTTTGACATGATAGACAACCTCAGCACATTGATACAGTTGTTTTTTCTATGATCTGCGAAAACAAGTCAACACTTCTTTCTTCTTCCTGTTATCCTCCACAATCGACGAGGAATAGGTGTAACCACAGAGCATAAATCAAGGGTGGTGCCACGTGAGCATGCAGGCCCCCGCCCATTCCCGTCAGCCACCCCCCCCCAGTTCGCCAAATTGATCGGTGAAAGCCATGAACAAAATACACACCCCTCATCACATTGTGAAGACCCCGCCAGGATGCCAGACTGACCTCTGTGCCATTCAACACTACTGAATAGGGCACCGATACACAGTAATTGCCACTGCGACTGCCATAGATGAGCCCACCCCCCCTCTCACCTCTTCACTTGTTCTCCCTCTTCTCTTGGCTGGGAGCATTCTTTCCTGCATCCTTCATGCAAGCATTCAGAATACTACGGCTTCCTAAACCGGGAAATTATTGATCATCTCTCTCTGCAGTCTCTGTCCTTCCAATTGATCTTCTTAGGTTTACCTCCCAACCCATACAAACAAAAACCCACTTTCCTTACTGTATGTGGCCAGGTGGGGTGCTATTGTGTCTCCATCCTTGCTTCTTCCTCAATTCCAAAAACCATACCAAAACTTAACCCCCTTCAAATGCATTACCATTAGCTTTTGTCCTATGATTGGATGACCAATTTCATACCATATACTGTAACGTTAGGCCTCACTGTATTCAAAATGCGAATTCAGTGTTTAGGCCAGGGTCTACTTGTGGATTTAATTCAAGTTGGTCCATTTTTCACTAACCAACAGCTAGCAAATACCCCCAGACAAACAATATGCACCACTGGGGCTAGGCCTATTACTATTGTAGGCCCGGAATTGCTATAAAGTTCTTTGAAAAATTCAGGATTTTGGTGGCGATACCACTCACAATGGTTGAAATGTCGTAAGTTTTTTTTTCCTTCTGGATTGCTCCATTGACTGCTAACACAAAGTGCCCCTTTTTTTGTTTTGATGAGTTTCGCACGTTGCCTATGTCTAGTATGCTGTTTAAATTAATTATTGTGAGCTGTGATTTAAACAGTCAATAAACATGAGTGAAACGATTGAAATACGAGTGATGAACGTAATATATAGCAAACACAATACCAGTGTGTGTGTGTCCCTGTGTGTGCTATCGACAATGCAATTACGACACACGTGTGCATTGTTACCTGCTGGCCACTATGCATGGAACCATTCTCTTCTCTTCGTACAGTACCTCAGAGTTTACGGGAGGTCCAGTCATTTCTTCCTCAGGGATGCTACCTGTATGTATAATCGATTCCACAGGACCACTGCAGGCTTAGATACCAACAGAGGCTAATCGTGGAGAACGAAAAAATGTATCCATGGGTCCAAACTTCATTTCCATACGCGATGTTCCTATGTAGAGTTTATGGCCTTGTTCATTCTGCAGAGAAATCGGAGAGAATCCTACTTTGCAAACAATAACGCATTCATACCAGACGGCCACAACTTTGGAACACCCCCGGCGAAATTGTGTCATAAAAGTAATTTCGTTGTTTCATTTTGTTTTGAATGATCAACAGTTACAAAAGTTCTGTTGTCTTTCTCTCACCACAAAAACCCTTTCCGAACCACCACTCCAGCAATCCATCCTCTCCCATAGACATAAATCTCCTTAAAGTAAGAATAATGTGTGAATTCATGGGAACAAAAAGCTTTTTGCAGGGTTGTGGGCAATCTGACATCCTTTATAATTCGCATGATGATGCTTTTCAATCTTGGGCACAGTACACAAGCACAAACTTTTTCGAAGGCTGTAACGCCGTATGGAAAGTCCGTAGAACTCGGGGTTGGCCTGACGCAATCATTTTTTTCTCCAGCTAATATACGCCTCTTTATTATCCATCCTCAGCTGCGTTTAACGAGTGATGACAATACACTTCGAGTCATGTACATGTATTCAATTTTCAGGGTTGATTTTTAGTCATCTGATTGGTCAAGGATGAACAGAAGTATGACTCATCCGATTTCAATCGTCCTCCCATTGAAATGCAAACATGGGGTCAAATATTGGTAGCGAATTGGTCAATAAACCTAGGTGTCCCTATACGTAGATTATCACTTTAGAGTCTGAGCCACTATTAGAATGAATACTGTGATTACTTTCATTTTCATTTCAGTGCCAGGGATGGTGGAACCAATAAGCTGCCGTCCCTCCAACAGGACTAATGGCCCCCCACACGTGGTATTGCAAAAGCACCAATCCATGCCGAAGAGTTACCCTCTGCTAGACCTTTGAAGAGTTGCTACCACCCTCTTGCTAGCAAACTGCTTCACATATAACATCAGTAACCTTTGACACACGTCTTTTCCTCCCTCTTTCCCTCCTCATGCCTTATTGTGATTGCAGTATGTCGATCATGTGGCTCCAGACAGGCATTCAACATTTTTAGCGAATGGTTGGAGTTGAATACAAACAAGTCACAACACCAATCTATTTTTGATTCCTTGATTGAAGTCAAAGGAATCTATGCAGTCGATGACAGTGGTGTGTTGGTGTGATCATGATGCCTTGTCTTGTTGACACGATAACTCAACCCCTCTTGCTTGATCAAGTTCATACTGTGTATATGGGTTCCTCATAATGAGTACCTGATCCCTATTGTTTTTGGGTCAGGTCAAAGGTCACTCTGATGTCAAAGAGGGGTCCAAAGTTCTGATAAACTCGTTAATACGGTAATCCAGAATACCGGGTCAATCGTTTGAAACTCGGATGAGGCTTTCTCATGAGGAGTACATAAACCCTATTGTTCTTTGTGTAATTAGGTGTCGATTCGAGGAAAATTGGGAAATTGTGAAAATTGATAATTCCGTCACCAATTTTAACTCGTTAACACGATAACTCGGCCCCCACTTGGATGGATTACGTTCATACATGGTATTGTGTTCCCCATTATGAGTACATTAAACCTTTTGTTTGCAGGGGCAGGTCAGAGTTGTCTGAGGTCACCAGAGGTTAAAGTGTTAAAACCTTGTGAACAATAGTCGGATCGGTCTTATCGAGGTTGAAATTTGGTGTGTAGCTTTCGTATAGGATCCAGGAACCCTATTTTTTTTGGTTCACAGCTCAATTGAAATCTGGTTCGAAATTGGTGTATAGTCATATTTTGCCCATTTTTTTGGCTTGTGAGTTACATGGTATCTCCCTTCACTTGGTTGATGAGGCCCATACATGTATGTGTGGTCCCCACAAGGCAGTACATGGCCCTATTGTTTTGAGGTCAAGTCGGAGGTCTCTGAGGTCACCATAGGTCAAAGTCTAAAATCTTGAATTCATGTGTAGCTTTCTTATCGAGATTATAGGAACCCTGTTGTGGGGTTTGTATAAATGGGCATTTGTCAGATGTTCTGCTGCCCATATGAGCCTGTTGCAATTTCCAGTTGTCCCCCTTGTTCTACTATAGGTTGTCAGAAATGAGTCAAGGACACTAAGCCTTTTTGGGCCTTGCCTGGTTTTAAATTGTCTCAGAGTTCAAATGAGACGGCATGCAAGAGCACAGCCCCTAGGGAACCCCCAATGTGCGGTGAGTCTCCCTTCGTAGTGTTTTTCTACTCACAAAACGTTTCTTGTGACTGCTTGGACCCTCCAACTTCCAGCAAGTTTTTGTTCTCTTGCAGGCATGGATACCTACTGTGCACAATTTCAACAACCACTTCGCCTGTATGTATTGTAGAGGAAAAGAAGTGTTGGTAATAACAACGCATTGGTGAATTGAGGTTTTGATCCTAGAAATGCGGGTAAAGGAAAGGCCTCTCTACTGATGTTACACTCTCCTCACTCAACAGTTTCAATTTCTATAATGAGCACCAAGTGTAGAGCTCTATCATCATTTTCATGACCTGCAGTTGACCACAAGTCTGGTATGATGCCCAGCCATATGGCATCATCTCTGTGGATTGATTTCTTGATGTCAACAATAGGCTGCTCATCTTCAGTCGATATCTTTCCATAAGATACACATAGCCTGCATATTTCCCAATATGCTGGGGCATGACCCACTCTGTGTATCTGCAAAATTTGTCCATCAACTTTATTTCGGAAGAAAATTTTATTGATGTGACACATGAATTGTGTATGGTAGGCTGATTCTAATTACTGATTTTGATAGAACAGTGTTCTCATATGAGCCAACAGTGTTTTCATGTCGATCATTTTTCTGAGGCTGTGGTCCGAGGCATGAGCCGCCATTATAAATTGTAACATGATTAAACTATAAAAGGAAGCTTTTATATGGTTAATCATGTTGCAAGTTCTATAGCACTTATACCTTGAAGCAGAGCCTCATAGTGCTTCAACAATATTACAAACACCTGGTCATTGGTATACTGTGCTCAAACCCCCGAACAGATTGGGTGTAGCAGGTCGAGATCAGTGCAAATGGTGATCTACACCTTACAGGCTGTCTACTGAATACAGGCCCCTGGGCAAAAGCCGGGAACTCGAACCCAATCCCTGGATCGCAAGCCCAGAGCCTCAACCGCTGGCTACGGTGTTCTGATGCTCACAATTTAGGTGAATAGATAACTGCAGTACTGTATATGGTCCAAATTATTCTTCTGGCAATCTTCTAACGATAAAGGCCTTACACACAAGATAAGAGATAACTAAGTGAGACCCACTTGTTCATATCTGTGGATTCGATAATCTGTTTTCCTTTCAACAGAAACCACATATTTGTGACTTCTTGCTAGCGGTTGCTGTCCTGCATTAAGTCATCTTAAACTAGTAGAATTACTCTACAATACATGGTCTAGATTAGTGGCTTTATGAACAGGCCAGCATTCCAATGATTTATTTAGTTGCTGTCCATGCTTCTTTTCTGCTATGTTATCACGAACCTACAATGTAGTTCAGCGAATTACGCCACAGAACATTGTTAGATAGCAGCTTCATAACTAGTCTTGCGTAAGACGAATTATTGTTTAGCGCTTCTTGAAGCGGGATTGTTCTTATCTGTAAACACAAAAATAATGCAGCCCACCTGGCTGAAATAATCGTCTGTCCCAAATTACCAAAATGTGGGAGTGGTCATGTGAGAAGAATCATGTTTGAATGTCAACTGTGAACAGCAAAACCTGATTTCACGTGTAGTACAGCTGTTTACGTCCAATCATTTCACGAGACAATTTGAATCCTCCCGGAGCGGGGGTGTGGTTCCCTATTGGTGTTGGGATTGGCTCCCCCAATATTGGAAGGAGATTGCAATTTGACAAAGACGCTGATACAAACACAGACAATGAATGGCGCACTGCAGAAATTCCGCGAGTAGTTTACATAAAGCAGCAGGTAATAGGGAATATCAAGTATCACGTCTTAACACAAGACTACTTCATAACCGGCAGACTAATGTTTAGTCTATAATGGCTGTCCATGTCATCTGATTCTACGGTATTCTCTCGTTCTGATTTACTACACAGTACATGTTTAGATCATTGACTCTCCATGTCATAGTCTCCTGGCTGTCCATATCAGCATGGAGTCCTACAGGATATAGTCCCCGATCAGTTAAACTATGACAGGCAGTCTGATAGTATGAAGCTCATGGTTGTTTTGTCACTTGAACTATAGTCCAGATAGAGTTAATCTATAGGAACATGTCCAGATCCATTTGCTTCATGACAGGCAGTCTGATGGTTTGGTCTCATGGCTGCTCATGCATGTCATTTTAAACTGTCCCAGCATAGAGTTAATCTATCGGACATAGTCCAGAGGCAGTGACTTCATGACAGGCAGTCTGATGTATGGTCTCATGGCTCTCATGTCATGTTAAACTAGTCCAGCATAGAGTTAATCTATAGGACATAGTCCAGATCAGTGACTTCCTGACAGGCAGTCCTGATGGTGGTTTCTCTGACTGTTCATGGTCAATTTTAGTTCATGCATAGAGCTAACCCCTACATACATTGGTCCGAGATCATGAACTTTATGACAGGATGTTATGGGTCTCATGGCGGCTCATGTCATTACAGTTCACATAGAGCTAACCTACATACATGGTCAAGATCAGTGACTTAATGACAAGGATGGTATGGTCTCATGGCTGCCCTCATTTTTGTCCAGTTTAAACTAGTCCAGCATAGATTTACGCTACAGGACATGGGCTAGATTAGTGACGTAGGTTACTGGGGTTTGTTACAGGTATTTGCAATACGTCAGTAATCATCTGTAAGCTGTTGAGCAGTCACATTGAACTGGAACTTCCACTCCTCCCAGGCGTCTGAGGAAAGGTGGTCGTTGGGTCTTAGAGATATGCCGTCGGATGGGGACGTAAAATGTCTCGGGAGCAGGTTGTGATTTGTTGAACCCCTGCCTCGATACCTTTTGAGCACTAGTCGAGAAAGAGAAGGTGAGCTATCGCTGGTGCTCATCAATTATCAATATGGCCAGGGTTTCAGATGAGCGTCATTGGCTCCGGACCTGTAGAATCAAATGAATCAGATTCATGAAAGGCAGTCGGATGTGATCGTTCTCACAGCTGTCCATGCACAGATGAGTTGCTACAGGACATAGTTCGAATAACTCGCTTCATGTAGGCAGTCTGGTGGTACTGTATATGGTTAGTAGCTTGTGAAATATAACCAGTCAGCATAGAGTACTCTACAGGGCATGGTTTTGAATCAGTGTCTACATGACAGGCAGTCTGATAGTATATGGTCTAGTAGCCATGTCAAATAAACCAGTCAGCATAGAGTTACTCTTATTTCACTGTACATGGTTCTTTCTATAAGCATTGGCTAGAAGACAGTCATTCTGATGGGATAGTCCAGTGGCTGCCATGCATCTTATACCAGTGCAGCATAGGGTTACTCCCACTCCACAGTACATGGTCCAGCTATTCATGCCAGACGACCGGCAGTCTGATAAGATCTGGCTGCCTATGTTCTTAACTAGAAGGTATAGAGATACTGGTCTTGTCTGGATCAGTGGCTTCATGGCAGGGAATGGTCAGTGGCTAGACCAACCACCCTCTCCACCGGTGCCAGGTTCATCACCTTGCCATGACACCAGTATTTTCGCATCTCCTTCCTCATTTAGGTTCATTTATGATCCTAAGACCCCGCCACGACACATAGCCTAGCCCACCTGGAAGTGACCATCACAGTCCCTGGATTCTGATATACAGAGTCTGTTGAATGGATAGATCCGAGCCATCTCTCCTTTGTGAGCTGTATATGTGTGTTGCATAATGTATGTTTTCCCTCTTCAGGGTGGCCGTATGCTTGTATACCAGGCTACCCAATTCTTGCCCATTTTTAGAGGCATGTCGTTTTTCTTAGGCCATCTATCTATCATCTGTCTGTCTGGATTGGTGGACAGGCCTAGAGGGGTCATTTTTGGCCAAGTACATAACAATGTTACACTGACGACAGCCAAGAACCTCCCACAATTCTATTACCATCGCCCCGCCCGCCTCTGGCCCACCCAGTCCCCACGTGCAAACCATGTCGCCATCTCGTGGGGGGAATGGGAAGATATAGGCCCCCCCTTTTTACTTTTCGTGATGCTCCTATGGATACTAAAACATATTGTATCTCCTACAAATCTAAATGCCCCATGCGATTTTTCCTAAATATGGTCTAATATCCTACCTTCAGGGTGCCCGGGACTTGGGACCCAAGGCCTATTGTGGGCCCGAGACTCTCATTATGGGAGTTACGAAGAATGCTGCTTCTCTTACAGTTTTGGTGCACAAGTACTGGGACATCTATTTCACTTTACTCAACTTACCCCTATTGGCACTTTGCACCCCACCCCGCGCCATTGACATGAACTCTGTCTTGCAACTTTTTACCCTAGTGTCCTGGCTGGCAACCCTATCGTCCTTCTTATTTTGCCAGTTGAACGTTTAATTTCATGAGCCATCTTGGCTAGAATTTCATCGATTTTTCTCGCCCGAAAATCACCCAACTGCTTTCAATCGACATTCAGAATCTTGCTAGGAGCTTTTTTTCCGTCCGACGTCGTCTATCAGGATATGTTTATCCTTACGTTTTGCGTGATTTTATGTTTGGATTTATATTCTCCCGCTCGTCCCGTTTTGGCGTAATTCCATATTTAACCCTAGGCTGCCCTGGCACAATAGTGTTGTTCATGGCTTTTCCCCGTAGCCTCACACACGGGTGTGTGGGATCCTATTGGTGTTAGGTTTCAGTAGGGCTGTGGACTATTTGTCCGGGTGCTTTCCCTCGCTGAGATCCCCCCCCCCTCCCTCCCTTCCCTCCCTTCTTGGTTTTTTTCCCCCTTCCCAAATCACCTGTCGTCCCCGTCTCCCGGGGGTGTTTCGCTCCCTATCTCCTTGCGCGGCGCTAAGGAATGTTACGCAAGACGGTGAGAGCGGGGGAATGGGGGATACTTTGTGGTTCGTTACACTTGGCTTGGGGACGTCTAAGTAACTCGTCTTTTTCGGAGTTCGTTACCGGCCGATTTACTTTTATTTTGTATAGTCTAACTGCAATACTCTACGGTTTGACATTTCGTCATATCTGTCGGAGTGATTCCTTCTTGTGATATTGCTATTGGTTACCGTTCGTTATCCGGCTGATGGTTTGTATTTGTATATTCTTATACTGCAAGACACCGTACTTTGACATGTCGCTTATTCATGTCGGAAATATTCCTATTTGTGATATTGTTTACCGCCGATGATTTGTTTTTGATAGTCTTATACAGACATACCCTAACTAGTATTATGCCAATCGCATATCAGGTCGGAAATAATTCCTATCTGGTGATATCACTATGGGATACCGTTCGTTATCGGCTGAGGTTATGTTTTTGTATAATTTCTACTACTGCAATACAGTCATACACTCGTATTAATGCCATATCACATTTCATGCCGGGGTTCGTTATCGCTGATGTTATGTAGTATTTGTATAATCTTATACTGCTATACACTCGTATATTACATATCAATTCATGTGGGAAGTGATTCCTATTTGTGATTTGGTTAGTTATTGTATATCGTTCGGGAGGAGGTATACCCGGAAGGATATTTTTCCGTATCGCTTAATGGTTAGTATTTTGTATACTCCTTATACGCAATACACTCGTTGAGACATATCACATATCATGTCAGGAATGATTCCTATTTGTGATATTGTTGTTGGTATATATATCGTTCGGGAGGAGGTACTACTCCTGAAGATATTTCGTAGGCGGAGACTTTCCTCATATCGGAAAGTGTGCGGCTCCGGACCTTCCGGCCATTCGCTACCCTGGGACAGAGAACTGTGGGCTCCGCCTTGTCCTACGAAGACTACCTAAACCGACGGCAGAGCAGACCCATGATATGGCGGCGCTCGCAGAAAGGACGTTTCCGAGCTTGGCCCCTTCCGGGGCGCGTGGGCAGGTGATCGTTAGCACCGTAAGTCCCACGGGCATAGAGCTCTGGGTCAGCATGACCCTAAAGCGGCGGGGGGCGGGCCGCGGTGGTGTCTTGCACGTCGAGGAGGCCGGCTCTGCTGGTCCCTCCCTCGGCGCCGGACGCCGAACGGGGTGGGTCGTTACACCTCAGGACGGTCCGGAGGTCCCCGACGGTGAGGTCGGGGCCGACCAGGCGGTGCGGGCCTAGGTTGCTCTCTTGCTGGTCCAGGCCCCGACTGGTAGGTCCGGCCCGGCCCGCCGGGTCCGGACGGAGTGTCGTTACACCTCGGGCGGCCCGGGGGTCCCGACAGCAGAGTTCGGTGCCGGCCCCAGCCGGAGAGCCCGATCGGGGTGTCGTTACACCTCGGGCGGCCCGGGGGTCCCGCCGGAAGTCGGGGCCGGCCCAGCCCGGGTCCGATCGGAGTGTGGTTACACCTCGGGACGGCCCGTGGGTCCCGACACAGCTAGGTCTGGACGGGGCTGGCCCAGCCGTCCAGGGGCGAAAGTGGTTCGTTTACATACACCTCGGGACGGCCCGGGGTCCCGACAAGCAGGTCGGGGGGGCCGCCCAGCCGGGTCCGTTGGGGTGTGGTTACACCTCAAAACGGCCCTGAGGTCCCGACGAGTGCGTTCGGGACGGGTCCCGCGGCGGCGGATCCGGCGGCCGGTACGGCTCAGGCATCAACCCGCGCCATGGGACAGGGATCCAGGTGACAGCGGATCGCTCAAGCCCTACAGGCACAGCTCTACATCGTCACATCTCCACTCTCTCCCCAGAAGGTTCTCTGCTCGGAATTCGGATCGCGGCCAGGCAGAGAAGTTTTTAACAATTGGATGGCCAAGAGCTGCGAGCCTACGGGGCGATGTTTTCAACCAGTTTCGCCGGTTTTTCAGGACAGTTTTAGAGCGGCCGCGTCCCGGGGCCGTAACGGCTGGACGCTCCTGGACCCTCCCGGCCTCCGCGTAGGGGATGTTAGGCCGCGGCGGCCCAGGACTTCGCTGTTTTGTTCACGGCAAGAGGGGGAGCAGACGACAAGAAGACGCTCCCCGCTCCCCGACCGAGATCTCTCGGGAGGTTTCCGGGAGTACGAGGCAGTCCGTCCGAACAGCCGTAGCCGCCGGGATCTCTCTTTGTCAGGCCTTGCGACTCAAGTGGAGCAGTGTGGTCTACTACACCCAAGAGCGGCGAGGCTATTACCCGACGGTAGTCCTCGGGGGTCGGAAGGACAGCATCCCTTGTTGTGTGCCATTGCCCCGCTCAACCTAGAGCGAGATGCTTAGCGCTGGCGGTCTCTTTTTTTCGGCGAGGACGTTGTTAGGTCCCGCTTCGCCAGAACTTTCTCCTCGGCCTCAATCCGACATAGTTTTACGCGTTCGGAACAAGACTTCTGCTACGTCTGTCGCTATCAAGTGACTCTAGCATCGCGATTCGTTGTCCGGGGGCCCTCCTCATCCTGGGCCAGTCTGTCATACTTGAGCGCGGGTGACTTGAGGCCGCAACTGGCACAGCGCACAGGGCACTGGGTGACTAGCCCGTTCGGTAGAGAGTTGCCTTTAAGTCACCATCCATCGCGGGCCGGGGCCCTCCTCGCTGGATCTTTCGAACGAAGTGCGGCTATCGGGACTGACAAATTACGCGTCCCTTAGAGCCGCTTGGAAGGAGTCCTTTCCATCCCAAAGGTCTATCGCAGGACCCAGTGTCAGCTCACAAACTCGCCTAGACTAGGGAGCGCTCGGGTCAGCGGGGGGTTTGCTTTGCTGGCGTCCCGCCCAGGAGCGTCCACCCCTGCCAGCGTCGGATCTCTTTAAAGAGAAACCGGCGGGCTCGCGGAGGCCCACCTGTATTCGGGAAGACTACTATGTTCGCAGGCGAAATGGAACTCCTATCTAGCCTGCCCCCCCCCCCCCGGGCTTAAGGCCACCGGGGCGGAGTTGCCGGCTCCACTTTCTAGCGAACATACACACGCCGCTTCCCAGTCGAGGACCAGGCCGTTATTTTTTCCGTCAGGGTCTCTTCCAAGCGTACTGCTTCCGTGGAGAGACTACAGTTGGCTACCTTCCCTCGGGGTTTTACCAGGCCCACTCTCGCCTCACACTCCGTCCCGATACTCTAGAGGGCCCGCTGCCTACTAGACAGCTTACTTGAAGATGGGGGGGGCTCAACGACGTGACGGCCGGCATATAACTGCCGGCTTTGGCTGGCGGACTAACGTCCTGCATTTGTTAGGGCCTACTTGACCTAGTACCATCTCGCCGCCGTCCCCGTTCTCTGCTGAGGTTATGGTCTCGTCATCTCTCTCCGTGGAACCCCTATTACTTTCTTCGGCCAGTTTATCACTTCACGCACGTCGCACGCGCTTTCCCCCCGAAGCCAGCACGTTCGCTCGAATCGCCCCCGACCTTCCGCTGAGGTAACGAAAACATACGGCCCGTTATACGAGCAAGCCGGCTCACCCGAGGTAGCCGTGCTTCTCCTGCAGGGCCGTCTCTCTGCCGGCTACTCCGTGGACCCAATGGTACGTCGACGCAGTCATCATCACCTTCACGTCGGACCGTTTTTTCCTGAATCAGCCGTTCGTCGATCCGCCCTCCCCAGTCGCATGAGAGAACAGAACCGTCCGGCCCATTTACAACGGAGCAACCTGCTTACCCCCAACCACCAGATGTAGCCGTGCTCCCAACAGCCGGCCCTGTTACAGACCGGGCTTGGCCGGACCCCGCTGACAGCAGTGCCACGGTGGGGGGCGTTCCGTGTCCTAGCCGGACCTTGTCTCCCTAGAGACTCCATAGCGGGTCGGCCCTTCAGAGCCGTGAACCGTCTCTCCCGGCCCTTCCGACCGGTGTCTGCCCTCCGGAGCCGGGGTAGGCTCTCCAGACCGTGGACCGTCTCTGTCGGCCGTTTCGAGCCGTGTGTCGACCTCTTCCGACCCTCCGGGCCTGTGGTCGGACTTCTTCGGGGGTGGTCTCGGCCCTCCTGATTAGCTTGGCTCTTCTCCCCGACCGATGGTCCATCGCCTCCCCGGTTTTTTCCAGTTCCGTGGTACTGACTCTATCAGCCGCTCGGGCCAGACGGCTCTCTCCCTGGCGGGGTTAGCCCTACCCGACCCCTCCGGAGCCTTAATCCCACTCCTCCTTCTCCGACTCCCTGAGCCAGATCAACCCTCAACCCTCCCGAGCCGCGGTTCGACTTTCTTCCTCCTCCCGTCTCTCCCTGGAAGCCGCGGATCGACTCTTCAACCCATCCGAAGCCAGCTCCCCTTCCCCCTGCGCCGTGGTTGCGCTCATCCCAGGTCTTGCATAGCCCGAGCCCGACTCTCCTGCCCTCCTGTGTGAGATCGGCCCGACCGAGCCGAGGATCGGACGCCGCCGACTCACCATAGCAGTGGTCAGACTCTTCCTGCCTCCTGGGTGAGATCCGCTCTACCTAGCCTAGGATCGAGCCTGCCGACTCTCCGGATCAGTGGTCCCACTCTTCCTGCCGCCCCTGGGGCATCGATCCCCTGGGATGGGTTCACATAGCCCGATCTCCATAGCCGTATCCGACTCTCCCGCTTCCTATGTAGGTCGGCCCTACCGAGCAAAGGATCGGGCCTGCCCGACTCTTTCTTCCCTCCTGAGCCAGATCGACTCTCTCGAGCCGTGGGTGGGCTCACCCGTGATCCGTCTCTTTAGGCCTCCCGGGCCAGATTGGTACTCCCAAGCCTGCGTCACAGCCGCGCACCTACCTTTTCGACATTCGAACCTGGTCGACTCTTCGAGCGTGGGTCGACCCCACGGGCGGTCCTTGGGTCGGTTTCACACTTCAGCGACTTACCTCGGCACCGTCGTAATTTCTATCCACGGTTTGAGTCGTCAGGTGTGGGTGTCCGGTGCTGTCACGGCACCGTTACTAGTGTGAACACGAAGATCGTTCGTCAACGCATCCAACTCTTCTTCCTATGTGGTCAGCTTTTCTCTCCGGTATTGAAGGCTTTCTCATTCCGTGGATAGAGAGCCTCGCAAGTCCGTATATCTCTGAGCAGGGTTTCGCTCGGGTTCACAATGTGGCACTCCCACCCTACCCGTTTGCAACCACCGCGAGCCTGGAGAGGTCGGCCCTTCTCGTTCTCCCGAGCTACCCTTCTTCGCGAGACGGTATGCGGCGTCTGTGGGTTTACCACACGACGTTCGTTTCATTGCGCTTTCCAACACATCTCGGCCTACCTGCACGAGGGCTTGCTCTGCATCTCAACCGACCACAACCCCTGTTGTGACGGCACGGAACCGCCTCCAGTGGCGCCTGTGCTAGTCTGGTGGCAAAGTGTCAATCTGGGGTAATTTGAGTACTTGAAATAGATTTCACAAAACTTCTGGTTTGTGAAATCTGTGAACTACGAATACTTACCCCATATTTGACGTACCCACCCTACGTCCCACTTCCGGGCCATCACGGGGCGTCCTCCTTCGTCGATCGCGGGCCTTCGCCCCTCAATCCCTTTGACGCCTCTGCCTAGAAAAGTAAGAAGGACGTGGGTAGCCAGCCCAGACTACTGTTAAAAGTTGCCAGATGTTCAATGGCGCGGGTGGGTGTGCAAGTGCAATATGGGGTAAGTATTCGTAGTTCCAGATTCACAACCAGTAATTTTTGTTAATTCTTCTCCTTCAGAACTCAATCACACGCCCATTCATTATTCGCCTACGGTGCTGATCTTCATTAACATCATATACCCCATTCGAAAGAAGCATTCTCCCCGTTCGTCCCTCGTGTGAATGTTTTTTCTGTTGTAGGCCTACACACCGGTCTAACCTACAACCTGTGCTACCCTCGCATATCTCACTGCAATTTACCGTCGCTCGATTCTGGCCTCCAGTGAGTTTCGCGCATTTTGCCAGATGTTCAAAGGCCCACTTCCCCTGTCTGTAAAACCTTGCACGCGGGGTTGAACCCCGTGCGCGAGGTCCAGTGTACACAGCCGATGATCTTAGCCGATGGGAGCATACCCCCGTTCTCGGTGTTGTGCGTGATGTAAACGCGCTACTATGGTCAGAAGCACGGTCACTGCTACACCCTGGAGATCTCCATTAATCCTTGCTTAAATATGATTTTCTCGGCCTCACTGTGGTGGATCTTCACAGGAACAATAAGTGGAGGCCCAACCCTGGATGTGGGGTCACTCTGTTGTGGGTCGGTCACTCTGTTGTGGTCAGTGGTGGCTGGACTGCTTTGTGTTTATCTGGAAGGTTCGGTAGGTCATATTGTGTGCAGAGAGGGAGAGCCTCCACTGCTGACCCTGGTCATTTCTGGTGTGGGTGCTCACACATGGAATTCCTTTCAGTCAATGGGAGCAGTTTGGTTCCCGCCAGTACATGTTTTGTGTTTTAATCTTGCTTTTGAAAAGTGGGAGTCCAGATTGAGAATAACAATGTAATAAGAGTACCCCCAAAACTCAAAGTTTCCAGGGTTTCCTGTGACAACAAATTTGATTGTGTGGTGTTACGTAAAGGGGTCTGTAAACTTGTGTTCTTCCAGATGTTATAGGCGTTTCGGTCCGTTATTGCATTTGTGCTAGCATTGTAATCCAAGGAAACCCAATTATGTGGTCACCTTCAGTGCCACTCCGCTGAGGTTTTGACATCAGAGCTCGATGACTTCAGCTCAAGTTGACTTGAGACTCGGAGTCAAATTGAATCACATCACCATTTTTTTTTATGTGTGACTCCACCTTCGACTTGACAATGAATGACTCGTGACTTAACTTGGGGACATTTTTGAAACTTGTGACTTGAATCGACTTGAAAATGTTGACCTTTGTTGACACTGAAAATCAGAAGAATAAGTCTTTAACAACAACTATCCTATTTGGTGTCAACGTGGTGAGAATCTTTTGTTATGTTTATAATAATGTTTTCACTAAGTTCATTGTTCAATGCCAAACCTGTCTAGTTTCCGTGGTTATTTGATTAAAAATAGTTATTGGGACCATGAAACACTGTCGAAAATTGAACCTGTTAACAGGCGATGCACCCACTAAGAACCGTTGTACATAGTGTACAACCAGAATAGGATGAAGAATAGAATGCTGTTACTGTACATGCTTTTCTCATCAACTGCGAAGGGGTGGACCTTTTGCCATCTGTTCTTGATAGCATTTTCCAATCGACTCAGCGCCAATGAGCATTGTGCTAGCTACACTTTGCATATTCAGCGCTATGCAAGTTTTTTGATTGATTGAGTGAATATCCAGTGTTTACGCAAAGTGCAGGACTGCGCGATCTGCGCACAATCAACTCAGATCCTGCACCAAAATAATTTATGTGGCGGAAGTCCCGGCACTGGTTTCCTCACACAAGGACAGGAAATATTGAATTTTGCACGTTTTTTACCAGTCCCGATCTCCGTACCTCAGGCACAATGTAAGCAAATACGATATCCATTGGTGGTTTCAGACCTCGTACCCAACACTGCAAACTGTGAGAAAACACTATGTTTATTGCACATCGATACCTTCTGTGATTTTGTAGACTGTTGGCAAACAGTGCAATGTACACATCTATGTTACCATGTGGAATGGGACCAAATTCACTGTACAATAATGTTAAAATCTGCCGTCTGAAAACATTTATGGGAATCATCAAATAATGAACAAGGCATGTAGATGGGTTGATACAAACACATTTCACAAAGATTGAATCATGTTATGTGCAAGGTGTCCTCCAGTCACTTTTCCTGATTTAGGCTAAGTGTGGTCCTCCGTACAAAACATAGCGCCAGTTCATTATCTGCTTAGGCACTGCTGGCTACCTTGGTGTGGAATTAAGTAATGCCATGTGAAGTTACCATTTTTGTTTTCTTATTTTCATTCACACAAAATTAAATTTTGCCTGGAAAGAACATTCACTATGGGCCAGAAATGTTGGCCGTTGAAGGATTTGCCCTTTTCGCGACAATCATGTGCTATTGGGCTGGAAGCAGGAAATGGCATGGGGTGGCATTATCCCCCATGTACTCGACTGCCTATACATTGTAATTAACTTGTGTATCAATAGTTTGGCCATGCAGTCCGATTAGAGAGAGAGGGAGTTAGGGAGACAAACTTGGGCTACGAAGGAGGTTGTAGCCCTAACAACACATCCTTCCTATTGGAAAATATCCTTTGAAAAATTGAGAGGGGGGATTCCCCCCCACATTTTTAACCTACGTAAACACTGATTGAATCACAAGTGGGTCTTCAAGATGATATGTTGTTAGTATAAACACATCAGGTCTCTACCCATAAGTCAGCTCTTCCCGTATACAGAAAAAATAACATGACCTAGTTGTTCCATCACCGCGCTTACGAATGAACATGGGCTTTTCTAGTAGGTGACTTAAGTTACTTGTGACTTTACTTGAGCAATGTGACCATACTTGAACTTGAAGCAATTTGACTTGCGAACATGACTTGACTTAGAGGCAAAGAAGTTGACTCATGGCTCCGACTTGACTCGACAGCCGAAAAAATATACTTGTGACTTGGCGTAAATGACTCGTGACTTGACTTTACAATTTGACTATCCCACAAAAAGGCCCGCGACCTCCCAGTAAAATCTTAGATGGGATTGAATAGTGTTTTAAATGGCATGTCTGCTGCCTCCCTGTGTCGTTTGCAGGTTCGCACATAAATTCAGAGTTAGGTCCATTTCACACGAAACTCCGTTTGGTTTGGAACTGTTTTTAGTCCAAACAACCTGAACTCACTGGAGCTCAATTTGCATAATGCAATTGATTGGCTAACTTTGTTGTCTTAAACGAAACGAGTTTTGGTCTGGAACAACATTTAGGGGGCAGTTCAAAGTCCCAAGGTCAAATCGAATCATGTATTTATTGTGGCTGTCTTTCTCTAGGAGTGAGGTCCACAAATGACATTTCTGTGAATATACATGGCAGCAGTTGCCCAACTTGCACATAGTCACACATTTGTATTGTGGGTGGTTGTGACTACTGTAGATTATGCTATCTCTCTAATTGAGCTAATGTTGATGATGGGGTTTGAATGTAGAATGTGCAAGTCTAGTGTTGCTGCCCTCGTCAACTGATTAATATCCTAAATATATGGGCCTCCTGACGTCACTTTAGAGGGGGGAGGGGGGTATAGTATACATGGTTACACTGATGTTCTGTAAGGCCTTAGTTTTCTGTTTTGGCAAGAAATGCAAACTCTGTATCCCAATAATTATATTCCACAAGTTTCTGATCTGAACTTGACATTTCCATGAAATTTTGTTTGGCACACAATGGCTGTTAGTTGCTCCTGCCAGAATTCCAGTTTGGTTGTCCCTTGTATACTGGAAGAATTCAAGTACTCCACCTGGTAATTTTTCAACAACACATGGCAACCATGAGCAATTGAACAAGAGGGCCACTTCAAGAGTTTTGCATATCCCATCGCAGCTATGGGTAGGCTCACCCACGCTCCATGTGTGAAGGCTGGATGCTAGTTGGTCTCTACGACCCACTGAGCCACATAATAACAGATTGAGTGAGAAGTGAAAACTCGAATGTAATTGTAGGATACAGGAAAATAATTTCAAAATTTGCATAGGTTTAAGAAAATAATGTTGTTTTGTGATACACTCGCGGTTGCTAGGTTCCTCCATAGATGCATGCAGATGTGTGTGCAGTATGAATGTTAAAATCGCATTTGTGCTAGGGAGGTTGATATTTCAGAATGAATTAAAAACCGATCTTATAAAAATATATCTAGCAACCCACGGATATGCGGGGGGATGAGGAAGTTAGATTGTTTTGAGAAACATTTTCCAGTATACACAATCTTGAATATATTAGCTAACTGTAGACTACCCCTTAACTTTTAAATGACTTACTACTGTATCCTCTGTTTACTCTGACCATTTTTATCTGATACCTTGGTTTTAATTGCTGTCACTCTGACGGAGCATCATGCTGTATCCCTGCATGGAGATAGTGGGTAATTGCACTGCGTGTTCCCAACTAGGCCTCCGGATATAGTGAAACCCCGGTTTTTGAGTTAACCTGGATCTGAATTTTCACCACGATAATTTAAATAATATTGATTTGTACTAGGCCTATTTGTCATTGTTTGTGTTTTTCGCATTTGTTTACAATCATGTATCAAAGCCAAATGGTTTTGTAACATATTCTCTCAAATTAATTACTGGTTGAAAAAAACCTACCTATCCAAAATATTTGAAGGTTCTAGCATCTGGATTTACCTGAAGGGCACCTCTCTTCAGCTGTGTTGGTTTATCTTCCAATAGTTACAGGAGAGAAATTGCATCATGGAAAACAGGTCTATCAAGACCTTGAGGATATCAGTCTGGGGAAACGATTCATAGGTAGCCCAAAACTCTAGTACATGCTGTTTTTTGCAAAGCCTTATAACAAAAATATGAGAATAAGGTGTTCCTTAGTAATGAATGAGATCATTCTTTAATATTTCGGAACGATTGATTTGGATTCCTCGTTAAACCCCATCCATAGTTTGTTTGTTCCAGGGTTCTCAAATGTACATGTTTTCACATTGACTTGATATCACTGGGGGTTTTCCCATGGGTAATTTTTCAATAGCTGATTGCGACTTTTTGTTCACATCGGATCAACGAATTTGGGAAGAGGTTCGACTTCCATAATGCCATAAATAGAAGTACAAAAACGTCGGTCATATTTCATTCACCACATTGGCCTTTTAAAAACAAAACTTTGTCATGGGTTACATTGTACATGTAATGTCTGCCTGCTGGCGTGCGTATATATTTTGGTTCTTCGCAGATTGCATATTGTGGGTGTATACGGGTAACAACCTATCATATACGGTTTTGTGACATTCTCGGACACGACATTTGGCAACATAGTTCATTGTTGTCTCAATCATCAATATTGCAGCAGCGTGACTGTGGAAAAAACAATGTTTACCTTCCACTTTAACCTATTTTACACATTCTGTGGGTCCAGTTTGTCCACACCTCTCTTATAAAAAAAAGGGCAGTTAATGTCTGTTACCAACCTAGCCTTGGCCTTACTATGAGCCTTGCACGGCAGTGCTAGTGGTATCTTGCAGTCTAGTATGCCCTGCAGTACTACAGACTAGCCTAGATAAATACGAAAGGCTGTGGAAAAACAATTCACCTCCCATTGCTGTATATGTTTATCAATCGAGATACGTCAGACGCATAGCGTGAATGTAGTCCTAGTTACTTTTGAGGAAAATGCTATCAGCCCATAGCCATGCGATGATCGAGAAATGCAGACACACTCGACGAGAGGCTGCTTGGACAGTTGCGATTGTAGCTTTTGAGGCAAGTTTTGAACTAGGCCTACTGTATGGCGCTACGATTTTTACAAGTGTCCAAGGACGCACATAACGAGTAAGTTAGGCCTAATAAAAATTGATGACTACTAGTACTAGGCCTAGACTTAACACATCCTGTTACAGTTCCCCCGTCTCTCCCCTACTTTTCAATCATTGAAAATTAGTGAAATATTGTCCTCTCGCCCCCCCCAAAAAAAAAATATTTGTTTGGGCATTGCAAGCATGAAATACTCTGGAATTACTGGAAACATGGAAAAATTGTCCCAAAATGGTTTTCCCCCTAAATTTCATAATGGTGATACTGGCCCTGATTTTGGGGGAAGATACATCTGTTTGTGTGACTATATTATCTAGCTTGTGTGCACTTGACAATGATGAGGCATTGCAAATGAGATATAAAATATCCAAAAATTGAAAAATTTCCCCAGAAGTGTTTTTCCTCCTCCCTGAATTTGACAATGTTATACTTTGCATCAGGTATGTCGCTGGCTCTAAAATTTTGGGGGTCCATTATTGAAATATTTTAGGGCGCATAAATCGACAGAGCAATTCATTGCATGGAAAAATTGTAAATTTTCCCCCTTTTTGGACCTTTTTTTGGTGCAGACACATTTCTTTCTAGATTTGGGGGTCCAAACTGTCCAAAAGGGTGTCTAGACCCCAAAACCCCAAGTAGCGCTAAACCCGCTTTGCAAGGAATCCTTTGAGACCGTTGTTGTTAATTTGACTATTTTAGGCTTGTGTGAATTTTTACTATGTTCAGTATGATTCATGCAATTGCATCATCAAATATTTTAATAAAATAGCTGAAAAACGAAATATTAAATACCCCACAATGTTTTTTTCCCCCTGATCATTTGACCAATGTGATACTGTTCGCATTGGAATTCTCTTGTAGAAACGTGTGTCCTTGTGACTATCTAGGGTTGTATGAATTTTGACCATGTTCAGCCGTCATTGCAATCTAAATATTTTTTTTAAAAATCGGGGAAACTTTTGGAAAAATGACCTTAGATCTGTTTGCTTTTTCTGCACTGTGAATTCATTCACAATTTTTAACTATTTTCGTCTAATTTGTAGAAATATCAGTTCGGCCACCCGACTAGTCAAATATTCCGCAAAAAAACTCCAAAAATCCCATCCCTGGAGTTGCAGGCTCTCATCGCAAATGTAGAACTATTAATTTGTTTCTCTTGCGAACCTTTTCTCGAGTTGCAAATGGACAAATTTAATCAAAATATGTCTGTAACAAACCATTTCCCCAAAAATAATTATATTCATGGAGTTCCACATATTTAACAGCATGAAATGCTGTAAACCTTTGTTTTGATACTCTGTACCATCTTCTGAAATTTGGAATCTTCTTCCTCTCAATCTCTAAATAGTTATCCCAAAAAACTGAACAAATTTTCAGACATCTCAAATTTTGGCTCAAATCTGTTTTTTCTCCCCAAAAAAATTGACATTTTCGGTATTTTGGGGCTGATTGTCATGGGAAAGTTTGTATTTGTTGCCTTTTCCATCTGCTCTACACAGTTTGAAAATCATTCGCCATTGGAATATGGAATATCTGAAAATAGTGAAAAACTTGAGAATTTGGAATTTGCCGCCCAAAATTTGTCCTTTTGCCTCCTAATTTCCCAATTTTGATAGTTCCGTCTAATTTTTGAGAGCAATTATGGTGTTTTATCGTGACTATTCACACGTGTGCAAAATTTCACTTTTGTTCAGCCACTCATCTCCAAATGAAGATATTTGCGTAAAACCCTCAAAATCTGGACGGACCGGCAAACGCAACCACCACACACCACACACACACCACACACACAACGCAAACACCAAACGGACACTTTTGCGAGTGCACTTCATTGCGGACTCACCCTGGCAACCCATGGTACCCCACCAATGGGTTACCCCTCAGTGGCTAGTTCCAAACCACCACTAGGGTTACGTAAACAACAGTTAGCTATGGACCGGCATCTTAATCTAGGCATATAACCTAGGCAAAGTGACTACACTATCTCACCTGGCCCTTCGGGACCGTTGAGATAATAATACGGATTCTCAACAGGATGTCCCGCATTTTGATTGGCGAGAAGATCTGTCAGCGCATAACAACACCCTAATCAGCACTCATAACGGTCGGTGGGTCCGCGGGCTACATGCCAGCCTGCCAGTGCAGCATAAGCTTTCCAGTGTTGAAATGCGAGATGGATTGCATGCAACTTTCTGGCGGCCACATATGTGTTACTTGAATTACATATTTCCAGAAGTGTTTTTCAGGCACAGGCAGCTTCGGTCACTTCCGCCTAGCTTAGCCTAGGCTGGTATCGTTCGCTGCATTTTGAATATGGCATGCCATGATCATGGCCTCAACCTTTGTTTGAGGGCGAGAATGGGCAGGATTATTGATAGACTTTGTCATATTTTTATTGTACCATGCAACTACATTTAATATGGCAGTAAAATCAGTATCCATACAGTATATTAAAGCTTCCATCCATCATTATTCGAGAAAATATAGCATCAATCAATCGTAAATGAGTGCCATCATTCAATACCTTGTCTACTAGAAGAACTTCAGTCAAATGCTCAGTCATGTTCAGTAATTTTTCTGATTTCAAATATTTCATATTCCTGATATACAAATGGATCCATTCGCATGATTATATTTGATTCCGCTGCCATATGCAATGAATTGTTATAAGGTGATACATAAAATGCCTAAAAAACATTTCTGAGCATTGCGTGTCCTTCATTTCCACCTTACCACGTTCTTGCCTAGTTCTTCTCTTTTCTGTGCTTTGGCGGAACTGGTCACCTGTTCTACGTCTGTGCCAAGACTGGGGTCAGTGATCGCAAATTTTACCAGGGAATATCCTCTGAAATGTCAGATCAGTGTCAGAATCAGTGTCAGAGTCCTTTGTGAAACATTGTGTGCTGTTGTGCTCAATCTGAAATCAATTGTGACATCGGCTTAGGGTCTTCCCTCCTTTGCAACAACTACCACCGCCACTCCAGCCTTTATCCAGTCCTCCATTCCACCAAAGCTACCCATACTGTAGTAATCTATTGTTATTGACTCATATGAGAAAATCCAATTTAATGTTGGTTTTGAACATAGTATCAGGTAAAAATTCACAATTCGTAATTCGAATGTTTGTGATAGGTCCCTGTGGTGGAGACAAATAATTTGTTAAAGCCGGGCGCTATTTTAAATCGCGGACTAACCCCATGTCTCCAGACAGAATGATCTGATTGCGTAATTTTGACTGAAGTCTTCTTCAGATGATATTGATCAATGCATTCAGTTTCAACATCATGATGCTTATTTCCTCAAATAGTAAAGACTTTAACAGATAATCCCTAGTGTTTGGCCTGTATACTGTCGTCCCCATACAACCTTTTACATATACTTTGCTGGATTCACAATATGTTTCAAGGTCCTTCCTGATTGTCCTGTGGTTAATTGGGCCTCACATTAGTGGGCCCAATCCCCACCCCCTCCTTACAATACTCGATATCAACTCCTGGAGTGACATTGAAATCACCATGACCTGTATGATTCGTGGTTGCTAGTCTTGCCCAAAATGCTTTGATTTTTTTCCTCTGTGCCTCTTTATAATGCTCTATGGCTTACGTTTCCACTGTGCCACACTATAAATTGTATATATCTGTATCAATCAAAACGCCTCGTTGCATACTCCCAAAATGTTCGCATTAATTCGCATTTTCTTCACTATACAAAGTACGAGGGCCAATCAAATGCACCATAGCGTGACTACGCGAGCCGATGCACAGGCAGATTCATTGAAACTCAACCGCGGTGCACTCAACCTATGTGTGGTTTTCTAATTTTGCTGTGCATTTGCACACTGTTCCGCTAAAACATCACAGCTAATTTGCAAGTGAACGAGACAAAATTGACAAGAATCTGAAATAATCTCACGCAAGTCAACAGGATGTTTGTATAACACTTCTCAGTTGCGCTTGCGATCATCATGAAGCATTCACCACTGACACATAAACAGAAAGAACAAAGGGGTAAGAGTGGTTGCATCGGCACACCCCAAGGATGTTTGGGGGGGAGTGTTCCATACATGAGTTCATTTCCACAAAAAAATTGCTCATTGGTACCTTCAACCTCCTCCCCTTCCCCTCGGTTTGCTCTGCACTCTCAACTTACACTTGTGGTTGCATCCTCTTTGGGTTTTCTCTCCGCTATGAGGGCTGTGTCATAGGTGCCACTCCCCCTCGCCCATTCCCTCTCCCTCCCTTCCCCCCTCCCCTCTTACCTACCCCCTCCCCCATCTTTCCCCCCTCCCACTTTCCTCATCTTCGATCAGATATAACCATAGTGGTGGAATCACTGTTGGTCCATGGGCATATAACCTACTTTTGTCTAACCCATTCATGTTTTGATCAGCTTGTTTTGGGGTTGTAAATAGATCAGCCTGGCTTGAACTATTTTCCTGTCCTATGAGGGGGTGACTGAAGGGGGAGGCTTGTTCAAGCCACTTTATGAAGATTGATATCGTTATAGTAAATGCATCATTAATCCTGTCACTCGATCCGACATTATATCATCACTCGAAACTTCCTCCCACTGTCATACAGCAGTTGGCCATTGTGAAGGCAAAGTCTCTTTCGACCTGTCAGCCATCTGATCAGGAACTTAAGCGGAATTACCCGACCCTGTCCATCTCGTCAAGTAGCAGTTGTCACAGAATTAACACGCATTATTCATATTAGCACTTCTTACTTCTATGCCCCCTCGCCTGCATCGAAACAAATACCAGCACCCCACTGCCCAATTGAGCAGTTTTGATTTGAGACGAACCACCAAAGTGCAACTGGCTGTCACTGCTGCCTATGCTGCAGCAGGCGGCCATTTCCCATTCTCGGACAGCCACCGCCACCCACTGGATCGAGTGAATGCAATTTAGTCCTCCTCCACAACTTCAGTTACCTTTGGTAAAAGAGTGGGCATTAAAACCCATGATAGGAGCATGGCCTGGGCTACTGTGTATTCATAAACGGTGCGTGCACGTTGGGTAACAAGCTCCCGAGCAGGCTGCCAGGGACTGCACTGGCAACCTGGCAATTGGCCAAGAAATGGGATTAAACGCTATTGGGGTCAGCTTCGCTTCACGCTCCCTCCATTGTGAGTGTTCACCTCGCTGGCCTGCATGAGACAGGGATGTGAGAAGGCTGTAACTCCATTCGCATGAGAGCCCTCTGAGAGGATACTGATATCATTTCCAGGAGAGGGCCGCTCTGGTCAACTGCTTGCAGAACTATATGGTATGATCTGCCTGCACTACAAGCCATTGCTGTGGGATTTTACCAGGGCTTCATGAGTACATGGTCACTGCACTAAATTTTGTGAATAGTTGCAAATTATTCAAAGCAGGCAGTATTGCAAGTGGTGTTTATTTATGTGCTCATTGGGTGCTGTGGAAGCTTGTACAAAGCATGTTTTGCAAGTGTTTCTGTCTTGTATCTCTGAATCAGCTTATATTTCCGTTGCTGGTAGTTTGACATGCTTGACTCATGCGTAGCTGTAGGTAACCATGTTACCCTCTTACAATATGACAGTGTGACCATTATAACTTATTTGAGAAGTGCAATGAAGGTCATGTTTTAAAGTGGTTGTAGTTTCCAAGAGATAAATTTTTTGTATAGGTTGTTTGTTTTATGCTTGTGTGATGTAGCTCCAAAAGTTCTCCACTCTTCTATCCTTTATGAATTTTTATTTTAGGTATAATTCTGAGAGAATGCTTTTGGCTCAATAAACCATGTGATTCTCATGTCAGTTTGTATTTTGGGAAAATATAATGTGTGGTTCCTCATGTAGAATACTGCAGAAACCTATCAAATCATTAGCGACCAAGGGTGCAACCAAAGGGGGTCGTGCCCCCCTCCCCCTGAACTTTTGGTCTTCCACTTACGTATTTTCCACACACAAAAATTTCTGGTGACTGCCAGGGCCAGTGGTTGCGGCCTTGTTATCAGCCAATATGTGGCTTCAAATCACTGGAAATCACAAAGGTGTAATTGGTACAACACTACCCTCCTCTGCTGACCGTGAAGTGTTGGGGTGAGGTGAATATTTTATTGGTTACTTTGGTTATGGAGACTAAGCTGTTAAAATTACGAGAATCATGCCTGGTCTTGCAGGCATATGGTATCCTCAATGTTAAAGGCCAATGGTCATGTAACAGATTGCTTTGAAGTAGCACGGATGAAAAGAGGCTACTTCAAATCCCACACCCCAAATTTGGAGGCTCTAACATGTTTGCCTTGTTGGGATATTTCAATTCATTTTTGAGACATCCGAGGAATCTATATGACGTCATCAGGAGAACAATGCATAGGCTGCCCATAGACCCTACAGTAATTGCAGCATTTTTGCGCCATGATAACAGAAAGACGAAAAAAGGTTTTCATTTATATAAATAAATGAGATTATTTTGTGACCGATTTTGTAGGTTTTCATCCGGATCCCATCTATGTTTGTTTGGTACAAGATTTCACTAGTACTAGTTCCTAGTAGCGTTTTTCTGGCTTCCTATCAACCCCCCCCCCCACTGATTTCACAAGGCAAATTTTGCAATAGCTGATTGTGCCTATCGGTACACTCTAATTGGCTGAAATTCAGTCTGGTGTTTGGGCTGTCATAAGATAATGAATAGAAAGTGCTAAATGTCCAGTCGTATTTACATGACTATTGGCCTTCAAGATTTTGTACATAATTTGCAGATTGATGGTCTCAAAATGACATTTGTTTTGGTTGGAGGCCGATGCAGTCCATCCGGATCCCATCTATGTTTGTTTGGTACAAGATTTCACTAGTACTAGTTCCTAGTAGCGTTTTTCTGGCTTCCTATCAACCCCCCCCCCCCCCCCCCCCCCCCCCCCCACTGATTTCACAAGGCAAATTTTGCAATAGCTGATTGTGCCTATCGGTACACTCTAATTGGCTGAAATTCAGTCTGGTGTTTGGGCTGTCATAAGGTAATACATAGAAAGTGCTAAATGTCCAGTCGTATTTACATGACTATTGGCCTTCAAGATTTTGTACATAATTTGCAGATTGATGGTCTCAAAATGACATTTGTTTTGGTTGGAGGCCGATGCAGTCCATATTACCCAAGTTTTTATCGATGAAGCTAACAATTATCACCCACACACAAACCCAATAGCGCTGCTCACGATAAAATTTGGCTCGATCTATGAACAATAATCTATTTGGTGAACTTATCGATGAAAACTGTTAACCAAACAGAGGATACTAAGCGCCCCTGTTATCGTGAGCTTTTATTGCTATCATGTGACTGCATCCAATTTTATTGTTATCGCTACAGTGACCTCGGCTTAGGTTGAAATTATGCAAATTCGCATGCCTGAATCAAGCCATGTGGCGACATCCACTTCCAATTTTTCTATGGCAGGTGCGTATGAGTTTTGGGCAGGTTGGGCAATGCAGCTTTCATCATGGGACTCGACTTCACACACTCTCCCTCCCCTGTCCCCCAGACCAGACTAGTCTCTTGCTATGCCACTGTGCAGAATGTCACCTTCGGTTTACTGTTTTGCCTTGGCTAGTTTGTATTCGAATTATAAGACGGCGTACATGGTTATCTTATGGGCTGAAAGTGACAGTGGTATCAGTTGTTACACTTTACAAGCAAACAATCCGAGTTTATTTTCACGCATTCACAGGATGTTTTACGAAGATGGCTATACGTTGGTCTCCACTCCACAATTCTGCTGTTATGCAGTGCACTTGTGGGCTTTGGGCATTTATTCGGGATTTTTTAACGAGCTTCTTTCGTTGACTGTGAGCAGTCGAGTTGGTCATGAACCTTCCACTTTCCTGGTTCTGAGAAAGTGGTGGATCCTGTTCACTGAGCATTCCAGGGAGCATGTTCCTCCCTCTAAGTTGATTCTTACGGCAGGGAGGGGAGAATCATTGTCGTGATTCACAACCCACATTCCTGTTCCTGACCCACCTCTCTCTCTCTCCCTTCTCTCCTCTACAGCTCTACCTCATTCTCATTGAACCCAGAGTCCATGAATGTCACGGAGGGGTCCACAGCAAGACTGACTGCTATACAGAGGGAAATCCCCCACCTGTGATAATATGAAGAAAGATCGGCAGATCATCGACATGAGCGACTCAAATAACCCCAGGTGAGGAACTCTTCCCCCTCAATTTGTGGCAATACTGCAGTCAATGTGATACACTGCAGACATTGATAGTCCTGGTCACTGAAGGTGACAGCAACCCTCCCCCCCCCTCCCGTCTTGCTTTTGGTACTCAACATGTGTATATGAACTTAGAGTTATCAATGGGAAGAGCTCAAATCCTGTGAAGGACTGATACCAGCATTCTTAATGTGCCTAAGCAGGGTGCTTCATGTTCATGGATGATAATGGTGTTATCTGTGAAGCGTAGAGCATATTGGTATGAGATAGCATTACACAGACACCCGTCAGCGCGTAGGCGAACGGAACCCTATAATTCTTTGCGCGAATGATACTTACCTTTGACCACTTAGGTTTGCAGTTAACCCGCCTACTAGCCGCTGGGATCTAGGGGGTTCTGGACGTTTTGATGTACAAATTTGAAACTATTAGACTCGTAACAGTTTCAGTGTTCGAGAAATCACTGATGTCCAGCCCATAACCTGTGATACAAATAAGAAAATTTTAAATGCTGGTAAACACTTGTGTGGTGCTTGGGTGCTTACCCTCGGGCTGAGTGGGTGGACTACCCTGGACGCTGCAGGTATACTATCAGCAAGAGCCCTCATAAGGTACTGATGTTGAGCATATGTGTATTTGTTCTTAGCCATGCTGGGCTTGAGGTTACACTACTGACCATCGTATGTGGTGACCAGTCCGCAGACATATGGGCAACATGGGCAATTAGCGAGTTGTAGTGGCATTTCGACTTGTGGCATTTCATGACGAAAAAGCCTCTTGCGAACAAGAAGTGACCATACTTCTCGCTTCCATTTCAAGTGATAGTTTGCCAGTGGTGATAGTATGGTGGCAGCGTGATGTTAGTTCTACATTGACTGTGCGAAAACTTTCCGAATGATCATCGGCTTCTTGGGGGGAGGGGTGGTTGGCTGAGGGAGAGGCAGGAGGGTCATAAGTCCGAGGGACCAGTCAAATCCAAGGGCCCATAAATCATATAGAACTGTTGGGCACTCGCATGGGTGGAAAAAATTGGGAATTTGGGAAGCTCCTCCCCAGGAAATCTTGCCATTGTGGAGGGAAATCTTGCAACCTGGAGGGCAATTTGCATTTTGGGGGTAGATCGTTGTAATTTTTCGGGAAATAAATTCTCCTTCCCAGAAAATTTACATTTTTTCCATCACTGGGCACTAGTGAAGGGGGCCCATGATCACAGTTTCCACTAGGGTCCAGATCAGCTATTGACATTCCTGCCCAGAGACCCTAGGAATTTTATTATAACTTCTTTGGATGCATGACATAACCTCCCAGTAACTCGAGTCTGAGCAAAATATGGTTTTGGGTGTGCCAGTTGCGTTGCAGCTGGAAACAGGCAATAACTCATGTCTGAATGTTGCACAATTTAGTCAAAACAAACACACATGTCCGCCATTGAGGATTCTTGGATGGGTGGCTGTCGTCACATGACTGGTGCTCTCTAATTTGCATAATTCTCTTATTCGAGGAGTTTGTCATTCGAGTTTCCAGAATGTGATGTCTGTAGATTACAATTGGTCCTGATGAAAGTAGCATTCATTGCAAGGTCACTGGTGGTCAGATTATGATTACCGAGTGGTTGACAAAGTTGTAGAGCGTTGGCCTTCCACCCGGTAGGACCAGTCCGATTCCTGGACGGGTCATACCAAAGACATTTTGCCTTCTCGCTGGGCGCTCAGCACAAGAGATTGGAGCAGGCCGCAGGAACAAACGAGAGATATGCAATTTGCAAGTTGCCGTCCGATAACCCCCACCCCCACAATAAGGTACCGCCGAAGAGGCATTGCCTCATTCCGTGTGCCTGGTGAGGGAGTCGCGGCTGACCAATAAATGCAGTATCCAGGTCTGCACCCTTGCTGGGTTCGATCCCCTGCTCGGCAAGTATACCCAAAAAAATTATGCAGACCTATGCAAATTTGTCAGATTTCAATGAAGCATGGTGAATGTGGACTACATTAGTGCAGTCAAAAGTAAATTGTGCAGTTAGAAGTTGGATGAGCCCAACAAGTTTGTCCCTTCGTCCCCACTATACCTCCACCACATATTTGCACTCCCGAATAAACCATTTGCTCTTTAAAAGTTTATCATCATTATGTTGAGTGTCCTTCACAGCTGTGTGTTTTCACCTATGAAATATGTGGCTCCATAAAATCAGATAACAGGAGATATATTACACAGTATCATGAAAGACAAACCTTCCAATAATTTAAATCACATTAGGGTTAATTTACAAAATGGAGAGATAGACTCCAATTCCTCATGTAGGCTAAACAAGAGAGTTATTGTATTCCATTTGCTCTCAGGTAAAATGTCATGCATACACACTTGACCTATGTACATAGCAATTGATCTGTGGGAGATAACCTCTAGCAGGTGATGGTGTGATAATTGAGATGTTGACCTCCAGGAAAAAAGCAATGCATGTATGTTGTGTGGATGTGTGTGTGTGTGTGGGGGAGGAGGCTTGGTGGGGGAAGGATGAGATAAGACCGGTTTCAATAGAGTATACTGGTAAAGTATAGTGGCTGGTTCTCTTGAATGGTTTCTTGTTCAGTGATGTGCGACTCTTTTTGTCTCGCCTGAATTTCATTCAGGCGAGACTCAGCGGTCACGATGGCGTGTGTTTGTGTGTATGTGTGTGTGTGTGTCACACTTTCTTGTTAGCAGGATATCTTTCAAAAGGGTATAAGTGCAATTACGACAAAAATTTCAGGGTAGCATCGAGGTTGGGTGAAACACGATCTGATTAGATTTTGGGCACAAAAGTCACCCCAGCCACTACCGTTTACCATTCCATACCATAGCTACATGACTGTCGCCGGAAGGGCAAATCCTTCAAAGGGCAACATTTTTCTAGCACATAGTGAATGTTCTTTCCAGGTAAAAATTATATTTTGTGAATAAATAAGAAAAACAAAAATGATAATTTTCAATGGCTTCATTGATTCCCGACAAAGGTAGCTAGCCCAGTAGCCCAAGCTACGAACTGCTATGATTTTGTACAAGGCCACACTTAGCCTAGATCGAAAAGTGAATATCTGAAGACACTTTGCAAATAACATACTTCAATCTTTGTGAAATGTGTTTGTATAAACCATACATGGCTGTTTCATTATTTGATGATTTTTAAATGTTTTCAGGTTGCAGATGTTAACGTTATTTACAGTGAATGAAGTCCCATTCCACATGGTTAACATAGAATGTGTACACGCACCAGTTCTACATAATCATCGTCAATTGAAAGCACAGTATAGTTGGCACAGTATAGTTGCTGGTCCGCCTTGAATCGCTTCTCCTTCAAGGGCCCTTCAGTTGAAAAAGTACAATGCCTCTTCACTATTGAAGTAAAAATATATATTGTTTGAACAGCTTGACATGTTTAACATGTATATAGCACCAATTTATTGCTCAAATGATACTTACCTTTACCACTTATGTTTGCAGTTAACCCACCTACTACTGGGATCTAGCATATTCATTTGGCTAGTCTCTTGCCACTGCTGTCATTCCGTTCATGCCAGGCTTGGTTGCCAAAAAGGTTGCGAAAAAAAAACGTGCTAACTTAGTTTTCTGACTTTTAAGAATCATTTTTTGACGACATTCGTAGTTTAGCAGTTCAGTAGTGTTATCGAAGAGTTGAGGGATTTTTAGGACGATCATGCCCCTGTTACGAGGTTATATTTTTCCTCCACATTTTGTGAGTTTTCTGCACCAATTTGCATCTCAGCCCTCTTGTAGGAGCAAAAACATTACTCCTGTTAGACACATGTCTTAGTCAGGGCTCGATTTTTACGGTCGTCCGATCATCCGAGACGACTGAAATTCCTGAACGGACAACCAGTTTTTGACATGATGGTTGTCCGCTGGACTACCACTTTTTTTAGTTATTTTCAACCAGTCACGATCGCTGTACTTCAGGCACAAATGTATGCATCCTCATATCATTGTGTATCAAACATCGTAACACTGCAGGACTTGAGAGGAAACACTATTCTTGCAGCTAGCCCACACATCGATAACGTTCGATTGACAATGATTTTGTAGTACTGGTGTATATACACACTCTAAGTTAACCATGTGGAATGGGGACCAAATTCACTGTGAAATAACGTTAAAATATGCAATCTGAAAACATTTGAAAAATCATCAAATGATGAATGAAACAGCATGTAGATGAGTTAATACAAACACATTTCATGAAAGATTGAATCATGTTATTTGCAAGGGTCTTCAGGATAATCACTTTTCTGATCTAGGCTATATGTGGTCCTTGTACAAATTCATAGGCAAGTTCAGTAGCTTAGGCCACTGCTGGCTACCTTGTGGGAATAGTGAATATTGAAAATCATCATTTTTGTTTTCTTATTATTCACACAAAATACAATTTTGCCTGGGAAGAACGTTCAAGGGCCAGAAAAATGTGACGTTGAAGGATTGGCCCCTTTCGGCGAACAGTCATGTAGCTATGGGATGGAAGCAGGATTAGTATGACATGGGTGATTATCCCCAGGTACCCACTGCATGAACAATGTAAATTGTGTAGCAATAGGTTGCCAATGCAGACGATTGGGGAGAGGGGGGGTCAGGGAGACAAACTTGGACCAAGAGGGAGGCCGTAAACCTCTCAGCAAACAAATCCTATTGTTAAAAAGTGGCAATGTGGTAATGTTTGGTGGTATGCACCTAAGAATGCTGATCCATTCTCTGAGAATCCCATCCCCCCACATTTGAAACCAAGCGTAAATAAGACTTGGTATTTTAATCTTTTGAACAAAGTGGTGTTACTGCATGCTCCTCAATCAAGGAGCCAGAAGAAAAAAAAGCAGGAAGGAAGCCAGGCAATCATGAAAGATCAGTGGCACGAACATTCCAAGGTAGTGGCTGTCAAACACTGCCTATAAACCAAGGGCTATGATATGACAAGGAGAGCGAATTAATGTTCGGTAAATCCTGTGAAAGTCATGGGGCATCTGATCAGGAGTTTGTGGTAGGGTGAGGTCCCATCGCGTGAGAGCCTCAGAAACATTGGTAACCGTAGGAACATTAAAGCAGCAGAAAAAGAGAGAGCGCTCAATCATGAACCGGGTAACTTGCCGGACAACCATTATCTCTCTTCGGACAACCAAAAATGCAACACTGGTTGTCCGACGGACAACCAGAAAAAAATCTAAAAATCAAGGCCTGTTAGTGTCCCTCTCATCCATTCAATTCTGGATATGCTCCTGTTGTGCCTAGTCCAATTTCCGCTTTAACGTCAACTCCCCTTTGATCTTTTGGCCGAGTTGTACAGTAGAACACCCTAAAGGGGTAAATTGTGCCACAATTTGAAACTCTGTTATATACAAGAAATTTTATGTCTTGTGCAGCAGTCAGTTACTAGGGCTGGGATTCCTAGATGCGTAAGGGATAGATGTGAAAATCACATATTTATGCAAACGAGCGTTTGTTTCAGAAGATGAATCACTATAATATCATGAAAAGAGATCATAAAAAATGCAGCAGCCCATGCAAAATAAATAGGACATATTCAGACACTGGCCCATCTCAGCACACGTGAATTCATGTTTTTTCACTGCATAAGGACCCGCTACAACAATGGAGCCTAGCCAAACTCAACAGGTATGTCACTGAATTTACCACAGCTCTTCTGAAGGTTGGCCTTAACCTAATGAAGAAGTAAGTGCTCACTCACTTAACCTATACAACTACCAAAATATTGTTCTGATGTTCTGCAATGAAATTGCAAAATGCATTTTGAATACAATGGGATGATTTATACCTTGGAAGTCCTCAAAGGTTAGAGATCACATTTCTTTTCTGTAAGCTATAAAGTGATCCTTTGTATTTGGATGCTTGCTGTTTTGGTTTGACTATAATTTGATTATCAGCTCTGGCAGTATAAGTTACACTGCAGCAGTTGCTACCTGCAAGGAAAATGATCTCAATAGGCTCATTCCACAGTGTCACTAATTATATCCCGCAACACTGTAAGAGTTCAAGGATATTATGTTCGGCGGTGTAGCCGCCGCCTCTGCCACCGCGGCTGGAAACTTTAGACGTTAGCGCAATAACTCTTAACACTTTATCCGATCAATCCAAAACTTGGTACACCTGTCCGTCCTAGCAAAATCTTGGATGAGTTCGAAAGTGGGCGTCACTGCATGTTTGCTGCCCTCTATTTTGCAAGGTTTTGAATGCAAAAACAGAGTTGGTCCGATTCACATGAAACTTGATAGGTGGGAACAAAAAATGGTTCCGAAAAACATGACAGTAATGTCAAGGTCACAGAGGTCAAATTTGTGTTTCTTCTCGCAAAAATACAGAGTTAGTCTGATTTACATGAAACTTAGTCAGTGGGGACAAAAGTTGGTCTCGTAAAACATGACAGTAATGTCAAGGTCACCAGAGGTCAAATTTGCGTTTTATTCAAGTTTTTTTCTAACTTTTTTCTAACTTTGTCGGACTTGAACAAAACTTGGAGAATGTGAATTACAGTTGGTCTTGAACAACAGATAGGGCATTTCAAAGTCACCAGAGGTCAAATGGACATAAGCTTCAATGTGCTTTCTTTTAAAACGAGGTCAACAAAGGCCATTTCTGCAGGGATATACATCAGTCGGCGGTTTCACCCGCCTGCACATGTCTAGGTAGAATCTACTTTCTAAAGTTCCCTCCTGAAAAAATAGGTGCCGGAGTTATGGAACAGTTCCAGGGTGGAAAATACTAAGCGGGGAAGCAGGACAGATTGTTGTAGAGGGAATACATATTATGTCTTCAGTTAATGGTGAGCATGATTGCATGTGGATGGAACATGGTGGTCTAATTGGTTGTGGCATACCATAAACGATGCAGCATAGATCCGTTATCTCTCGAAATCGTGTGCTGTGCCATGTCAATGATTGCCCATGATACTTAACATTGACAGTACAACCATCTACTAGCGCGGGATCTCCATGTTCTCGTAGCCAAGTGCTGGTACTTCAAAACTCACATTCTGCTATAGGATGCCACTGTGAAAACTTCGCAGATAACCAGTTACTCCATTTTACGAAATCGGTTAGTATCCCTATGTTGTTTCTCAAGAAATCCTCCATACCATGTGTAATGACCTTAAACTGTATTGTCAACTCCTAATCATAACAGCAAGGTGATCTCTGCCAGGCTTAAGGGCTGTTCACACTTGTGCGATATGATACGATACGATAAATTTTATCGGACGTCGAGTTGCAAAGTGTTATTTTCAATAGGAGTGTTCACACCTGTGCGATACGTTACGATACGGTACGATAAATTTATCGGTCGTCAAGTTGAAAATATTTCAACTGTTCTCATAGGATTATAAATTTATCGGAATGCGATAAACTGCACAATGCAGTGATAACTTGCGCAATTTTGCAAGAGTATGGAACGCCAAACAGGCTATCGGCCAAGGGTAAGTTAGTTAGCGTGAAAAAAGTGCTTTTAGTGATAAAATCAGGGGTTTTGAGAATGTATGGAGGCAGTGACTATGCGGGGAAGGACATTGGCTTCTGGTTGTGAGCTTCGGCCTTATTTGCCGCATGCATGGGACCTACGAAACCATTATTTTAGTTTGAATCCATGATGCTCTCACCATATACAATAGTAGCGTGACCAGTGAAGTATTGGGGAGGGTCATGTTGCGTCGGGTCATGTTGCGTCGGCGTCCACCACTATCCATGTGACATGCAAAGGCGGGGATAGTGGTTGTTTAGTGAGTGGCCAGGGGAGGGGGGGGGGGGTAGGGTGAGAGGGGCAGGGTAGGAGGAAGTTTCCCAGAGGGGTTCGATCCACAGTTGCGTCGTGATGGGAACTCATCCTACCCTCATGTGAAGAAAGAGGCGGGGAAGGGAAAGCTATGGAAAAGATATGAAGAAGGCAACCGGAATAGGCTGCAGGGGGATATAAGTCGATTACGCCAAGTTAATAATGGCTGTAGATCACTGAGGAAAGTAGTAGGTACACAGGTGGAGCGAAAGCATATTTTTACATGCTTGTTCTGAGCAGAATGACCAAGCTCCATTTTCAGCTCAATTGACTGAATTGACTCAATTCACTCAATTGACTGAATGCTATCTTGGTTACCTCACTTCACCGTATTCTTGGATACCGATGCTAGTTAAGACTGGGTGTCCAACGAAACGGTAGGCGGGGGTGGTGCTTTCCGGGAATTATGGCGCGCCTCACGGGATCCCATCCACGCGTTCTGTCTCCACAAGATCCCTTGGGTTAGGGCCGTGCGCCGGGGCGGCAAAGGAGCTCGCGAGCGGGTTGGGTGAGTGGGAGCGGCGGGTGGATGCCAGCTAAGGCCTTCCAGGCATGCGCTCCTGATGATGGTGTTTGGGCAGAATGATTCGTGAGGAAATTTATGTATGGAATGAAGTTCAGTAATATCCTGAAACCAGTTTAATCAGGTGCCTCTATTTGCGTGTGATGTCTCCACGACTAGAGAAAGACTAACTGTTGTTTGCTTCAAAATGAGTCGATAAACACTACTTCACGCCTCCTACAAGTACTGAGAAAGACACAAGCTTCGAATTGCTTTGCAATTACAATTCTTGGTATTCAAAAATCCATCACGACCAGGCTATTCCACCGTTTGAAGCGACAAAAGGGGAAAATTGTGCTTTTCTCAACTAAAATCCCACCCTTTTCTCCGTTATGTTAGGCGCCGAGACGTCCGATAAAATTATCGTACGACATTGTTATCGCACAAGTGTGAACACTCCATCCGATAATTTTATTGTATCGTATCGTATCGCACAAGTGTGAACAGCCCTTTACTGGAGAACAATGATCTAATGCAAAAATGTCCCAGCCAGTTATGAGAAATTCCTTTTATCTCTCCCTCAGATACAATGTTTTACCCGGGGGGATCCTTCAGGTCGATGATGTGACCCAGGAGGAGCTGGGAGTACAATGTCAGGCCAGCAACATCCTCCGGTCGAGGAACAGTAAGCCCAGCCATCCTGAGGGTGCTCCCTCCCTTCCGGGGCCCCAAGTTACCTCAGGTCCCAGAGATCGTCGCTGGCCCGCAGAATCTGGTGACGGTGGTTGGTGACTACGCAGTATTCGAGTGCTTGGCCAGTCACCCAGACTATACCATCAGATGGAGTGTAGACAACGGTATGCTTGGCACCGAGGGTGGTTTCAGTGAAAATGGGACCAGGCTCCATTTAGAGAGAAGATAATGTGTAATATTTCCATTATGTTTTTGACATTTTCACCGGCTCACGGGCATCAAACGGCTACTCAGGCGCCAAGGGAGCCTGGCTCCCAGCTAAAATCACCCCTGCTGTCCGCCGTATTTTCTCGCAAACAGCCCAGCAACGTGCAATTTGTGTATTTGAATGAACCTACAATAGCAAAAAATCAATTCACTGTGCTTCAAACTCACCTTCTTAAGCTCATCTAATTAGCTGTTGCCTCTATTAACTCCATCTTATCGGGCGGTTTCAACAACTCCACCCCTAAACGGTCATGAAGAATTGACATTGGGGATCTGCTTGTTTAGCACGTTGCATAAACAAACAGTCTTCTTCTATCGTCTCGACTTTCCTACGTTATTGACATATCGTTTACGATTTCTTGGCCCAATACTGGATTATATGGATTTATGAGGATTATTACGTGGATATTTGCACTTGCACAGAATTTTCTATCTGATAAGTCCCACTTTTCTAGGCCTCCTAAAATTACCTGCAACCTATTATTGTCTTCAAAAGACATTTTTATGCTAGGTAGCAGCGGGGGAGAAGCAACACAGATATTTGCATGGATGTCACAAACAACACACAAAAAATCGATGGATACGAGGTACATTGTACCAATGATATTAAGGTTCAATACAATTTTATTATGATTATACCCTGGAACAGTTTTCTTCTTAACGACTTACGAACGACACTGTCCAATTTTGCGAGTGTTCGATACGATATTGCCACTACTGAACAATTATGAAGGAAAGTGCCGCTCATTGAAAAGACAGTAAATTAAACATACTGGGAAAGTTTTAGGGACTCCCACGTTCCAGTTGACACCCACCCCCAACTTTTTTGTCAGTGATTTGAAAAAAACGCGCGTGGTATGTGGACTGCTGTTAGTCCTAAACAACATGAGGTTCATTCCAAGGTCACAGGAGGTCAAATTGCATGAATCATTCAGTTTTTCTAACTTTGTCATATTTAAACGAAACTTGGGGATTGTGGACTACAGTTGGACCTGAACAACGGGTAGGGTATTTCAAAGTCACGGAGGTCAAATGGACGTAATTTAATGTGCTTCTTCTAAACAAGGTCCACGAAGACTGTTCTGCATGGATATACACGTCGGCGGTTACTGTCTGTGCCATGTCTAGTTGCATTTCTATTTAGATATTTTGAGTTTACGATTTATGTCCCATTCAATGCCCCCTCCTACATCGACCCTGTGCGTCAATTAGAACTTTCACGGTCCAGGCATTGCATGAAGGCAGTTCGGTTACTTTCCATTTCTTCCCTGATACTGAAAACTATTTTCCTGTAGTATTCCACTTCCCCAGAGTCAGGATCATATTCATCACTGCAAGTGGACAGGGTGTGATTGAGCCTTGACCTAGGAGCTTGTCACGCCATTAACCATCCTTACATGGCAATTTTCCATTAATTCGATATTTTTTGTGTCGACTGCCCGGTGTCAGAGAGTTGTGTCCATTCATGCACGTTATTAATGTCTGGCTCTCCAATTATTCAGGAGGTTATGCTTACACGCGAATACAACCTTATTAGATGAATCAAGGGTACCTCTTGTCTTCTCTCAGGTAGACTTGCAGACTGAAAAATACACAGGTTGTGTTAAGGTATGGAGTGAGAAATTTTGGAGCTCCTGTGGCCAGTGCTAACTAGCAAATCACTCTCTTTTGTCTCTTTTTATCAGGATGGTTGAAGGAAACCGAATACCTGAACAAAAACAATCACTGATTCAAAAACAGGCAAGGACTAAGCAGTGTAAGAACCCATGTTGCAAAATGTTTCATTGTTCAGCTGTTCATTGGTATTGGAACAAAAATCAGTCAAATCGGTGAAATTCTCTATTGACTCCTTTGACGACTTTCGTATTCTTTGTATTGCCTGAACAAAGTTCAGAAAGAGGCTAAACGATCACTTGTGGTTTGTTTGTGTGTGGTGTGTGCGGGTGCTGTGTGTGTGTTTTGTGTGTGGTGTGGACCCTTTTCTCTCAGCAGGCTTCTCTGAACGATAAGAACGATGTTGATGAAATTCTGTATGTAGTATGGGGGTCGGTTAAAACTAATTAAATTAGGGTTTTAGCCTTTTTTGTATTTTTATTGTTTTGTAAGCTCATTAGCATAATAATGATTAGATTTTCAGCATAAAAGATGAATTAATTCATTCAAGTTGCTCAATTCATTTGAAATTTTCAATTGGGTGAATATTGTCTACCTCCAGACCTGAAACTAATAACAAAGATTCATGGTCACTGGAGGTCATCCAATGGTGCTAACATTGCATAATTGATGCAAGTGTTCGCATATTAGCAGTAAATTAGCTCTATTTTGGAAGTCCAAGTCCAACAACGAAGGAAAGGGGACACCCCCTCCCCTCAGACTCGTGATCAATCCAAGGCCTTGTTCCCCTGTATTGAGTATATGAGTTTGTTCCCCTAGTTGAATAAATCTGGTACGCCTTGAATTTCAATTGTGGTATGACCCATCAGCACGCAGATATTGACATTGATGGGTTCCCATACTATCTAGGGAGTATTTAGCCCATTGAACCGTATGGTTTAATGGTTCAATATAGTTTCTGAATTGAATCCCTTCCGATCTTACAAAGGTGGTAAGTCAAAGACAAAATCTTGGCCTATCAGCCAGTAGCATCACAGACTGACTATGAGCAACAAAAAGCCATTTCGTAGTTCAAAGTGTGCATGCTCACCACAAAACAGTTCGGGGGAATAGATGAGATTCGGTCAGATTCCCCCATAGCCAATCGTTACGGCTTATTTTTAAGCAGTCACCGCTATTTGAAAACGCAACAATTCATTCCATGTTTTCGGAGGTTATTGTTCAATAAAGTATGGGGACAATCTGTCAAGTTTGTGATGGCAGGATTTATAATTTTCAGCAGGGGAGTTTTGAAAGATTGTTCTGCACACTGTTCACATTCAACCAACTCAAACCGCAGTCATTCCCCTGACCATTATGACACAATATCATTATCATCTTATCAACAGTAACTCCGAACTGGCTTATTGAAGGAAGAGAGAGAATGGGGAAGAAGGAAGTGGTCTTCATTTTATTCTTGTACTGTTTTTGTCTCTACTAGGCAACATCCCATTACGTGAGGAAGGTGTTCATTACATCGGTCGCCACAACCTGTTCCTGGACATGGTGACGCTGTCTGACGCTGGGGTGTATGTCTGCACAGTCACAAACAAAGATAGTGCTCTGAGCGTGTTCAGCCAGGCGAGGCTATCAGTCATTGTGAGTCTGTCGAGATGTTTTTTTCTGTTTACAGACTAGCATACTGTTTTTGTCTCGCCTGAATGAAATTCAGGAAGAGACATAGTGGTCACTTTGGCGTGTGTGTGTGTGTGTATGCACACTTTTCGTTAGCAGGAATTCTCACAAACCGTGGGCCGATTATGACGAAATTCTGTGTGTACCACCGGGGTTGTGTGTACAGGATCTGATCAGATGTTGGGCAGCAAAGTCACTAATTAAGTTGGGTAATTAGCTCATTATGTAATTTATTGTTCAAGCTCGTTAGCAAGATCACACAAGAACCCCCATTATGTTGCTAAGTGATGTAGTTGGCATGTAGGGACCTGGATGACAGGTAGTTGAACTGATCAGATTTTCAGCTAAAATATGTATATTAAGTGGTCTAATTTGCATATTTTTGCGAATTTTCCAAGTTTGTTGGATTTTTTTCACGAAACTTGGTGGATGTGGTCACCATGGTTCATGAGAAATTTAGAAGTGAAGTCGGGGTCAATGGAGGTCATTTAATGTGTCTAATTTGCATAATTTATGCAATTTTTGAAAGTTTGTGGATTTCACAAAACATGATAGATGTGATCCACCTTTGATCCTTGTCATTTTAAAGATACAGCTGGGGTCAGTAGAGGTCATTGTATGTGCCTAATTTGCATAATTTATTCCAATTTCCAACTTGGTAAGAATTTCCCCAAACTCAGTGGGTATGGTCTGTTAACATTTTTCTGGATCTGATGTGTATGATTTCATGAATTTGATTGAATTCCATCATATAATAGCTTCTGTTAGAATAAAGCACCGAGGAACGGGTAAACCACAGCTCCTGTGATGATTTTACTGCTGTTATAAGCTCATTGTATGTGCCTAATTTGCATAATTTATTCCAATTTCCAACTTGGTAAGAATTTCGCCAAAATCGGTATTGGTCCGTTAACATTTTTCTGGATCTGATGTGTATGATTTCATGAATTTGATTGAATTCCATCATATAATAGCTTCTGTTAGAATAAGCACTGAGGAACGAGTAAACCATAGCTCCTGTGACAATTTCACTGCTGTTATAAGCTGCCGACAAGCAAACCCTCTTACCCAACCAATTTGATTACGTTGATTTCTTCCCTCTCTTTTTACCTGGGGACGCGTGTCCAACACGAAAATATGAAAATATGTGATGTTCGTTTGACATGACAATGGTCTGCATGAACTAGTTGGTTGTTTGGTAGTGAATAATAGAAACCACCGATAGCGCAACAAGGTTGAGACACTTTTTGGCGATCGCCTCGTAAGAGAGTAGCAATCACTCAAAGAGTACCTGCAAAGAAGTGGTGTGTTGCTACTCGCAATTGAACATATGGGTGGCAAATGAACCTCCGTTATTTTCTATTCATCTTAGTTTAGTTTAGTTTTGAACTCTATTGCTTTTCTCTCAATTAATTTGTTCCCCTCTGGGCTCTGGGGAAGGAGAAGTTCGAGGTATTTTAATGTGCAGCACTTTGGATTTTGGAAGACAATTTATAACTCGAATAGATGTTTTGGGCATTTCATGTAATCCTGCCTACCTATACATATTCATAGCTCTGTACCAGAAAATTGTAGGAATGTTGGGTTTGGAGTGATACATTCAATTTTCCCTTTGCTATCATATTGCCCTTTTCATACATACTGATATTGCAGTTGTCCTTCAATATTTCGACTTTGCAAATATTATCTACTTCATATCCACCATCTCTGCTGGTGCCCGCCAATTTGATTTTCTTGGGTCCCCAATGTTTGTCAGATGTCAACAGAACTTGGTGCTTGTAGATTACATCTGGTCCTGACAGAAGTGGGAGTCATTTTGAGGTCATCCAGTTCGCAGGTGTTGAATTTGAGCAAAACTTGGCAAACTCAAATACCAAGTAGGGTTGACATCATCACCTGTTGATTTCAAATTATTTCAAATGTGGGGATATACATGTCGGTGGTTCACACGCCTTGCAGAAATCCATGAAAAATTTTATTTTATATATTCGGAAATTGATCTTCAGTTTGAGTTCTCCTTGTGTACTGAATGTGAGCCAAAGTGTTCTTGTCCCTTATGGTGGTCAGAATTCATTACATGGGCTGGAGAACACTTTCAGGCTTGGACACAATAGAGGTAATATCATGGGGGATGGAAAACTCCATCTGTAGGTCCAAACCTCTCTAGTTTGGTCCATAATGCAGAAAAGTTAGGGAGAAATCCATTATGCGCAGGGAACGCAGTTGTCACAGTTGAACAACACAATAATAATGTTATGTTACCCATTGTTTCATTGTGTTATTAACTCGACATTCCGCTGAAGGTTTGTTGTCTTTATCCCACTGAAGTAACCATTAACATCTACCAACCCACCGAAGCAACCCTTTCTCATAGACTAATATTTCTTAGTGATATTATTGGGTAAATTTTGACAGAAATATTTGTAGGATTGTGTATGATGTATGACATCATTTATTATCACATTATGACATGCTTCTGGTTCTTGCGCAATACACAGGCGCAAATCTCAAAGGCCTCTAACTTTGTAACAGAACATCGTATGAAGGTCGGGTTTAGACTGGCAAATCTAGTTGTTCTCTAGCTATATAAGCTTCCCTTTATAGTTCACTCTGCAGTTGACCTTTTAAGATTGATGTGTCACTATACTTCACCTCACCATAACTGTGACAGTGGTATGTACCATATGTTGTCCCCCTCCTGTTGCAGCTCCACCTCGTATCTACCGTAGCCAACTTCAGGACAGGGTGGACCTCACCGTGGGGAGCATCGCCCGCTTCATGTGCAAGGTGTCAGGATCACCTCCACCCCGGGTCACCTGGCTGCACGAAGGCCGGGTCATAGAAGAGAGGGACCGTACCTCAGTGCAGGACAACAATGACCTGGTGATCAACGGCGTCCGTGCCGATGACGCGGGCATCTACCAATGTTCGGCTGTAAATGTAGCTGGCAGAGATATTGCCAGTGCCCTCCTCCTGCCCGCTGAAGGTAAACGATAGGAGTCACTTTCGTGCTAGCCTGTCAGCTCAATGCAATTGCCCCTAGATAGCTGGATACTCTAGCCTACCTTACATTTCATGGAGTTCCAGGTCCCAATGCCTGCGGTCACTGCCGACATAATTTTTTGGTTACTTACAAACTCACTGGTGGCTGATTTAGCTACCACTCTGATCGATTTCACTCGTGGCTGATTTAGCTACCCCTCTCATTGATTTCACTCTGGCTCCTTCATCTACCCCCCTCATCAATCTCACTCTGGCTCCTTCATCTACCCCCCTCATCAATCTCACTCGTGGCTCATTTAGCTACTACCGCTCTCATCGATCTCACTCTGGCTCCTTCATCTACCCTGCTCATCAATCTCACTGATGGCTCATTTAGCTACCCCTCTCATCAATCTCACTCTGGCTCCTTCTACCCCTCTCATCAATCTCACATGGATCTCACATGTGGCTCTTCCAGCTACCCCCCTCATTGATCTCACTTGTGGCTCCTTTAGTTACCCTCTCATCAAATTTACCAGTGGCTCATTTAGCCACCCCTCTCATCCATCTCACTCATGGCTCCTTTAGCCACCACTCTTATCGATCTCACTTGTGGCTCCTTTAGTTACCCTCTCATCGATTCACTTGTGGCTCATTTAGCTACCCCTCTCATCGATTTCACTCGTAACTCATTCAGCTACCCCTCTCATCGATTTCACTCGTAACTCATTCAGCTACCCCTCTCATCAATCTCACTCGTGGCTCATTTAGCTACCCCTCTCATCAATCTCACTTGTGGCTCCTTTAGTTACCCTCTCATCAATCTCACTTGTGGCTCCTTTAGTTACCCTCTCATCGATTTCACTTGTGGCTCATTTAGCTACCCCTCTCATCGATTTCACTTGTGGCTCATTTAGCTACCCCTCTCATCGATTTCACTTGTGGCTCATTTAGCTACCCCTCTCATCGATTTCACTCGTGGCTGATTTAGCTACCCCTCTCATCAATCTCACTTGTGGCTCCTTTAGTTACCCTCTCATCGATTTCACTCGTAACTCATTCAGCTACCCCTCTCATCGATTTCACTCGTAACTCATTCAGCTACCCCTCTCATCAATCTCACTTGTGGCTCCTTTAGTTACCCTCTCATCGATTTCACTCGTGGCTGATTTAGCTACCACTCTGATCGATTTCACTCGTGGCTGATTTAGCTACCCCTCTCATCAATCTCACTTGTGGCTCCTTTAGTTACCCTCTCATCGATTTCACTCGTGGCTGATTTAGCTACCCCTCTCATCGATTTCACTTGTGGCTCATTTAGCTACCCCTCTCATCGATTTCACTTGTGGCTCATTTAGCTACCCCTCTCATCGATTTCACTTGTGGCTCATTTAGCTACCCCTCTCATCGATTTCACTCGTGGCTGATTTAGCTACCCCTCTCATCAATCTCACTTGTGGCTCCTTTAGTTACCCTCTCATCGATTTCACTCGTAACTCATTCAGCTACCCCTCTCATCAATCTCACTTGTGGCTCCTTTAGTTACCCTCTCATCGATTTCACTTGTGGCTCATTTAGCTACCCCTCTCATCGATTTCACTTGTGGCTCATTTAGCTACCCCTCTCATCGATTTCACTCGTGGCTGATTTAGCTACCACTCTGATCGATTTCACTCGTAACTCATTCAGCTACCCCTCTCATCGATTTCACTCGTAACTCATTCAGCTACCCCTCTCATCGATTTCACTTGTGGCTCATTTAGCTACCCCTCTCATCGATTTCACTTGTGGCTCATTTAGCTACCCCTCTCATCAATCTCACTCGTGGCTCATTTAGCTACCCCTCTCATCGATTTCACTTGTGGCTCATTTAGCTACCCCTCTCATCGATTTCACTCGTGGCTGATTTAGCTACCACTCTGATCGATTTCACTCGTGGCTGATTTAGCTACCACTCTGATCGATTTCACTCGTAACTCATTCAGCTACCCCTCTCATCGATTTCACTCGTGGCTGATTTAGCTACCCCTCTCATCGATTTCACTCGTAACTCATTCAGCTACCCCTCTCATCAATCTCACTTGTGGCTCCTTTAGTTACCCTCTCATCAATCTCACTTGTGGCTCCTTTAGTTACCCTCTCATCGATTTCACTCGTAACTCATTCAGCTACCCCTCTCATCAATCTCACTCGTGGCTCATTTAGCTACCCCTCTCATCGATTTCACTCGTAACTCATTCAGCTACCCCTCTCATCAATCTCACTTGTGGCTCCTTTAGTTACCCTCTCATCGATTTCACTCGTAACTCATTCAGCTACCCCTCTCATCGATTTCACTTGTGGCTCATTTAGCTACCCCTCTCATCGATTTCACTTGTGGCTCATTTAGCTACCCCTCTCATCGATTTCACTCGTAACTCATTCAGCTACCCCTCTCATCAATCTCACTCTGGCTCCTTCATCTACCCCCCTCATCAATCTCACTCGTGGCTCATTTAGCTACCCCTCTCATCAATCTCACATGGATCTCACATGTGGCTCTTCCAGCTACCCCCCTCATTGATCTCACTTGTGGCTCCTTTAGTTACCCTCTCATCGATTTCACTTGTGGCTCATTTAGCTACCCCTCTCATCAATCTCACATGGATCTCACATGTGGTATTTTCGGTCGTCATGAGGTGGAGCTGGAAGCTGACAAACTTGTTAGTTTCCAACCTAACAAACTATATAAATCATACATCCCAATGTTGAACATCTAATCATAATATTATATTATCATTAACTTATCAGATGACACCTTTAGATCCCATCTGTCTGTTCTGTGTCCGCCACCGAGCTCTGTTGCATGGTGATGAAATACAACAAGTGAATGACACTGGATGGTGGCTGTATATCGTCATGAGTACATACTTCTGTATGGCTGGTCAAACCAGTCTCATGGCACATACCTCTAGCTGTTCTGTTGGTTTCCACGGTTAGAAATTTGTGATTTGTGTACAGAAAGCATTGTTCACACAGCTGAAGATAGTGTGAAAAATAACTACTTAACCGGCTTCAGGTAAGACTGATTTAAAAAATTTGTGCACAGGTTCAGTTCGGCAGCTCGAACCAAGTCTTTGAGAGTTGACCAATAGTTAACATTAGGGTTCAACCAAGTCTAGAGCGAATGTTTACAATGTTGGTAAGGGCCAGAAAACGCTTCTAGGAACAATTTTGGGGGTGAATATCTTAGAGCGAAGAAGCGACCAAACGACCAAACTAGCATGGCAAGAAGAGAAGGGCAATGGGTGGCCAACCTGGATTTGTGTCATTGCCAGAAGCTCAACGTGGCATTGGGGTGGGTGCATAGTCAATTGGGGGTAAGTATTCATGATTTCACAGATTCCCAAACCTGTTCTGTTTGGTGATTCACAAAGTCTGGAAAAAATACAAGATATTAAACGCTGAAGTCATGAAATAAAGTAGAACAATTGTGTGCGGTACTGTGAGGTGAAAATTTATCAAATTAGTTCATCCAAGCTGGAATACTCATGAGGGAACGAAAAAAATCTCAGGACAGTTTTAAATGCTATTCTTCATTTGTGTAAGTCATTTTCCACCTCTGCTAAGAAACAGCAGAAAAGGGCAGTGTTATCACTCACTGAAAATGGTCAGTGTGCCTATTCTGTATCTGTCTTTCTCAACTTGCTTGGGTTTATGCCTCTTTTCAGTTGTCAACGAGCCTGGCTCTCCGAGGAACTGAGGGTTAATGACACTACCAGCACCACCATAAAGCTGGTATGGGACCCTCCAGAGGTCACCACCAACATAGTGGCATTCTCCATCCACTACCAGATGACAGGAGGTATGTGCACTGTAAGATGGGGGGGGGGGGGGGAGGGAGGGTGTCAAGGAGGACGAGAGGTCCGTCTCACAGTGTGATACAATAATATAGATAAAGTCTCCATCACAAGTACATAAGCACATGTTGGAAGGTTGGGGGGGGGGGGCATTCAGCAGCAGATTGGCCTAATTAGGGAGGTCTAGAGGGGTCATGTGCATTTTTTTGTGTGGGAAGATGTTCTGAATGGAGGCCATCATAAAACAAATAGATAGTAACTGAAAGACATAGGTAAAAAAAAAACTCCAGCTGGAGGCAAATGCAGACGAGGGATTTGGCACTAGAAACTTCAAGAATTGATTCTTGCCGAAAGGACTATAACTGGTGGGTTGGTTCAGTGGAGTGGCCAGTGGTTCTTTTCCCCTACCAGATTGAAGCTAGAATCCTATGTGACACTTGTCCCAGGCAATATCCTTGTCAGTAAATTCTCCACTTCGGGGGGTATTAGGGTTTTTGCTGTCTCTGCTGCGTCCGCCAGGAGACTTTCGTGTTAGCACAGGAACTTTCTTCTACCCCTCGTCCGATCAACCCGAAACTTGGCACTACATATTCACTATAGTGGAAACCCAGATGGGTTCAAAATTGGGCGTTTTCACATGAGAGAGATCGCTAAATGGCATAAAAAAAATTCTAAAGTTTGTCAAATTTAAACAAAGCTTGGTAGATGTACTCCACATGTGGTCCCGAAGAAAAGGGAGGGCAATGTTAGGTCACCCAAGATCCGATTTCAGAAATTGTGAGTTTCCAAAATTTGAGCGAGGCCGATTCGCTCTGAAATTAATAGGCTCAGGGCTTCATTCCGCAGTGCGTGGCTAGACAAGGCATGTTTCCAGAATGTGCCACGCTACCCATGTGTAAGGGTGCGTACCTAGGAAGGAAGGAGGTAGGTAGGGGTAAGGGTTTAACTGGAGAGTAGGCACCTCCTTGTTGGCTATTTTTCAGGGTTTGTAGTCGGTCGTGAGCAAACGTGCAGCCTCAGTGGAGAGCAGGACATTTTTCATAAGGTTACCAGTGACTGGGGGATTGAGTGGTTAGTTGTGTGAGAAGACGCTGCCTGATACAAGACTATAAACCTGAATCTTCATGTTAATCTTGATCTTGATACACATCGATAGTTTACTCACCACCAGATTCCTAGTATGTTAAAGGACTACTGCAGGACTGATACAACAAAGGTTTTGTTGTGGAGAATGGATTAAATTTGCGCAAATTAGTGTGACTTTGACCTCAGATGACCCCGAAATGTCCTCCACTTTTTCGGGACCAAACATTGTCCACACCTACTGAGTTTCATTGAAATCCGACAAGCTTTTGTAACTCGCGTAAATTTGACCTCTGGTGACCTTGAAATGACCTTCACTTTTTCGGGACCAAACATAGTCCCCACCTACCAAGTTTCGTGGGAAATCAAACCAACTTTTGAAATTTGCGCAAATTATGCAAATTAGCGGACCCCGTTCATGTGGCGACATCCACTTTCAAACCCATCTGAGATTTCACTATGGCAGACGTGTGTGCCAAGTTTCGGCTCGAACGGACAAAGTGTTGGAGAGATATTGTGCTAAAAGGAAATCTTTCCAATCGTGAAAAATTATGCAAATTAGCGGACCCCGCTAATGTGGCGACATCCACTTTTGGCCCATCTGAGATTTCACTATGGCAGACATGTGTGCCAAGTTTCGGCTTAAACGGACAAAGTGTTGGAGAGTTATTGTGCTAACGGGAAAATCTTCCAATCTTGAAAAATTATGCAAATTAGCGGACCCCGTTCATGTGGCGACATCCACTTTTGGCCCATCTGAGATTTCACTAAAGCGGACATGTGTGCCAAGTTTCGGCTTAATTGGACAAAGTGTTGGAGAGTTATTGTGCTAACGGGAAAATCTTCCAATCGTGAAAAATTATGCAAATTAGCGGACCCCGTTCATGTGGCGACATCCACTTTTGGCCCATCTGAGATTTCACTAAAGCGGACATGTGTGCCAAGTTTCGGCTCAAATGGACCAAGTGGTGGAGAGTTATTGCGCTTACAGAACGCAGCGGACGCGGCAGCGGCAGAGACAACAAAAGCAAACCATAATATCCCCAAAGTGGGGATATAATTAAAGTGTGAATTTTAATTGAAAACAAAGACTATTTGCAGTGTTATGACATGCATGATGGATACGACACTGTCGTATCAAGAGGTGTGAGGGAGGGAGGTGATGTACAAAGTTATCGTAACGTGTTAGCCTGATTATTCTTTGGAGGTCGCCGAGTGAAATGCCCGAACGTTTCCCAGGTACGATTCTAATCTTTGTAGGCACTCCATTGATAAGATCAGCGTAAAAGGCTGGCCGTTATACAATCAATTGACTTGAATACGGCTTGTGCTGAACGCTGGAATGAATCTCTCTTTAGAGTAACCTTGCAATTGCTGTAACCTTCACCCGAAGGTGCTCCATTATTCCGAGCAGCATGATCCTCATGATTTTTTTCTGATCTCCCTCTAGTCTCAGCAGTCCAATCTCGGTGGATTAGGGCAGCGCGAGATCTCTGCATACCATTAAAAATGGAAGAGAGACGAAGAAAAAAATATGATGCTGAATAAAATGCTGTGACTGCTTCCCTGGATTGAATATCCTAATCTCAGGCGATGGTGGTGTTACTATGAAAACATTGATGGCTTGCCAGGCGGAGAGAAAAGGAAAATAAATAATTTAGTGTCAGCAAACGATTTGTGGTCTTGTTGTAAAGGGCAATTAACAAGAAAAGAGCATCGTGGATGAAGCTGACAGCTTGTGTATCCAGTGCATTTGTGAACCGAAACGGATTCAACCATCTATGGCCGGAATTTCAGGTGGCAATAACATGACTTTTGAATTGTATGAATTATTGTGGTGGCAAAAATGTGAACGTGTGATGTGGCATGCTTCTAGTTAGATGAACGGTAGAAAAAATATGCCCCGCTACTTCACCCTACAGCACACTAGCGATGGATATGGGGTACGCAAGCAGCCACTGTCCACCTTCTGGGATTTCTGGTCTTGAATGACGCGCTCTGCTGGGAGAACAGCATTCATTCTAGTGTAGACATACCCCCAAAGACACACCCTCAGAGATACACTCCCGGAGACCCACTCCCGGAGACCCACCCCCGGAGACCCACTCCCGAAGACATTCATGAGAAAATCCCACGAACAACATGATATGTTTTTCATAACACTTGAGGGTGTTGTAAGCTAGACAGGTTCGGAACGGGTTCCTGTACTTAAAATCCATAGTATAGTTTGTTCCTGATAGGTGTTCTGTGGCCTATTTGTAGCATTCATGAACAGTGATCAAGTCTTGAACAGGATCATTCACTCGACAAGCGATCTATAGACATTGCTTCTCACAAGAATACCTCACGACTTCTTACACAATGACCCATAGTATTTTCTGGCAGTTCACGACCGAGCCCCATCAGTGTCATTGCCCATAGCTCCGTATTCATGCTCCAGCTTTGTCTCTGATCTTCCAGGTAACGAGTCCCCAGTGCCGGTGCTTTATTCCATGAACAGCTGGGGTCTGGACAAACTGGTTCCCTTCACACAGTATGAGATCTATGCTGTCTCTTGGAGGAGCGTCGGCCCCAGTGCTCCATCTAACAAGGTCATCGCAACTACCAAAGAGGATGGTGAGTTGGGTTAAGATCCTGCCAGTGTATTGACGCAGACACACACCCAGAGATACCCCCAGAGACACACACGCCCAGAGACACACACCAGAGACACACAACCAGAGACACATACCCAGAAACTCACACCCAGAAACACACCCCCAGAGACACACTATCAGAGACACACCCCCAAAGGCACACACACAGATACACACCCCCAGAGACACACAACCAGAGACACATCCCCAGAGACACACCCCCAGAGACACCCTCTCAGACAGTCTCAGAGACACACACACCTAGTGACACACCCTCAGAGACACACTGCCAGAGACACACCCCCAGAGACACACACCCAGAGATACCCCCAGAGACACACACCCAGAAACACACCCCCAGAGACACACTATCAGAGACACACCCCAAGAGACACACCCCCAGAGACACCTCCCAGAGACACACTCCCAGAGACACCCTCTCAGTCTCAGAGACACACACACCTAGAGACACACCTTCAGAGACACACCCCCAGAGACACATCCCCAGAGACACACCCCCAGAGACACACCCCAAGAGACACACCCCCAGAGACACACCCCCAGAGACACACCCCCAGAGGACACACCCCCAGAGACACACTCCCAGAGACACACTCCCAGAGACACCCTCTCAGTCTCAGAGACACACACCAGAGACACACAACCAGAGACACACACCAGAGACACACCCCCAGAGACACACACCAGAGACACACACCAGAGACACACAACCAGAGACACATCCCCAGAGACACACTCTCAGAGACATACTCCCAGGGACATGTACCCAGAGACACACCCCCAGAGACACACTCTCGGACACACTCTCGGACACACTCTCAGACACACTCTCAGACACACTCTCAGACACACTCTCAGAGACATACTCCCAGGGACATGTACCCAGAGACACACCCCCAGAGACCGACACCCCCAGTGACACACTCTCGGAGACACAATCCCGGAGAGACATATTCCCTGAAAAACATTCCCAGAGACGCAATCCCAGGGATACACCCTCAGAGAGGTGGTATCTGGAAGAACCATGAGAATACAATACAATAGGACACTGGGCCCACATTGGGAAAGCTGATAGTGTACTATGGACCAAGCTCAAAAACCTCGTAGTCTGAATCTCTGCCCACTGAGCATATCTGATCTCTGTCATGGTAAATCAGGACAAAATCAATCTTGTCAACACCTCATTTGACAGTGTTGTTTATATGTGGTGTCCCAATGGAAAGACTGAGGGCATGCTGTATGGAAGTGTAACTCCTGTGGCGCCTCATGAGCTCCTAGCTATCCCCATTCTACAGGTGACGCCCCATTGGAACCATTCTGTGTCTTTGAAATTGCATTTTGTAGATGGGTTTGTGGAGGAAGTGGAATACCTTATCTCGAGCTGATTGGTGGCCACTGACCAGCCCATTTCCATATAACCTTTCAGGTTTTAATGAACTTCTCTCAATCCAACGAGCGGATTTGTCGCTATGGTGTTGTGAAAATTGAGTGCAATTAGCAATTCCTGTTAGAGGCCATACATTGAATGAAATGCAAATGATACTGGTTGTTGCCGAGCTGCTGAACAAATTCCGCTGAATAGGATTTCGCTTTCTCTGAAACCTCCCGGATTATGCATACCTATACGTCACCCCTTTTTGCAGTTCCTGGAATCGCACCTGACTTCTTTGTGAGCAGCTCAAGCCAGACGTCAATCAACGTTGTCTGGAATGAGATCGAAGGGGCTGCTCGAAATGGCATCATCACCAGATACATCATAGATTACAAGAAAGTTGAGGTTTGTCCCTCTCACTGCCATTTACTTTAGATTGTCTCCTGGCTTGAAGGGCAACTGCAGGATGATTTATTCAGGGGCCAATTTATTAGCTGGATAAAAACTAAATGCATCAGTCCAAACCAGAAGTTCATAGGACTTTCCGTTACAGAGTTATAGTCATTTGAAATTTGTGTATTGTGAAGGATGTGTATTGCGCAAGATTGAAATGCATCCCATATGCACTACTGATTGATGTCATACTTGCACAACCATGCAAACATTCTTTGTTTTCTATTGAAATTCAAACATTAATTTCACTTCGAAAAAGCATTTAGTCTATGGGAGAGGATTGCTGTAGTTGGTTGGTAGGTATTGATAGATACTTTGGTGAGAGAAAGACCACCGAACTTCTGATAAATGTTGACTTATTCAACAAAATGAAACAATCAAATACATAACATAATTTCCTGGTTGTACATATTATTGCGCAATTGGGATTCTCCCCAGTTTCTCTGCCTAATGACTCAAACTTTGAAGGCCAGTAACTCCACATAGGAACATCGATTTGAAATGGGGTTGGACCTATAGATACCAGTTCCCTTCGTCCACATATAACCTCTGTTGTAACCAAGCCTGCAGTGGTCCTTTAACAACGAGGCGATCATCTGCATGCAGTAGCTGGATCATCAGCATGCGGTAGCTGGGTCATCAGCATGCAATAGGTCTTTGGCCTACGGTAGCTGGGTCCTCTGCATGCAGTAGCTGGTCATCTGCATGCAGTAGCTGGATCATCAGCATGCGGTAGCTGGGTCATCAGCATGCAGTAGCTGGGCCATCTGCATGCAGTAGCTGGGTCATCTGCCTACAGTAGCTGGGTCATCTGCATGCAGTAGCTGGGCCATCTGCATGCAGTAGCTGGGCCATCTGCATGCAGTAGCTGGGTCATCAGCATGCAGTAGCTGGTCATCAGCATGCAGTAGCTGGGTCATCAGCATGCAGTAGCTGGTCATCAGCATGCAGTAGCTGGGTAATCTGCCTACAGTAGCTGGGTCATCAGCCTACAATAGCTGGGTCATCTGCATACTGCAGCTGGGTCATCTGCCCATAGTAGCTTGGTCATCTGCATGCAAAAGCTGGGTCATCAGCATGCAGTAGCTGGGTAATCTGCCTACAGTAGCTGTGTCATCTACCTATGGAAGCTGGGTCATCTGCATGCAAAAGCTGGGTCATCAGCCTTCAATAGCTGGGTCATCAGCCTACATTCGCGACAAGACCATATGTAACACGTAGTTCCCAATGTGTTGTAAATGATCTTGAAGACCATACATAACACGTGGATCGTAATGTGTTGGAACTATTCTTGAAGATCATACATGACACGTGGGTCCTAATGAGTCTGTGTCCACATCAATCCTCATTGATAGTTCTGAATTCTGGACTCTCTTCATTCTCTTCAGATTTAAACCGTGTTCATTCAGCCTAATGTTTTCGTTCTTGTTCAGGCCACTGGTGTTGCTGAATCCCCCACTGTGAGGATCGAGGTTCCAGGTGATGAGACCAGCTACCTACTGGAGGGCCTAGACCAGGATACGGAGTACAGACTGCGTATGACAGCTGCTACTAGTGTGGGGGCCGGGGACTACTCTAGCTGGGTCAATGTCAGAACAATGGACAACAGCTTGGATATATGTAAGTCTAGTGTGAGTCAAATGGGTTGGTCATATTTACCTGGACCCATTGAGTCAGGGACTACTCAAGCTGGGTCAATGTCAGAACAATGGACAACAGCTTGAATATATGTAAGTCATTGTGTGAGTCAAATGGGATGGTCCCATGGACCCATTGAGTCGGGGACTCCTCAAGCTGGGTCAATGTCAGAACAATGGACAACAGCTTGAATATATGTAAGTCATAGTGTGAGTCAAATGGGTTGGTCATATTTACCTGGACCCATTGAGTCAGGGACTACTCAAGCTGGGTCAATGTCAGAACAATGGACAACAGCTTGGATATATAATTCATAGTGTGGGTCAGTTTGGTCAGTAATAGTGATCTAAACCTATTGAAACACAAAAGCTACTACTGTTGGTGTGCTAAGTAAAGAATTGTGGGACAGTCTGTCTATCTGTAAGTCATAACATCGATAGGGAGGGAGTCAAATCACAGTTGTGATCGTACCAACTAGTTTAAAAATTATCCTTGTTTGCCTTCATTTAACCAGAAAAAGGGGTGTAGGACTCATGACAGTACTTCTTCTCTGCCATACCTGGTGTTTTATGGGAGGGGCATAAACCATAATGAAACTTGTGAGAAGCTTTATACCAAGCCTGTTTCGATGTGTTGCTATGTTAATATATTCATGACTTATTTTTTCCCCCTCCCCCAGCTCTCTGCCTCCTCCAACAGTGGATGTTAGAGCTCTCAACGACACCACCATTGAGATCTCAGTGAGCCCTATCGCCAACTCTGCGAACCTGCTCGGCTTGAAAGTTGAAATCCTGACCAGGGCGGCATTGTCAAGAGTCTTTTGATTCCATTGAGCAGACTTTTGTTTGCCGTTGGGGGACTCTGTGCGTATCCTGTGGGATTGGTGGAGTTACAGCAGTGAGCTCTCATATCGTAGGTTTGGTTTAGCCCGTTCAGGTATTAGACTGTCCTTGTCACTTCACAACCCCAAACTTACTGGGGCAATTTATCGACAGGTTTGTGTGAGACCTTCAACATGTGGTATGTGGCACATGCTTGCCTCCTAATTGGCCATGGATCATTGGTTAATGATTGAAGGACGGGAAAAATATTTTCTGTGGCAGTATCTTCCCGCCTCTGTGGAAGACAGGTTGTTAGTAATTAGAGCGTTGGGTTTTTTTTTGACAATGACTGCCTTTCAAAATCCATCAGAATTGAGCCAGAAGGGTCTCTCCGCAGTGCTGTGAACCAAGTGTTGTCACACTACGAACATGTTAAGTGGGACCTTGGGTGAATTGTGATAGTAGTGAGTGCCGTACGTGGTAGGCCCCATAAGGAAAATCCCCTGGGGATCAGGAGGAAGTGACCACTACATGGTTCTGGTCTAACAAGCACTTGTGCTCCCTGTACCCGGGTATAACAACTCTTGTAATAATCAGAGGTTATATCTGTGAGCACTTCGAGCAAGACAATTGCTATATGTGCACCCATATATAATGTTTCATTTCATTTCCTTCATTATGATGACTTAAAATATCAATTTTTCCAGTACAAGCTGATTTTGATATTGCCTCTCCACACCTGGGACCCCTTACCTATGGTGACATGGTGCTGACCTACGTCCTTCCGTGTTGTTACGCCCCTTTGACCACTTATGAGGTGCATGTAGCAGGGCTTACAGCGCTGATGTGATGGTGCTTTCTGGCTATCGTACAGTAGCGCCTGCTCCACCTAAGTAGTACATGAACACGGATAGTGCCGCGTTCCATCATCAACTCATTCCTCAGTACCCACTGACCAACTGTCAATCTATAACAGATGTAGGTCACATGCCCTTGTATAATATTATGTGACTTGCAAGAGTGGGTATCAGTTACGCAGAAAAGTGGCAGCAGTGGTGCGTTGCGAGCGAACATTCTGGGTTCGAATTCCAGCTCGCAGAAGTGGCTGTAATTGCAGTTGAAGGGCGATTCTTCCATGGTTTTTGCTCTGTGGCATGGAGTCCTTGGGTTTGTTTCCTCTCTGGTTTCCGAGAAAGTGGGTTAAATCCTGTTGTTCACTGTTCACTCTACGGAGGGGATTTGCAGTGGTAAGTCTCGAGCAATTGGGATTAGTTACGCCCCTGCCTCTATATCATCTGAGGTACTAATCCAGAAGATAGACAAGGTTATTCCGCTGCTCATCCGGACCAATCCGGCTCCGGGGTTCCTTGATGAGCCCCAAAGTAGGATTCCATGTGTGTGGTGTGGCAAGACTTTATGAATGCCAAATTCTTGCTAGCATGGGCAGTGAAAGTGTTATTATATGCACTATTGAAATTTGCAGAAGTGGAGATTAGTTCCATTGGGGGGGGCAAATGGTTATTTCATAGAGAATGGAACGTGTCCAACGTAGGCAAAATTGTACAATGGCGGCTTTGTGCCGTTTTATCGCAAATGTATTCTATGGAATGTCTCCCCCATTGGAGCCAGTTAACGTCCGTATACGAAACGCTGCAATTCTACAGTCGTCGGCAACATTATACCATGTATTTGACTTTATTCCACACTCTCATATCAACCTGACAATTCAGTTTTCAACGTTCATACCACTTTACTCCAGCTTCCTGAACATTCCAATGTGATATCAAAATCAAATCAACTTTCATTGGACATTGTCACGGATATTGCTGTGCACGAGTCAATGATGGGTGGAGTTTGACAAATCTATTTATTAATCATCCATGTGCACATCCAATCATTCATTGTTTTAAATGGTTGATGTAATGTGAAAGCCCCTGCCTCATACTGTAACAGCTGGGAGTTCATGACTGCTTGTGGTCCTGCTTGTGTCACTGCCTGGCGGAGTGCTTGCGACCTCCAAAAACCATGGTCATTGCACGATGATGCAGCAGTTGAAAACCAGATTGTAGTTTGTTTTGCTCCTCGACCCCCAATGAAGAGACACTTAACACAGGAGATGAATGGGGATTTGGTGTAAATCTCAAGGGTTCTGTCGATGCTCTACAAAAATTATCGAAGGACTCATGGACTACTTGTAGCCAAAATATACTACTTTACTACTCCCAGTGTAGCCGTTTGAGATTGAGATTATTTGGTCATTGTTGCAGACTCCAGGGGGATGCTCCAGCAAGATTGCTCTAAGGGAAGCAATTGGGACTACTGCTAAACTAGTTGAGTGACCCGACAACCCACTTGGAAACATTAGGTCCCAATTCACGATCATCAACATCAACTGTTTTCAAGAGTGCTATTCAGTATTGTCCAAGATATTAGAGAGTCTAATCAGGGGACACTGAAATTCCTCATCTGGTTTCATTTCTGCATTTTCCCCCAGCTATGTGCTCCAACAGTTTCCCACCAAAGTTCAATGTGACGCTATAACCCCAAGGATATCCTGGTGACATGGCAGAAATCATTTGACGACCAGTCGGTCCATCTACAATACACCATACGTACTCAACCGCCATCACTAACACTACCACTGAGACCATCTCTCCTAAAACCAGGTCATGTACCCAGATTAGCTTGGTTGGTAACAGGCGCACCACTGGCAGAATAAACCCAGCCTGTGCCTGCCTGCCTGCCTGACTGATGGGTTCTCGACCAACTTGGTCACAATGCCTTATTGACGGATGGGTAACGTGTCAAGGCACAACGGGCAAATAAGTGGAAAACTGCAAAATTCTACTGGTGCACAGTGCTGATGTTTCGTCATATAATTGGTTCTATCACCGTACCTTCAAGGAAGTTCAGATTTTGTTCAAGGGTCCCACTTAGGCCCGAGGGCACATTTTATGAAATTGCACTCATGGTACTGGACAATGGTATTTGAAACCCAAGCCCAGTTTGCCGAAGGGCCAATTATGTGAATTTCCGCAAAATCTTGTATCTCCTACGATTCTGTTGCACAGTGCGGATTTTCGGTTATATATGGTTCTCTCAGCCCTACCTTTGGTTCTTTGTTGCCAAGGTCGGACTTGGGGCCCGGGGCCCTTTTATGATATTTCACACAATGGTGCTTGAAAATGCATCTCTTCCCCACAAGCTTCCATTGATTTTCTTCAAAGTTACATGTAATGGTCCCCTTGGGTAGAGGGATAGTGAGTTATTCAAGAATTTTGGGCCCAGGGCGCAGTTGGGCTTCTAGGACCCATTTATGTAATACTCTTGAATCTTGTTGTCTGACAAATCTAGTTGCACCATGTGATGTTCAGTCATAATGATGGTCTAATAGCCGTCCTTCATGGTACCAGGGATTTGTGACCCAAAGGCCCAGTGTTGGCCCGAGGGCCCCCTCTAGGCAGAAGTATGGCATTTACTCTTACAAGTTTTGGTGCACTGTAAAGACATTCGGTCATAATAGTGGTCTAACAGGTTCGAAACTTTTGAGGGGTCAAGGGAATTCATCAAGGTCCCACCTGGGCCCGAAGGCCCATTTATGAAATTTCATGGAAGTTCACATATTGGTGCTTGTGAAATGCATTTTCGTCCACAAGTACAATGATTTTCCTCTAAAGGTACATGTAATGCTTTTGGTTAGTGGTCTAAGGGGGTCTGAGTGGGTGTTGCGAAACTTCGGGCTGTTAGACCTAATTGGGGGCCCCTAGGGCCCATCATGTTAAATCATACAAATGGCTCCTGCAAATTTAAGCACAAGTTAGGTGCTGAGTTCGGTAATACATGAGGTCCTGTGATGTTACCTGAAAGGGTTTTTCAGGAATTTAGGCACTTAAGGCACACGTGGCAATCAAGGCAAATGTTCTCTCCTACAGTGCTGACAACTGATCATAATGATGGAATTATCATACTGGGGTTTCTCAAGATTTTTGCGTCCAAGGACCCCCACTGAGCCCTAAAGTCTATACCTATCCAGTGCATCAAAATGCCTTTCTGGCCCCTTAAACATTCATTTGGACGGAGTCGGACCAAAACTGGACACATTGTGATTGACCCATGAGACATACTGACTTCGTGAGGTCAAGGGGCAATATAGGCATTATGTATCCAAATTTCGAAATGGATCTCCGTATACAAAGGTTTTTTTTTTAGAAAGTACATTTCACGATTTTTTGAAACTGTGTCATAATGTCCTTTGGAGGTGCTCTCTTTCAGCTTGTTTGCAGATTTGGATGCAGGTCATAGTGTCGTTAGGATTTAAACAGTAACATCTGAGAAAAGAAGCAAAACAGTCATTCTTTGATGGATGTTGGACCAAACTGGACCAATGTTTATGACTTTTGTGACTTGTGCATGTCAAGGTCAGAGGTCATTAAAGGGGCAACAATAGGCCATTGTGTGAAACTGCCTCTCTCATTTGGGGCATTCTTCGATGGATGTTGACTAAGTAGTAACATGTCCTTGAGCTACTAAGACATTTTTGGCCTTATGGAGATCAGTGTCAAAGGTTGTTTACAGGGCGCACAGTAGGGCAATTGCTTGAATCTGCCTTCTTGGCCTCATGATTTGAACATTTAACACATTAATTGTACATTCGTTCGTTGGTTATTTGTTGCGTTTGAGCTACAGCACCTTGGTGCTCTTGTTCTTCTCTCGCTCCTCACATCGCAGTGCTCGCAATAAGCTAGCCGCGAGCACTACGATAATCATCAACTATTGAGTGAGGGGGGGGGGGTATTCCTTGAACTGATTCTCAACCAATGGTCTGTAGAGTCATGTGTAATTCAGTAACGGGCTGTCATCACTAAGGTGCATTGGCAATCGAAACATATATCCCTACATTCTGATCTTGAATGTCAGGCTCTGTACAAAGCCCTGGCCAGAGGGTTTGAAAATTCAAATTGATAGTCAGCGAATTTAATTGAAAAGAAGTCCTACAGGGGTTATATAGCTCAAAATCGCCGGAACGCGTTTCAAGTCTTCCGGTGTATAGAATGGGAAGGAAAACATTGAATGCCAGTTATCGACAGCTTGCAATAAGCCAGTTATGATATTACTAGTATTATAGAAAAGTATTTCATAACGCTTACAGTTCACTGCTGGGGAATGAGATGCAATAACGGTGAACTTAGATTTATAGAGACTGGTCCATCCCAAATTATCATATGGCATCTTATTCACAGGTTTCCCAGTATGATTGACCCATTTTGTCTTCTCCTTGAACTTTGTTCAAGGAGAAGACATAGTGGTCACTGTTGTGTGTGCGTCTGTATGGCTGTCTGTCTGTCGCTGGGTCTGTCGGTCCGTCTGTCTGTCTGTCCGTATGTAGCGGTTAGATATCTCAGAACCGTGGAAAGCATTCTGCGGGGCCTTCTTGTGGAGGTGCGCTTTGAAGAGTTGCCGATTTTTTTTTTGGCATCCAACTTTTCGTCCCGAAAAAGACCCATTCTCCTTTGCATATAAATGTGCATATTGAATGGAATTTGGCCCGGAAGCTTGTGTACAAGATATCTTGGATCGGTTTTAGATTGCTTTTTGTTTTTTTGTGATGCCGTTCAGGGTTATTATAACCACATATGAAGAGTACACGAATCGATCAGATTCCTGGCATTGTATATGCTAATTAATAGTCTAATTTGCATAATTTCTGCGATATTTGAAGTTTGTGTGAGTGACGAAACTTGGTTGGAGATGTTTGTTTCAATAGTCCCAAGGAATTTGACAGTAAGGGGACGAGGCCCCAGAGGTCATTTAATGTTACTAATCTGTCATTCAAGGTCACTTAGGGGATCAAAAACTGTTTTCTTGCCTTAATCGGAGAATTTAATATTTGCGAAGGCTGGCTGGTTAACCATTGTGATATACTTGTTGGACCGGCATGTTGTGGACTCGACCTCAATGACCTATGTCGGGTGGTCATGTGGTTAAAGTCGAGTCTTGAATTAAAGGTGCTATTTAAGGAAGTGACGGGCAAAAGGAAATAGAACTGGGTATTTTTGGATATGTGATAGACCTTTGTGTTGCTTCATGAGGAAAACCAACCTCCCGCTTCATAGACGGCATACTTGGTAAGTTTCAAGGGTTCAAAGTTTAATTGAATAGCTTTTGCGCAATAACATTGGGGGTGTTCATTGGAATGCAAATGCTTCTAGGAGTGGATGATCCCACTGGAGGAGTAACAATTTTTATAAAGTCCGCCATGTCATTGAAGGTCATCAAGGTCACGTAGGGGTCAAAATGATTTAGGTAATTTTTGGCAATAGAACTGGGCATGGTATCAGAAGCAAAATGCTCCTAGGCTAGGAGTGGATGTATCACATGGAGAGTTACATTTTCATGAAAAAGGCCAGGTCATTAAAGGTCTCAAGGTCACTTAGGGGTCCAAAAAAACTGTTTTATGGCCATAATCAGAGAATGAATATCTGTGAAGGCTGGAAGGTTCACCATTGTTGACTATAATTGATGACCTGGCATGTTGTTGACCTCTGACCCAATTTGACCTCTGTCGGAGTGTCATGTTGTTAAAGGTTTGAGCTTGAATAAAGGGGCTTATTTAAGGAGTTACGGGCAAAGAAAATAGAAAACTGTGTATTTTGGAATATGTGAAGACCTTTGTGTGCTTCCATGGAGGAAAACAAACTCCCGCTCGATCGGACGCATACTTTGGTAATTACAAGGGGTTAAAGTTGAATTTATGCTTTTTCGAATAAGATTGGGGTGTTCATTGGAATGCAACGATTCTAGGAGGGGATGCATCCAATGGAGAGTAACAATTTGTATAAAAAACGTCATGTCATTGAGGTCATCAAATGTCCGTAGGGTCAAAAAACTGATTTGAGTACCTTTTTGGCAATAGAACTGGGCATTGTTCATCAAATGCAAAATGCGCCTAGGAGTGGATGTATCCCTTGGAGAGTTAACAATTTTCATAAAAACTTCCATGTGATTGAAGGTCATTCAAGGTCACTTAGGGGTCAAAAACTGTTTTCTTCTACGTTTTCTCTTTTGCTCCCTGGCCATAATCAGAGAATGAATATCGTGAGCTAGAAGGTTCACCATTGTGATAAATTGTTTACCTGCATGTGTGTGACCATTGACCTCACATTTGACCTCTGTCGGGTGGTCTAGTGGTTAAAGGTTGAGTCTTGAATAAATTTGCTTATTTAAAAGGAGTTACGGCAAAAAAATAGAACTGGTTATTTTTGTATATGTGAGAACTTTGTGTGTGCTTCATGGAGGAAACCAACTCCCGCTTCGATCTGCCACTTTTGTAGTTACCAGGGTCAAAGTTTATTTAATAGCTTTTTGGCAAAAGCATTGGGCATGTTCATTGGAATGCATATCTTCTATGAGTGGTTGCATCACATGCAGTGTAACAATTTTTATAAAAACCCCACATGTCATTGAAGGTCATCCACAGGTCACGTAGGGTTCAAAATCTAAAATTTGTTTCGCCTGAAACTTGTTCAAAGAGATACATAGTGGTCACTTTGTCAGGTTACAACGACAACCTTAGAGCTTCTGGTGTGAAGTAGCTGGGGGAGTGGGTGACACTGAGGATCTACAGACAAACTTTATTAGATACGACCAGTTTTCACTATGAACTGTGGTCACACCTTTAGTCTCGCCCAAAATGTTAACATGACTCAGGTCACTAGGTGTTTTGCCATGTGTATAAATTGCTTCATTTCATGCCAATGTTCAAGTTTGTTGAATTCCAATGAAATGTTATTAAGTGTGGTTCACAATTGGTCCTGATATAAGTGACTGATAATGGGTCAACAGAATTGATTATTGTCTAATTTGCATAATTTAGGGCAATCTTAGTCACATTTCCGACTAAACTTATATTAGACATTGTCAATACTCAGTCCTTATGGATTTGAAATTGTCACTTGATTAGTGGGGTGTTTCTGTTCTGTCAATGCTAATAAACCAAACTTAAGCAACTCATTCAAGCCTTGTAATTGTCGCATGGTGCTTAATAGATGAAAACACTGATCGCGCGCAACCATGCGAGACATTGGGGGCGGTCGCCTTGTGTTAATTCAAAGTAATGTAGTTTATCCACATCAAATACTTGTCTCGCCTGAACAAAGTCAGGAAGAGACTTAGGCAATCATGTCATATGTGTGTATGTAAATGTATGGGGTTGGTGTGTTGTGTATGTATGTAGAATGTGTCCCACTTTCTCATTAGCGATTTTCTCTGAAACGTGGGGACCGATTCCGCTGAAATTTTGTATGTAGTAGCGGGTTAGGTGAACACGATATGATCAGATTTTGGGCACAAAAGGTGCAAAAAAACCGTAAAAAAAAAATTTGAGTAGGGTTATATTAGCCTATTTATATTTTTCAAGCTTCTCTTATATCGGTCCTTGAATTCACAGGAGCGAGGAGCAGCCTCCATTACCAACTGGAGATTGGTGAACTGGAGCCATACACTGTCTACCAAGTGGAGATCAGGGTCCAAATACCAAACTGTAGTGGCAGATTTGGGTCACGCATGTTATCAAGACACTCCAGGATTGTAGAGTATACCCCCCACCCCCCCCCTCCCCGATCACCTGCTCACCCCTGCTACCCATTTGGGACGGACCGGCTGTACATATTTTATATAACTCGTTCAAGGTAATACTGTGACTAAAGTGGGAAAGCTGGCAAAAAGAAACTTTTATAGGACAAGTCCGCATACTAGTAGGGGCACTTGTTTGAAAGGCCCCTCACTGCAACCCCCCCCCCACTTCCATTGCAGGGGGGGGGGGGCGTACTCTGGGCTAGGAACCAGGTTCGAACTGCCCCCCCTCACCCACACTCGTGAAAACAGTGAAGACCTATGAGTATGTGGGAACCGACCCTGTGAGTAGTTCAACCAGCGTTCGACAGGATAGGGCGGCTATGTGCATGCAGGTGGTCGAACAGGGAACGCTGGTGCAGTGAGGTAGTCAGAAGTCCCGCCTCTGCCCCGGTGAAACACCAACCAGCTGGTTCGACAGGATAGGGCTGGCTATGTGCACTGCAGGTGGTCGACAAGAACGTGGTGCAGTGAGTAGTCAGAAGTCCCGCCTCTGCCCCGGTGAAACAGTGAGTGGTCCATGCTTCACTAGAATATAGAGACTGGTGAGCACAATGGAGCCAGAAGCAGGACCTTGCTGGGTTCCGCTGTCGGATTGGACAGTCCGAGGCCTGGTATGAGGATGGTATGACAATGGTCATACTTCACCACCTCTCGGACAGGTGGGGCACACCATGGGTATATCCAACCCACCAGAGGTATCTCATGGCTAGAGATCACTCACTCTCACTTGCCTATATAGTTTTGACTGAAACGGTTTGGCAGTGTTTTATGTTCGTTAATGGTTCCTTTTGTGGGTTGCTGAAGGTATGGCATCGTATTGGCCTACTAGGTTCTCTGGTTAGGATCTCCTTATTGTAGTGGTGCCTTGTAACAGGCTCTACCAACCCATCCAGGCTGTAGCAGTCAAAGCTGATTGTTTTGTGGGTGGTTGAAGATACTTGCAATTGTCTTGGGTTATTAGGTTCTTTGGTTGGGATCCAGCACTGCTGTATTGTAGTGACGATGTACAGCCTTCTACTGCTCCCACCAGTGAAAGCTATCTGTTCAGTGGATTGTTGAAGGTGATTGGGGTTGTCTGTTATGAATAGATAGGTCCTCTAGTTAGAATCCAGCACTGCTGTATTGTAGTGATGTCCAGGCTTCTACCACTCTCTCTAAGTCTCTATGCAAAGCTGTTAATTTTGTAGGTTGTTGAAGGTTGATTGGGGCTGTCCACTGTAATCAGGCCCTTTGATTAGGATGCGCCACTGCTATATTGTAGTATGGTCCCAGGGATTCAACACCCCCAATCCATTCTCAGCATTCAAAGTTGTTCATTTGTGTGGGTGGGGTAATGTTTGTTCAGTCCAGTTCACCTCATGAAAGACCTGAAGCCACAACATACCAGAAAGAGAAGAATAACCCGGATGCCTAAAGAAGCCACCCGCAATTCTTGAAAAATAAATCAAGACTTGACGCACTCACATCTAGACAGAACAAGATCTCCAGGAAGGCTTATTACACTCATTAATAACTCTCTGACAATTGGGGTGAGGTTGTATGAGGTCATTTGTTCCTATGGTTAGTGTTACAGCATGGTAGTATTACAGTAGTGATGCCCAGGCTTCTACCACCCTTCCATTCTTCATCATTCAAAGCTGTTTGTTTTGTGGGTTGTGACAGTAACTGGGGTTGTCTGGGGTTATCAGGGTTCCTGATGAGGATCCACACCTGTAGTATTATAGTAGTGATGTCCAGGCTTCTACCACCCTTCCATTCTTCATCATTCAGAGCTGTTTGTTTTGTGGGTTGTGACAGTAACTGGGGTTGTCTGGGGTTATCAGGGAGCCTGATGAGGATCCACACCTGTAGTATTACAGTAGTGATGCCCAGGCTTCTACCACCCTTCCATTCTTTAGCATTCAAAGCTGTTTGTTTTGTGGGTTGTGACAGTAACTGGGGTTGTCTGGGGTTATCAGGGTTCCTGATGAGGATCCACACCTGTAGTATTATAGTAGTGATGCCCAGGCTTCTACCACCCTTCCATTCTTTAGCATTCAAAGCTGTTTGTTTTGTGGGTTGTGACAGTAACTGGGGTTGTCTGGGGTTGTTAGGGTTCCTGATAAGGATCCACACCTGTGGTATTATAGTGTCGATGTCCAGGCTTCTACCATTCCATCCATTCTTTAGTATTCAAAAAGCTGTTCATTCTGTGGGTTGATAAAGGTAATCGGGGTTGTCTGGGGTTATCAGGTTCCTGATGAGGATCCACACCTGTAGTATTACAGTAGTGATGTACTGATGGGGAGGGGGGGGGATATGTTTCAGTAGTGATGTCCAGGCTTCTACCACCCCATCCATTCATTCTTTAGCATCCAAAGGGTTTATTTTGTGGGTAGTAAAGGTGTTGGGTAATGAGGTTCCCTGGTTAGGGCCAGCACTGCAGTATTGCAGTGTTGATGTCCAGGCACTTACAATTTCTTCTAGTCTTTTGGGGAAAGGATTAAAAATTTGAATACTCATATCAATTGGTTTTGTGAACAGGACGAAGGTGCCCACCTCTCTCATCTCTAGCACTGGACGAGAAGAGATAACAAGTTACAACTAATGTCCATTGATGACCAGTCAGTGTTGCTGCATGGTCAGAGTAAGGCTGGGATTTCATAGAAGCGTATGCGCGTCCGGGTGCTGTGTGTGAAAAGCACATTATTTAGGAAAGGGAAACGAACGTTTGTTGTTTCAGAGAGAAAGCAATGTAGGTTCATGCCAAAAGACCATGAAAATGCAGTTGCCCATGCATTTGTGTTGTTGGGTTTGTAAGGAAGAGATTCATAGAATTCATTCACGGTGATATGCATCCATATACGCATTGCGTATTTTTTTCGCCAATTCGCTGTGGGTTTACCCCATTTATCAGTTTTGCCTAAGTGGAAAACCAATATCTAGGTTTTTGCAAACAAAATAGGAATATTCAGCACTGGCCCCTGCTCGTTCACATAAGATAAAGTGGTGACCCTCAAATGCGTACCGGAACCCGCATAGTATCTATGGAAATCCCAGCCTTAGTAATGAACCTGTAAGAGTCAAAATCAATCTTCAGGTATAATTCTTTCTTCTTTTCTTTCTCAGTGCCTCACGTTGCAGACGTGCTTTCTTGGCTAATCCAGTAGACCCATACAGCATCCGTCTGACATGGCAAGCCCCAAGGAACCAAACGGGGTCATCACACACTACGTGATCACCTACAATGATGACCCAATGTCACCAGCCAGTGCATGGACCAGAGTACCGCAGAAGGGTAGGTCATGACTGTATAAAACTGTTACAGGACCATACCTAATGAGTTTGGCGAATTCTACCAAGTTGGAAAATTGGAATATATGGTGCAAATTAGGCACATACAATGACTTCTTCTGACCCCAGCTGTACCTCAAAATGATCAGAGTCCAAAGCTGGATCACAAATACGGTTCTTGTGTGAATCTTGCTAACGCGCTTAAACAATAAATTACATAAAACTAAGTTTTAGTTATCCAATTTAATTATTGACTTTGCTGCCCAAATCAATCAGGATCGTGTACACCAAACACCGGTGCTACACACAACAAATTTCGTTCATGGGCGCCTCACGGTTTGTGAGACTCCTGCTAAGAGGGAAGTGTGCACAACAAACACACACACACACACACACACACCTGACGAAGGTGACCACATGTCTCTCCTGAATTGCATTTAGGCGAGACAAAAAAATCTACAAAATTGTTCAAGAAATATCAAAGAATAACCTAGTTCTTTTCTAAGTGTAAACCTTTCCTAGTCTTTCTGCTATTATAGTGCAGAAATGCCACTGTCACTGTGAAGGCTCTTTGGGCAGCCTTTGCATTGTTCCCGTTAATAAATTCCTCAAAAGTAAATTGACATATCTCAACATGAACAACAGTACTGGAGCCTCCAAATTCGGTCGGGGGGGGGGGGGGGGGGGGGGGGGTTGACATGTCCTTTTTTCACCTGTGATAGTTGAAAGCAAAGCTGTTACATAGCCGTTGGCCTCTGAGGTCTTCCTCGCATTGCCAACTTTGTTCGTTGGCAGAGCAAAGCATACCCATCAACAGGGCACTTTGAGAATGAGAGCTTCTGAATGGAGGATTCAGTATTAACTAGAGTCCGTAGGTGGTTTGAACAATCAGCGGACAACAACAATCTCATTTGGTATCAAAGCGTGTCCATGACCCAAGGTTGTGGAGGGGGAAAAGAGCGGTACAGCCCAATATGACTAACAATAAATGGTGCATATACAGCACTTTTCCACTAAGGGATGCATGTCCTGGCTGCTTGGAAAATAGAAGGCAATGAATAATGAAGGAATGATTTTAAAAGGCGTAGAAGCCTGGGCTGCTAAGGGGATGAGAACATTTAAAGTTGGATTTTGGTCAAAGAAGTGAGTTGACTGAGCGATAAAACTTTATTCCAATCTGGGTATTTATGGAGAGAAGGTGGGGGGGGGGAGAAGAAGGAAAAAGCAATTAAAGTACTTTTGTAATGAGAGTCAATTTATTGGTCAGTTATTTTAGGAATTCTTAGGAATTTCAGTGGATATGTGAAATATGTGATTCCTGGTGACATGACGATGGTCTGCATGAACTAGTGGTTGTGTATGTGTGTAGGGTAGTGAATAATAGAAACCACGATCGCCCGCACCAGGCGAGACACTTTTTGGCGATCGCCTTGTATTTAGATCCAATCCATAGTTTGTTTGGTTCTAGATTACCAAAAGTATGTTTCACAATCCTGCAGTTTCCCCCTGTCAGTACAAGGCCTTCTCAGAACAATGAATTGGCCAGAATTTGGTGTTTAAGCTATCATAATGTGATACATAGAAATACCGATAATCCAGTCATATTTACATGGCCTTGCATACAGGAGACGAAAGGGAACAAACCTCTTGACAAAGGTTTGCTGCTTCATATCCTCAGCTGTGAAGAGAATTGTGAATGTGAAAATTGTTCTCTTTGCAGGCTCCAATGAGTTCTCTATAGTGAGTAACCTCAGGAGTAACCCGGCCTACTACTTCATGTCCAGGCTGGTGACCCGAGGTGGGAGAGGGCCCACCTACTAACCCCCCATGATGGCCGACTCCACCGGAGACCTCTAAAGGTGAGTGGTAAGTCCCCACGCCAACCCCGCACCCCCCACGCACTGCCATCCTTTAAAAAACGCTCCACTTGATCACCCCTTAATGCTGCCATTACTCCACATACCTCTACAGGCATTGGTAGATGCCACCCTATCACCTACACAATCCCCCACCCACACCCACCCACCTTCTGTCCACCTTCCCCCCACCCCCCATGTCATCATTCAAAGATCCATCACTGGTGCACAGGAGAACCAAAATGGAGATCATAATAGTATACCCTTGTCGAGGAAGCGAATTGAGTGCATTTAAAATTAATTCTACAACCCCCAGTTTTCCATAGGAGGCCTGTTTGCCATTACAGTTTAATGAGATGATAGTAATATGCTCAAAGGTTTCATGAGTGACACTGCATTTTGATGTTGACCTCCATTGTAGAACAATTTGTCAAAACACCACTACCAAGAATTACACATCCTGCCAGCACAAAGCTTCACGATTCCTGCCATACTAATCAACGATCACTCCATCCGAACATGGGATGAATTGGTTGCGTTTTCCGAAGAGTGGTGACCGTATTGAAAATAGGCCATAGCATATCGCTATCAGGGAATCATTGTCTATTCCCCGAACTTTCATGGTGAGGTCATGTGCACTGCAACCGCGACTGGCTTATTATCATGATACTGGGCTCTGGTTGGCTAATCACCATCACATAAGCCATCTTATCATTTGCAAGATACAAAATGCAATTGAGAGATGGCTATCAGAGTACTCAACAATCAAATAGTCACTTGTTTGGCTGTGTCATGTTACACGAATGACTCTTAAATCAAGCACTGTTGGTGACGTACAGATGTCACGCATACGTGAACGTACGCAGACATATGAGCTTCCAAAAATGAACATTCAAATCACACATGATTGGTTTACTTGTCGTCTATATGCATAGTGTCAGTCACCTATTTTTTTATTGTTGTCCTTCACTAAACTAAACTAATCTCCAATCTTTATGTATCTTGCTTCTTCAATGTCCCTAGTAACGCAACATGGTTTACATTTTCTTTTCTTCCAGTTGGCTCAGATCAGCAAGATGGTATTCTTCTCGGAGTTATCCTGGCATTGATGTGTATGTGATCTGCTGTACAATTACGCTCATCAGGTTCAGTATGTGTATATTTCTATAACTAATCTTGATCAGGAGGGGGGGGGGGTGGCAGTCGCGATGGGGGGAAGGTTCAAGAGGTGTATGTTTTTAATCAACCATTGATTAGGAGGGGTTGGTACGAGGTAATGTGTAGAGGTGTGTGGTTGAGGGAGGCACTCCAGTGGCTGAAGATTTGGAATTGGGTATTATTGGAGCCATCCCAGAGTTGGTATCTGTGTAAATGATTTCTCTTTGTTGCTTCTTATGGTAGCATTGATTGTGTGCCCATCATTTACTTGAGATATGAATGAAAAGATCTGTATCAAGCCAACAGGCCAAATCGATCGGCACATGATGATAATAACATTTCAGCGACCAAACGTAACTTTCAAAAAACTATTGAACACAACTACAATACAACACCATCATGTTATCCCTCTCAATGCTGCGCACCAGAATCCTTCACTCCACTCACACACAGATCCTACAACAATGCGGACCGCCCTACACATACCTGGCTCCTTCAGGTACGATGCCGGTGGAGTGCATGAATGCAGGCACAGCTAAGATAATAGACCATAATACACACGACGATGTTAACCTGCTTGCTCATCACATGGTTACATTGGTCTAGAACATGGCCGAGGACCACGAAATGTACTAATGATAAAAAGATAATGTCAAATTCTTATTTAGTCCTTCACCACCGGAGTCCTCACAGGGCACCTTTACAGATATTACCCCTGATCATGGAACGCATTCACTCACGCCGACACTCCCCGAGAGTAATATCGCGACAGCTATAATCAGCGCCAGTTGTATTCTGATACCTCAGTCACGTCCCCGTCGTACATCTTGTCAAGAGAGCAGTGGTATAAAGGAACCTTGCTCAAGGGTACACCGCCGTGGGCTCAAACCCACAACCCCTGGTTTTAGCCGCAGCCTATCCAGGTGCCCACGCCCCGCATAGGAACACTGCTGAGTCAAAACCAATCCAATTGGTCCTCTTATCCTCAGAATCCCAAACCGGGGCAGTGATTTGAGCGTTGTGTCAGCCAAAGACCACCATACTCAGAGAGGGGACCTCTGTGATGGCAGATGTCGGATGGACAGGGCGCCCTTCCCTGACGGCTTCTACCTCGACGACCTGGAGGACAGTTCGTCCCAATGCGGTCTGATAGGCATGTCGCCATGCCACCTCAGGTAGGGATGGAGTGGGTATTAAAGGGACGGACTGCGGATGAATATTAAAGAGGTTAATATATTAGCTGGAGAAAACCTGAATGTGTCAGTCCAAACCCAAGGTTCGTATGACTTCCGTTATGGAGTTACAGTCCTGCATGTGTTTTGCGCAAGATCGAAAAGCACCAATCATGCAATAATTAATAATGTCACACTTGCGAAACCTTGCGAACAATCTTTGTTTCTATTGAATTTTCACACATTATTTTACTCGAGGGAAGCCCTTTAGTCAATGGAGGAGGCTTGCTGTCGTGGGTTGGTAGGTGTTGATGATTACTTTGGTGAGAGGAAGACAAAAGGACTCCTGCTAAAAGTTGACATACTCAACCGTATGAACAAGGAAATACATGACATAACTTCCTGGGTTGTCCATGTGTGACGTCATGCGTTATTGTGAAATTGGGCTCCCCCCCCAATTTCTCTGCATAATGGCAAAAGGCCAATAACTCCACAAAGGAACAGTGTATGAAATGTGGTTTGGACCTATATATGCAGTTTTCCATTCTCCATTGTTGTATCGAAGCCTGCAGTTGTCCTTTAATTTCCTTGACTCTTCTCGGAAATTCTGTGTAGCTGGGCCATTTATGTGTATGTACAATTACCTGCCTGTAAACATGATAACTCAAATTCAGATTGGTTGGTTGAATACAGTGTATAGGACTTATGATGAGCACAACAGGTTCCCACGGTCATGGGAAGGTCATGGAATTTCATCAATGAAAAATACCAGACCTAGATAAGTTATGAAGTTGTTGAGTCATGGAAAAGTCATGTAATCTTCATGAAGTGATGTTGTTACTTCCTCACAGCTGGTTAATGTGGTTGCTGGGCTCTTGTAGATGTTCAGTTGAAAATTATGTGTGAGATGTCATAGAGAAGGTCATGGAATCTCTATTTTGCTCATGAAAAGTTCATGGGAAGTTCATTGCCAGAATCTGCAGGAACCCTGGCACAAGAACTGCATTGTTAGTTTTTTCAGGTCAGAGGTCAACAAAGTTGGAAAACCTTGTGAACACAATACCAATGCTAAGTCCAATCAGAGGAACTTGAGTGTGTGGCTAAGAAAAGTAAAGGAACCCTATCACTTTTGAGAAGGACCAGGGGGGAGATTTGTGAAAGTTATTATTTGGCTAATTTTAGCAGAGTTATGGTTTGGTTTGATCAATGATTGGTCTGATCCTGGTGAAATAATGTGCAGCATTCTCATTAGAAACAGAGGAAAGCCTGAAGGTTGCTCGTGGAACTGTGGGTCATTTCTTCAAGGATTATTTAGTGAGTTCGTATATAAACTCAACACACTCTATTTTCGGCCAAAGCCCTACTTACTTTCATGGAATGACAAATGTTCATGTTCGGCCTTCTTTTCTGGCATGGAGTCTATAATTACCTTCTCCTTGTTGTGTCGTGGGTTCCATTTGAGTGGAACAGAAGACCTTATGCCTATGGGAGATAAGAAACAAATGTGCCAAAGCGCTTGAGCATGGGTATGGCCTGCTGAGTCCGCGCTGGCACAAAAAGGTACCCTTGATGTCAAGAGTGCGACATTAATAGTAACAACCCCCCATCTCCATAGAAACACTGAAAAACGACTCTAGATTCACATAATTCTCTCTTTCTATGACAGGGAATTATTATCAAGATGGAACATACCCAGGAAAGGAAACCTTGCAGCCAGACACTGATCTGAGTAACCACTCAGCATCCTCAGGATTCGCGGATTCATCATCCCGTACGGGGAGACCCCCAAGGTAGCCCCCACCTGGGGAGATATCATCTGCAGGAAGCTGTCTCCACCAGGACAGCACAATCATCATTCAGGAACAAGAAGGCTTGGGATGGGAATCCCGACCAGGCATTGTGATGGCACGTGCTTTGCAGGAGAGTCCACTGCCGATTGTCACCGGCCTACGGGGGGCCACGTCAGGTACATGGACCCAGAGCTGGCTGGCCGGAGCAGAGCGGGTGAAACGAAGTGCCGAGTGTGGAGAAAATGCTGAGAAGCACAGTGCCAGGGGAAACCCAAGTTTAGGAGAGTGGTTGAGAAGCAGTGGCTAGCATAGTCTAAAACCATGAGGAAATGATTCTTCTCTCTTACCAGCGTCTTATCTGTTGATGATAATTGAAACTAATGAGAGAGTTGCCTAATGTTGACTACTATGCGAGAGTTGTAAATTTGATTAGCCTATAAACATCAAGGTCCCGTTGTATTCACTAGCGTATCTGGGGTTATTAGGAAAAATACTCTCATAGATGGTCTGCAAGGAAATCCTAAATCACCTAAAGACAATCAATGATAAAACAAGTGATGTAGAAGGTCATTCTTAACAAAATGGTGCAGGGAGTCTTCTTTCCCCCCCCCCCCCCTCCCTGACTCTTTCCCCCTCTCTGACTTCTTATCCTTTTTTGCAGGCCTGAATGGTAAAAAATATTTCTTCTGATATGGTTTGAGACTTGAATCATTTGCTCATGGTTTTCTATTTGTGAAAAAAAGTGTTTGGGAGAGAATGGGATAGGGACATGTCGTGTTCGATACATTCACTTGGTGTTAAGCTGCTTTGGCACTTATCTCGTGGAAATTGTCAATTCTCACTGCAATGAACCAAAAAGCCAAAATGTTCATTTTTTTTCCCCATCGGAAAATGATCAAATGGTGAAACTATTTAATTCATCAGACGGAACATTACCTCATATTTATGGATTTTTACTTGTATTTATGGGAGAAAAGACTGCACAAAGTCAATTTTTCCGGAAAGGAAAAAAAAAAAAGGTATGAAACATGCTTGACGTTAATAGAATATATAATGAAAATGATGTCACAAGTGAATGACTGGAAACGAACCATGTCCCCTCCCCCAAGCCGTTTGATGTAGCTGCGTTTCGAATACGGGTATTTTATAAACAAGAAAAGTCGCAGCTACATGAAGCAGCTGTTGGAGGCTTGGCCACGTCCTGGTCTTGTTCCTCGGGATGTGGAGAATTGTTTGATTGTATGATATGACATGGGACCACGGAACAGATCATGTATGCAGCCACGAAGGAACTTTTGTGGGGGGATAAGAAAAAAAAAACACGACAGAAGAGGATTGGAGGAGGAAAAGGAAATTCCTATATTGTTTTACGAAAAGATGGTATTTATATGAACTCAGGGAAATGTTTGAGCCCATCTTTGTGAAGTTATATAGCTTATAAGGTGAAGAGTGGGAAGGAATTTCCTTCATCGTTAAATCGTAGTCTGTCCAAGAGTGGACGCAACTCAGCCAGCTGCCTCAATATGAATCAATCAGGGATTTTTGAAACTCAGTCAAAGCCGACCCTCATCTGGAGGGCGGACATCAGAAGTTCCATTATTTCTACATTCATCAGAAATGAAGACAAAGAGAGGATGTAAAAAAAGCTATTGATGACTTGTGTAGGTTATAGTTATGAGGAGGTTTACTCTTCATGTCTGGAGTAAAAAGTTTAGGAGGCTAGATGCCTAGTAAACCTTAAGCCTATGAATGGTCATTAATATACAACCTGAACCTATTGTATTATTACAAGGGCATAAGCTGCAAGTGTCGTCTGCATGGACATTCGCCAAGGCTAGGAGGCTAGATGCATAGTGAGCCTCACTGCCTAAGAATAGTCATGACATACAATAGAACCCCTCCTTGCCTAGTTGTTTTATTACAAGGGCAAATGTAGTGAGTGTTGTCTGCATAGACATTCGCCAAGGCTAGGAAGCTGGATATCTAGTAAGTGTCTCACCTATGAATAGTCATGATATAAAACCGAGCCTCTCGCAATCAATTCATCCTGTCCAGGACGGCAAGTTTTTCGAACACAATACCTCAAGTTTGAATTGAGAGAGAGAAAAATCGGGGAGAATCCTGATGATTCCATTGTATTATACACAGGAACCACATAAAATGTCTTGGCTGTTGGATGTCCTTTTGAAATCTAAGCAGCGAATGTGAATTCTGCTTCCAGCACGAGGAACTGTTATAAGGGTCATTGATTGAGAATGTAGACCACACATGCTTAACGATATTGCTTGAGACTCTTTACTACCCCAGAAGTCTTGTGCTGAATGGCCACAGATGTAGGATATACTGAAATAGATCGATTATTCAGGCTTCTTGCCCTTCCTTATTCATTTACCTCATAATAATTGTAAGTAAAAAAAAAAAAAACCGACACAAATGTGTTCAAAGTATCAAGAAACCACACCTCTTTGTGCCCAAGGGATTATGGGCATTAACAATAATAATAGATAATTGGTACTATGTACTAAGTGTATGTTGCCATGTAAAGGAGTGGTTACAACCACGCATGGTTTAGGCTAATATTGACAGGCGTCACCAGCTAGGTGTGGGACCTGGCGAGTATTTTGATACTATTGTTGATATTTGGGAGCTGTTTTCATTATTTGTATCTACCTCAGGTCCCTAGTTACGTACAGATATGCTATGTGCTGTCAGGTGATTACTACTATTACTGTTAATATCAATATCCTTTTATTTCTCTATTCTTGTCTTTGAAATATATTATCATTATTTTACCTCATAACAATTAAACCTTGGCAGTTAATGTTTTGTGGCCAATGTTGGGCAAGGTTGATTCCTTTGTCCAGGTCATTTTTTGAGTAAATATGTATGTATGTATGTGTATCATGTCTAATGTATCAGTGTTATGATGTCGGGAAACCACTCACACAAGTATAGATGAACAGTATACAAATAATAAAAGAGGGGAAAATCCCTGCAGTCTGTCTCCAGAGAAGATATTTTATAGCACAAAGTGGGAGAAAGATGGAATGGAGAATAAATAGGTATTTTCTTTATTTTTTGGGCTATGGCTATCAAAATAGCTGGCCTATGATGAAGGAAGCCTAATAAATTTGCAAAAAAAAGTGCAAATGTTCAGTATTGACTTGGAAAAGGGAAGAAGGATTGAATGTGTTTTTGTTTTATTAAAATCACTGACAAAGAGTGCTAGGAACTAGCATTATATTGAAAATGATATTTTTTTCCTGGAATTGCCAGAGGCAAAAGAAAACCAGTCTTCTAAAAAATAGGTAATCCAATTGAACTAATCAATTTAGTGTACTTCTGAAGTTTCTGTGTGTTGTCAACATATGGTTGGCAAGTTTCATCATTATGATGTCTGGAGGTTATCTTCCCGACATTATGGTGTTCCTCAATAATTGTCCCCTTGATGGATATCATTGAGTGATCATGTTGGGATTCATCTGAAGTGATTGAACGATGATGGTAGGAGTTGATTGCCAATGTAAACTTCCAGTGGTATATGTCATGTACCGTCACCTCTGTTCCTGGTATCGTGTTTGTGACAAGGCCAAACGAGAAATGTCCCTCGCCCACTCCTGGGCAAGCCAAACAGCATGAGAGAAACCAAATTCCATGTGACTCTGAACACAACAGTTCCCTCTCCATTCTGGCTATATAGGTGTCCAATGTCTCTCAAAATCAGCTGATACCTATTGCCCTAACATCGACTCTGAGGCATGGAGCCTCGACGAGAGAGGCGGCCTTTCCCCATGAGTATGTGACCAAGGAGTCCACATGCACGATCCGCCAACGGCATTGCCAAGAGAAGTGGCAGGAGCCCCAACCAGCAATTTCAAGGTTGCAATTCGGTTCTTGCGATTGGTGCTCTGCGTGAGTGTCGGAACACTCCTTTCCTCGCAACCTGAACTAATATGAATTTTGGTGACCACTGGTCCGCTCCGGTTGAACCATATGGTTGAAAATTAGGGTGTTACACAATACCAGAGCCAAACAAAAGTTGTGTTATCTTACGAATAGAATACAATTGGCATGAGATATCCTGCTATTGTTAACGGTCTCTGTTTGAGGGAATATGGAAACGATCCAGTGACCCACAACTCAAAAAAAAAAGTGTTGTGTTGGGTAATGCTCCATTCCTTTCCAATTTGTGATTACCAGGTAGAGCTGCACTGACCGTACAGGATTCCTACCAGTTATGTGAAGTTAGAGTGGTGATGAACTCCCCTGAGTATTGTTCTCTCTACCTGGAAATCATGATATTCACCAGTTGAATGGAATACAGAATCTGACCAGGACGATAGTGCGTTCCTGATTCACATGAAAACTCGTCTTGGCCGGAAGTTAGTCATGTAACAAGAAAGCTGACAAAGAGGGATGTTTCTCATTCAGCCATGTTAGTTTTTTTTTTTTTTTTTTTGATATAAACTGTGGCAGCTTCTGTGAAGCCGTCAGAGTGTCTCGATCAGGTTACGACAAGACCTATGGGTATGTTCTTTTATGTAATCGTACCATTTTTGCTAGGAATTCTCTTTATGTTCTAAGGACTCCACCGCCCTTCCTTTTATCATTGAATTACCTATTGTATCATGAATAAAGGGCCCAACATAATGGAATAATGGATCTAGATACAATCAAAATCGAAAGAAAGTATTGTTCATCAAACAAATAATAGAAGCCAAACTGAAAATAATACCTCCCTGGGTGCGATTCACGGAATCGTTTATCAGAATATTGTTCAAAAAGTCTACAATGCCAATAAGTGAACTCCCGGTGGTAACCTTTGTTGCGGCATGTTCGCGTTATGCAGGGTCTTAACAAAGGCATTCTGTTAGGGAATATGCAAATTTTGTGTATTTATGTGAATGTAATTGCGCCATGTTTCCTCAGGTGGTAACGAACTCCTGCCTCAATATCCTGGCACATGGGACGAAGCATGGCCAGGTCCTGTTAATAGATTACTTCGTCTGTCAAACCTCTGTTTTTTTTTCTGTATTTACATTTAATATTGGCGACAGCACAACCACGGAAAGTTTGTCTCAGGGACTAATTGTAATATACTACCATAAGTGTAGGAAGCTGAAGCCTCCATATTAAAGTATTTTTTGTACATAGGATGTAGGTAACTCGGGTGTCCCATTTGTTGAACATCATCATCTGGCGTTATTGGATATGAATGCAGTAGGTTCGTAGATTTGATATAAATACCTGTTTGCTTGCATGTAGAACTTTTCATTTCTTTACTGTAGAGGCAGGTTTCGCGAAGCCATTTGTGTATTGTACAATATGTGGATATATCACATACATATATGTGTGGACAGAGTGAATTTTTTCGCGGAGCAGGAAAACATGCTATGTGAATTCTCCATTTTACATTAATGTGTTTGAGAGGATTCTAGAGCAAAATGTCACATTTTGACTCGGCCATTCTCGTATCGTTACGAAGAAATGAAACAGCAGTACGGTGGTACTGGTAGTGGCCTGCTGTTGGTAATTCTGGCATTCCTAGCATCGGTGACGATTCAGATGGTATTCAAGGGACAGCCATCACTTGATCAGGAAAAATCTTCCTTGGTTATGCCGAGGAATATAATTCCTGTCATGGCAGAAGCTCGCTACTTGCATGCAAGTGCATAGGATGCATGCTTGAAGGAGCATGTGAGCAAATGTAAAAAAATGACACTGTTGTTTGAGGACGAATGTACCAAACCGGCAGAATCTGGGGAGAATGTATCTATACAAACCCATGATAGAAAGCTCCATTGAATGTACTCAGTGATGGCTCATTCTATGTAAGCCGTGATGGCTTTTTTTGATCGTCTGAATGTCAGAGATAAAAAATAGTTTTCGTCCAAGTCCAAGATTATCCCTACTGGGTGGGACACAAAGATCACAAATTTGGTCAGGAGGTGCAAGTGCACTTCCATTGGGTCATGAGCTCTGTGAAGTCTGTCTCACGCTGTACACGAGTTCATCACGAAAATGCACTACAATTCTTGTGACTACTTACGACCAAACATCCAGACCAGCACTGGCTAAAGTCCTTCGGCTATCGCCTTGAACATTGCGTCATGCGGTACTTACCATGATACATGAATGCAAAAACATCATTATACAGCCTGAAGTAGGCTTGAGTGTGAGAATGGGTATGTATATTGAGGTATGTTAATCTGCCCTAGCAGCAAGCTGGCTCTGTGGGCGTGTTGAATGTTACAATTACACACTGTCCAACTGAGGACAACTGTCATGCATGCAGGAGTTCTGATCAGTCTGATGTTGTGTTTCACAGTGGTTTGGTTGATTGGCCGTTGGTCATGTTGATTGGAATGGCCGGTGAATGCCCAGTGAATTCCCAGTGAATGCCCAGTATTGTTGTATGTAATATAGTATAACGTTTTGGAGTTTCAGCACACGTAACCAGCCACACAGGGTGCTTGCTGTAGCTCGCAGGTCTTCTGAGTCTTCTTGATTAATCAGATTTGTTCGAATTACCTGGCTTCAGTATGTTACACATGGGCACTCACGTTGGCAGTGTTCTAGGGCTTATTGACTGTCGTTGGACATGGATGTTGGGTTTAATGGACTGCAGATGAGTCCAATGTGGTTCCAAATGTGAACATGACTTGACAGTGTTGATTATGTCGCTGCACAAATTGTATCATAGCACCCAGTTATAATATAAAACCTAGTAGTATATTCCTTTTTCCCATTTTGATTTTTGGTTTTTTGGTCCGGTTCATGACCATACTCCCGAATCTTTCTTCCTCTCGTAGTCCCTGATAAGACTGAAACAAATGTGTTTTTGTTGTAATTTATGTGAATTGGTGCTTGCCCAAATTGACGATGTTGTGAAAGGCACCCAGTAGATTATAGGTTTCTTTTTTCAAAAGACAACTGCAGGCTTGGATACAACAGAGGTCATATTGTGGAGAATAGAAAACTGTATCTATAGGTCCAAACCCCATTTCGATACGATGTTCCTGTGTGGAGTTATTGGCTTCAAGTTTGGGCCATTAAGCAGAGAAATTGGGGAGAATTCCAATAGCACAATAACACATGATGTCACACATGGACAACACAAGAAATTGTTATGTATTTCATTGTTTCATTCGGTTGAATAAGTCAACATTAGCAGAAGCTCAGTTGTCTTTCTCTCACCAAAGTACCACCAACCCACTACAGCAATCCTATCCCATAGACTAAAGCTTTTCAAGTGAAATGATGTTGGAATTTCAATAGGAAACAAAGAATATTTATGTATATCATTTATTATTGCATGATGGGATGCATTTCGATATTGCGCGTTGCACATGCTTCACGATACACAAACTTCAAATGACTTTAACTTTGTAACGGGAAGTCCTATGAACTTCCGGTTTGGACTGTCGTTTTCAGTTTTTTACCGAGCTTTTAATTAGGCCCCGTATAAATCATCCTGCAGTTGTCCTTAATGTTGCACGTTTCTGAAGTATTGCTGTCCTGAGGTTGATTGGCGTCCCTGCTGGGGTTTGCAAAATCAGATGCGAGTAAGAAATTCACATGCAGCTCACTCTCCGGTAATTTCTGTACTTCAGTTCCTTATCATTTTCTCTCTGAACAGCAGTGTTCTGAACAATCCTTTAATGCAGTGCAGTTCATGCATGCAAATTGTGTGGAACGGTGCACACACTGTATCACTTGGAAATTGTGCTATTGAACCACTCGTTGGTGTGATTGCACTTATTGATTATTTAATTAGTATGAAGTGTGCATTTACTGCCAGCTATAGCTATTCTGTGTTCTCATTGGTTAGTTCAATCGTCACCTCTGAGCGTTCTAAAGTGCTCTCTATCAACTTCACCATTCAGTAATGTCCAATCTGCTGAATGTGAAATTGACCGACCATCTCCCTAGGATTGTGATCATCATCATTCTCACTTGTACACAAACCAATTATACCCTGACTATGCATCCAGCTCATTTAATTCAAGGTCTCCTTTTATAATAATAAATTTTGAGTTACCCCGCCTGAGCCTCTTTCGAGCACAGTCTTTGGAAGTGTTCTGTACCTCAGCACTTGGCAATATGTATTATCCATCACATGTTCCTAAACCCCGTGTGTATATTATGTTTGTCAACGTGGAAAATGTCCTATGGATGTCACTATATGAGAATTGTTCACACAAGTTGAGACCAGGAACGTGGACAAGTTCCCTGCTATTCTTCCTGCCATTTTACGTTTCTTACTTTTTATTATCATTTTAGATCTCTTTCTAACACCATATGAACTTGGCATTGCTGGGGATGATTTTGAAGGAAAGAGAAAACCTTTGTCAACTGAGGATTTGGATACGATTACCGGGAGGCTAGGCGGAGGTACCTTGGGGTGCACATATCAATATGTATTTCGGTATAAGCCACCTATTGAGTGAAGCTTGTAACCGTGTTCGATTATGAAATATATGGAGCCAAAATTCAATATTACGGGAATCTATCGACAGCCATAGAATGGGATTCGAGTGTGGGCATTAACAATCTGTGAAAATACAGTTTGATTATTGGGAATCACCCCCGATTATTGTTTTACTGCAGGCAGAGACTTGATCATGGTCTAGAAAAAAACATTATTACTGGATAATGTAGGTGGAATTGTGAGGTGGGTTGATAACGAAGGGTTGGGTTACGGTAGGGATAAAATGTTACCTCGGAGAATATACCATTTGTTCCTCAAGTTAATATTGGAAATGTTTTTATACGAATAAATATCAGGTATTTCATAGCATTTGGGAGATGTTAAGTATTGGCGTATGAAACTGAAATAGGGTTTAGATCATGTACATATTGCATATATCCCAGTGATGCCATTTTCATTGGATAACATATTACACAACTGCGCCTCAGTAACTATTATTTCTTTTAAAGAGTCAAGTTTTTTTTTCCTCTTTTTCTGGTATGCAGGGTTTATGGAATCTACTCTCAACACTATTTAAGGACCTCTTGGATCATTGTTTTGCATGCTATCTGTAAATAGACACAAAATTTAAACTTCCAGGTTGTTTGGTTTGGTCAGACTTGAGGGTTACTGAAATACTGGCGTGATGCCCGTAGAATCACATATAATATAACGTCATTATCGAATAGTATATCATTATTTCTCCTTATTGGCTATGGCATTTATGAGCCCATTTGCTGGAGAATGCTGGGGGACAATACTGTGAGAATCCCAACCATGGACACATGCATGCGGTACTGGTTTGGTCCAAGTGCATTTTCGTCAGTCGCCTTGTAGATAGCAGGAATGCCTTGGACATTTTATACAGCCCCAACCTGAGGGCCCCCCCCCCACCACGTTTCACCAGGTTAGGGCGCTCCGATCAAACAATGGAACAAAAACACTTGGTTAGAACAAAACACATCGGTTTCTCTGCTTGACAAAAAATGGTGGGCAGTGATGTCCACCAGAGTACGCAGTAGTGAGAGTGATGTCCCCAGAGTACGCACCATAGCCAAAGAACGCAGTTGACATCACAAAGCAGCCAACATCAATCATTCCTGCTTCCTCAGTACCCTGGGTTACAGTCCTGCCAACTGTAACCAAAGATGCCGACAAATAGTTACAGTCATGTCTAACTGTACCAAAGAAGATGCGACAAAATAGTTACAGTCCCCCAAACTGTGACAAGAAATGTGAAAAAATAGTTAGAGTGCCCCAACTGTAACTGGAAAGGTGGAAACAAATAGTTACAGTCCTGCCAATTGTAACCAAAGATGTGACAAAATAGTTACAGTCCCCCAACTGTAACCAAAGATGCAACAAAATAGTAACAGTCCCCCAACTGTAACCAATGATGCAACAAAATAGTAACAGTCCCCCAACTGTAACCAGAGATGCGACAAAATAGTTACAGTCCTGCCAACTGTAACCAAAGATGCGACAAAATAGTTACAGTCCTGTCAACTGTAACCGAAATGCTACAAAATAATTACAGTCCTGCCAACTGTAACCAAAGATGCGACAAAATAGTTACAGTCCTGCCAACTGTAACCAAAGATGCGACAAAATAGTTACAGTCCTGCCAACTGTAACCAAAGATGCGACAAAATAGTTACAGTCCTGCCAACTGTAACCAGAAATGCGACAAAATAGTTATTCTTGCAAACTGTAGCCGAACGATGTGTCTAATCTGCATGAGTATGCAAATTTTTGGGCCCGTTGCGTTTTCCATGAAACGTATAGTGTGGTCCACTCTTGATCCTGGAATATTTAAAATTAGAGAATGCGTCGCTGGAACGAATTGATCACTGATTAGTGCGATTTATAGACAGTGCACTTAGGTAAACTATATCCACCTCTATATCCTTAGAATTCGCTGTTATTATCGGCTAACTAGCAAATCTAGACTTTTTCGACCTCTAAATTCAGGTTGGTTGAAACTATTCGCAAAAATGAAACAACCACGGATCGCGCGAGGAAGGCGAGACCAGTGGTTCAGGAACCCCTTGTTCTAAACCTAAGACAGAAGTTATTCCTCGGCAGTGACATGCACACTGTTTTTTACGAGACTGTTAATTATGAGCACTGGCGTAGCCAGGAATTTGGATTGGGGGTGGCCATGGGGGAGGGGTATAAGGGGAGGGGGTGTCCCCCTCCCCTTTGGAAATTATTTTGCATTTTTAGGAACCCTCAGATGAAATCTTGTTAAACATTTGCCATCATTTGAAGTCATTTTTTCCTATACAAAAACTCTTGTTCTTGAGAAGTGGTCAAATCTTCTATTTCCACGTGGCTTCAGATCATTTTTGAGGGGGGGGGGCAGAAAAAATTTCCCCAATCTTGAAAGCCGCATGACGGAAAAGTAATACCGCGCGCGAAAACGCGCGAAAAAATGCTTATTTTGATTGTAAATTCCTCCTGAATTCCGCCGAATTCGCCTTTGTCTGAATTTTGATCATTTTCTGCCTGTATATTCGTTCTCAATTTTGGCTTTTTCCCGCTTGAACGTTGTTCAAGGATACATATTGGTCACTTTGTTGTGTGTGTGTCTGTCTGTCTGTCTGTCCGTCTGTCTGTCCGTATTTGTGGTCGGTTCGATATCCTCCTCCTGAACCGTGAAAGCCATCATGCTGGGACCTTTTTGTGGAGGTGCACGGTGAAGAGTTGCCGAAGTGCATCAACTTTTTCCCGAAAGACGTACTCATTGACATAAATTGCATATTTAATGAAAAATTGGCATGGAAGCGTGTGTACAAGTAGCTCTGATCGGTAGTGCATGGTGATGCCGTTCGTCGGAGTTATAACAACTATGAAGAGTACACGAACTGATTAGATCCTGGCATGATATATGCTAATTAAGTAGTCTAATTTGCATAATTTCTGCTATATTTTGGAGTTCGTTGGATTTTGACGAAACCCAATGGAGGACGGTTTTTTATCTATAGTCCCAATATATTCTACAGTAGGGACGAGGTCACCAAAGGTCATTTAATGTTACTAATTTGCATTTATAAACTGATTTTAGTACATTTTTGGCAATAGCACTGGGCATGTTCATCAGAATGCAAAATGCTCCTAGGAGTGGATGTATCACATGGAGAGTTACAATTTTCATTAAAAAAACTGCCATGTCATTAAAGGTCATTCAAGGTCACTCAGGGGTCAAAAAAAAAATGTTTCTGGCATATATCGAGAATTGAGAATTGAATATCTGTGAAGGCTGGAAGGTTCACCATTGTGATATAATTGTTGACCTGCATGTGTGTGACCTCTGACCTCAATTTGACCTCTGTCGGGTGGTCATGTGGTTGAAAGTTGAGTCTTGAATAAATGTGCTTATTTAAGGAGTACGGGCAAAAAAAATAGAAACTGGTTATTTCGGATATGTGATAGACCTTTGTGTGCTTTATGGAGGAGACCAACTCCCGCTTCGATCGGACACTCACTTTGGTAGTTACAAGGGGTCAAGTTTAATTTAATACCTTTTTCGAAATAACATTGGGCGTGATCTTTGGAATGCAATATGCTTCTAGGAGTGGATGCCACACATGGAGAGTAACAATTTTGATGAAAACCGCCATATCATTGAGGGTCATCGAAAATCACGTAGGGGTGAAAAACTGATTTTAGTACATTTTTGGCAATAGCACTGGGCATGTCATCAGAATGCAAAAATGCTCCTAGGAGTGGATGTATCACATGGAGAGTTACAATTTTCATAAAAACTGCCATGTCATTAAAGGTCATCCAAGGTCACTTAGGGGTCAAAAACTGTTTTCTGGCCATAATCGGAGAATTGAATATCTGTGAAGGCTGAAGGTTCACCATTGTGATATAATTGTTGACCTGCATGTGTGTGACCTCTGACCTCAATTCGACCTCTGTCGGGTGGTCATGTGGTTGAAGGTTGAGTCTTGAATAAATGTGCTCATTCAAGGAGTTACGGGCAAAAAAATAGAAACTGGTTATTTTTGGATATGTGATAGACCTTTGTGTGCTTTATGGAGGAGACCAACTCCCGCTTCGATCGGACACTCACTTTGGTAGTTACAAGGGGTCAAAGTTTAATTTAATAGCTTTTTCGCAATAACATTGGGCGTGTTCATTGGAATGCAATATGTTCTAGGAGTGGATGCATCACATGGAGAGTAACAATTTTGATAAAAACCGCCATGTCATTGAAGGTCATGAAAGGTCACGTAGGGGTCCAAAACTGATTTTAGTACATTTTTGGCAATAGCACTGGGCATGTTCATCAGAATGCAAAAATGCTCCTAGGAGTGGATGTATCACATGGAGAGTTACATTTCATAAAAACTGCCATGTCATTAAAGGTCATTCAAGGTCACTAGGGGTCAAAAACTGTTTTCTGGCCATAATCGGAGAATTGAATATCTGTGAAGGCTGAAGGTTCACCATTGTGATATAATTGTTGACCTGCATGTGTGTGACCTCTGACCTCAATTTGACCTCTGTCGGGTGGTCATGTGGTTGAAGGTTGAGTCTTGAATAAATGTGCTCATTCAAGGAGTTACGGGCAAAAAAATAGAAAACTGGTTATTTTTGGATATGTGATAGACCTTTGTGTGCTTTATGGAGGAGACCAACTCCCGCTTCGATCGGACACTCACTTTGGTAGTTACAAGGGGTCAAAGTTTAATTTAATAGCTTTTTCGCAATAACATTGGGCGTGTTCATTGGAATGCAATATGTTCTAGGAGTGGATGCATCACATGGAGAGTAACAATTTTGATGAAAACCGCCATATCATTGAAGGTCATCAAAGGTCACGTAGGGGTGAAAAACTGATTTTAGTACATTTTTGGCAATAGCACTGGGCATGTTCATCAGAATGCAAAAATGCTCCTAGGAGTGGATGTATCACATGGAGAGTTACAATTTTCATAAAAACTGCCATGTCATTAAAGGTCATCCAAGGTCACTTAGGGGTCAAAAACTGTTTTCTGGCCATAATCGGAGAAGAATTGAATATCTGTGAAGGCTGAAGGTTCACCATTGTGATATAATTGTTGACCTGCATGTGTGTGACCTCTGACCTCAATTTGACCTCTGTCGGGTGGTCATGTGGTTGAAGGTTGAGTCTTGAATAAATGTGCTCATTCAAGGAGTTACGGGCAAAAAAATAGAAAACTGGTTATTTTTGGATATGTGATAGACCTTTGTGTGCTTTATGGAGGAGACCAACTCCCGCTTCGATCGGACACTCACTTTGGTAGTTACAAGGGGTCAAAGTTTAATTTAATAGCTTTTTCGCAATAACATTGGGCGTGTTCATTGGAATGCAATATGCTTCTAGGAGTGGATGCATCACATGGAGAGTAACAATTTTGATGAAAACCGCCATATCATTGAAGGTCATCAAAGGTCACGTAGGGGTCCAAAACTGATTTTAGTACTTTTTGGCAATAGCACTGGGCATGTTCATCAGAATGCAAAAATGCTCCTAGGAGTGGATGTATCACATGGAGAGTTACAATTTTCATAAAAACTGCCATGTCATTAAAGGTCATTCAAGGTCACTTAGGGGTCAAAAACTGTTTTCTGGCCATAATCGGAGAATTGAATATCTGTGAAGGCTGGAAGGTTCACCATTGTGATATAATTGTTGACCTGCATGTGTGTGACCTCGGACCTCAATTCGACCTCTGTCGGGTGGTCATGTTGTTGAAGGTTGAGTCTTGAATAAATGTGCTTATTTAAGGAGTTACGGACAAAAAAATAGAAACTGGTTATTTTTGGATATGTGATAGACCTTTGTGTGCTTTATGGAGGAGACCAACTCCCGCTTCGATCGGACACTCACTTTGGTAGTTACAAGGGGTCAAAGTTTAATTTAATAGCTTTTTCGCAATAACATTGGGCGTGTTCATTGGAATGCAATATGCTTCTAGGAGTGGATGCATCACATGGAGAGTAACAATTTTGATAAAAACGCCATGTCATTGAAGGTCATGAAAGGTCACGTAGGGGTCCAAAACTGATTTTAGTACTTTTTGGCAATAGCACTGGGCATGTTCATCAGAATGCAAAAATGCTCCTAGGAGTGGATGTATCACATGGAGAGTTACAATTTTCATAAAAACTGCCATGTCATTAAAGGTCATTCAAGGTCACTTAGGGGTCAAAAACTGTTTTCTGGCCATAATCGGAGAATTGAATATCTGTGAAGGCTGAAGGTTCACCATTGTGATATAATTGTTGACCTGCATGTGTGTGACCTCTGACCTCAATTTGACCTCTGTCGGGTGGTCATGTGGTTGAAGGTTGAGTCTTGAATAAATGTGCTCATTCAAGGAGGTTGTTACGGCAAAAAAATAGAAAACTGGTTATTTTTGGATATGTGATAGACCTTTGTGTGCTTTATGGAGGAGACCAACTCCCGCTTCGATCGGACACTCACTTTGGTAGTTACAAGGGGTCAGAGTTTTAATTTAATAGCTTTTTCGCAATAACATTGGGCGTGTTCATTGGAATGCAATATGTTCTAGGAGTGGATGCATCACATGGAGAGTAACAATTTTGATGAAAACCGCCATATCATTGAAGGTCATCAAAGGTCACGTAGGGGTGAAAAACTGATTTTAGTACATTTTTGGCAATAGCACTGGGCATGTTCATCAGAATGCAAAAATGCTCCTAGGAGTGGATGTATCACATGGAGAGTTACAATTTTCATAAAAACTGCCATGTCATTAAAGGTCATTCAAGGTCACTTAGGGGTCAAAAACTGTTTTCTGGCCATAATCGGAGAATTGAATATCTGTGAAGGCTGAAGGTTCACCATTGTGATATAATTGTTGACCTGCATGTGTGTGACCTCTGACCTCAATTTGACCTCTGTCGGGTGGTCATGTGGTTGAAGGTTGAGTCTTGAATAAATGTGCTCATTCAAGGAGTTACGGGCAAAAAAATAGAAAACTGGTTATTTTTGGATATGTGATAGACCTTTGTGTGCTTTATGGAGGAGACCAACTCCCGCTTCGATCGGACACTCACTTTGGTAGTTACAAGGGGTCAAAGTTTAATTTAATAGCTTTTTCGCAATAACATTGGGCGTGTTCATTGGAATGCAATATGCTTCTAGGAGTGGATGCATCACATGGAGAGTAACAATTTTGATAAAAACCGCCATGTCATTGAAGGTCATGAAAGGTCACGTAGGGGTCCAAAACTGATTTTAGTACTTTTTGGCAATAGCACTGGGCATGTTCATCAGAATGCAAAATGCTCCTAGGAGTGGATGTATCACATGGAGAGTTACAAATTTTCCTAAAAACTGCCCCACATGTCATTAAAGGTCATTCAAGGCCACTTAGGGGTAAAAAAACTGTTTTTTGGCTATCATAGGAGAATTGAATATCTGTGAAGGCTGTGGAGGTTCACCATTGGTGATCTAATGTTGACCTGCATGTGTGTGACCTCTGACATCAATTGACCTCTGCCGGGGTGGTCATGTGGTTAAAACGTTGAGTCTTGAATAAATGTGCTTCCATAAGGGCGTTACGGGCAAAAAAATTAGAAACTGGTTATTTTTGGATATGTGATAGACCTGTGTGTGCTTTATGGAGGAGACAAAACTCCCGCTCGATCGGACACCCACTTTGGTAGTTACAAGGGGTACGTTTAATTTAATAGCTTTTTCGCAATAACATGGGCGTGTTCATTGGAAGGCAATAGGCTTTAGGCGTGGATGATCACATGGAAACAGTAACATTTTTGATAAAAACCGACATGTCAATGAAGGTCAATAAAAGTCACCGTAGGGTCGACCAAAATGATTTTAGGTCTTTTTTGCAATAGCATGGGCTGTTATCAATATGCAAAATGCTCCTAGGCTAGGAGTGGATGTATCACATGGAGAGTTACAATTTTCATAAAACTGCCATTGTCATTATTAAAAAAGGTCATTCAAGGCCACTTAGGGCTGGCAAAAAACTGTTTGCGGCCATAGCGGAGAATTGAATATCTTGTGAAGGATGGAAGGAAGGTCAACATTGTTATAATTGTTGACCTGATGTGTGTGACCTCTGACTCAATAATATCTATCTGCATCATTTATTCCACGTAGCTCGAAATACTTCAAATCTCATGAAAGAACTGGATGACCATTGGTCTACCTCTGTCACCCAAAATTTTAACAATATGTTAGTTGTACAGAATTTGCTTCATCATCCAAGGTTGGTGTTTCATGAAACATATCCAAGTACAGTCTGCCGTTTGCCCTGAGATATTAAAAAAAGGGAGCACTCAAAAACGAATATTGTCTAATAGCAATAAATTATTACCATTTCAATCCCATTTCCTCAAAACATTAAGTTTCTTTACTCAACGTAGTCAAACAACACTCCTTAACCATAGGCGTCGATTGCCGTTGAGATGGGGGTGGGGGGGGGGGGGGGGGGGGGGGGATGATTTGACTTGTAGACTATCTAAGCGGAGCGCCACCATGGTTGGCGCGGATCGTGCAAAGTAAAATTTTTGGCACATGAGATCCCCTCAGATGGCAAGAGAGGGCACTTAGATTTGTCTAAACGGCTGTTCGGGAGGAAGGGTTTTTGTTTTACTCCAACCATGGGCTTACAAAAATTAATTAAACCGAAATTTAAAAATGGTGGCCATTCCATCCTCGGGGTCGTTGTAGCCTTCCATATAGGGGCCCCAGTGTTGTGACACTTCTGATGAGCCGTTCCGTTGAAAGAAAATGAATGACGTTCCGACCACTGTTTTGCTATGTGCCCAACTATTGACGGGAACAAAACTAATCAGTGATGACAGCCCAGGTGAGAAAATAATCTAACGAAATGAACGAAATGGCTGGATCGGTAAGTATCAACACTGCCCTTATAACCCCTGCCCCATCGCTGTGCACTGTCGGCTGTTGATTTCAACACAGGCACCGTCCATACGTACCAGCAATTTGTTCACCATGGTTTACCTCATCCTCTCTGGGAACTGTCGCCCTCGTCCCAATGACTCTTGAACACTACTGGGTGATATTAGATAAAAAAAAATCGAGTGATCCTTGAAATATATTCAGTCTGTAAACCCGGAGTGAAACTCACATCGGATAATTTATTGAATCTGCCGTTACATGATCTCATCTTTGCGAGAGAAGTTAGCCTCTACACGAAGTTAGCTTCGGGTTACTAAACGGGTCGTCGAACCGTTTTTGAAAAAATTAGGGGGACACATCGAATGCAAATTTCCATCTAAGCGGAGCGCCACCATCGGGTGGGGCGAAGCGCGTACCACGAAAAATTTCAGATTTTCTCACCCTCCAGATCGACGGAAGGCACTGCCCAGGCTAAGACAGACAGAAAAGTTGTGTCATTGTGCAATAACAAGATGATTTACCGAATATCACACATGCATTTTTTTTTATTACCTTCTCTACTCTGGCGTTATTTGCGGGGGATCCAGGGGTCTACCAACTACCACCGATCTCCTGGTGGGATCGAAGGGAGGAGCCATAGGCGACGGAACCACTCCAATTTGGGAGCAGAAAATTTGTACCCCTATTTTATTACAAGTCAGACACTTGAAACTACCCTAACCGCGCGCGCGGATCGCGCGACGAAAAAATTGCATGTTTTTTCCGTGCCTTATATCGAAAAGACTGCAAAAAATTCACGCATTTTTTCACGTTGCCTTTTTTCCTTCCCAAAAATTTTCCACGTATTTTCGCCCGAATTCTTTATCTCAGGAAAAATGGGGGAGGGGGGGGGTCTTGCCCCCACCAAAGGCTTTCTGAAATGATTCGAGTGAACAATGATTCGAAGCATTGCTCTCATATTTAGCTACAACTAACGCCGGGAAGAAAAACGTCTTTGCGAGCGAAACACTCTACTTGCAAAAATCATGGGACTTTGGCTATTCGATTTAAAATAAAATTCGAGACCTCGTAATGAAACATGGGTAATCCTTACAATTCGGCTTTCGGATCTTCGGCCCTAGTCTGGTCCAGACCTTCACCTGAGGTCGACCTTGAATTAGTGGACTTAAGAACGATTTCCACCGCGATATTTGTTTTGGTTAGACCAAAATTGAATCAGTTTAGAGTGATAAAAATCGGGCATGTGCCCTAAAAGTTTTTATTAGCGGTCCGGAAAAAGTGGGGGGACAAAACATATTATACCCCGCCCCCCAGCGTTTGTTCATTGTACGGACTACGGACGGGGGAGCGCGGTTACAATCAACAAATAAAGGCCAATAAAGAAAAAAAAATAGTTTCTCGTCCTAACTTCGCTGAAAGTTTGGGCATAGGGGGCCTCTTTTTTTTTTTTTTTTTTTTTGCTCTCAGACAGTCCAGAATAACCATTTTTATACTGTGTTTCGCGTTACAATGCATTTCGAAATGAGCATGAGTCTTTTTTTTTCTTTTTTTTCCCTTAGGTTATCCCTATTGGCCACAAAGCCATCCATAATGTTCCTTACATAGTTTGGCATGGCATCAGTAGTAAGCTTTTTCCTTAAACCATATTTTTTGAAGAAGTTATCAGTAAGTTGTCAAAAAAAAAAAAAAAAAATTGACAATTATCTAAAACGCGTGCGGGAGGGGGGACGAGAAAGTGTTTTTTTTTTTACTTGGCCTAATAGTAAATAGAAAAAGTATAGCCTGCGGAAAGTCTGAATAGAGGAGGACTTTGTCACAGCTCACTGGTTGGATATTCTTCAACTCCAAGCTCGTAGATGGACTACCTTTAGAAAGTCATACATTTGTCACAATTTCAATCAAATTTTTAGTGACTGTTTGCTCAACTATTGGGGTGGGGGGATGATTACATAATGCACCCCCCTGACCAAATTATATTGGGGTGGGGATACATCCCCCCATCCCCCCGGGATCGACGCCTATGCTCCTTACAGTTGTAAATTTACCAAGTGGTTGGCACAGCGGTGCGATCGTCAACCTTCCCCCGGCAGGACCAGGTTCGATATCCCAATCAAGTCATACGATGACTTTAACAAATGGAACCTGTTCTTCTCGCTGGACGCTCAGCACAAGGGATTGGAGCAGGGACCAACAACCGGCTACGCAATTTGCCAGTTGGTTGCCGTTTGCGTGTGATTACCCCCACGCCCAAACCAGTTAAGGTACCGCCAAAGGACATTGCCTTATTGGCGTGTACCTGGTGAATTGGATTCGCAGCTGATAATTAGGTGCAGTATCCAGGTCTGCACCCAACCTCGGCCTCAAATAGGACAATACTCTGACCAGCAAAATATCATACAGAAAACAAATTCATCACTAATTAGCAAATTATTATGTAATATGCCACTACCATAGCGGCAGCAACATAACAGGTCTTGGTACTTGTTGGCTGTTGACTGATACACGAAACCACTGCTAAACGCGCAAAAACCAGGCGAGACACTGGGGCGATCGCCTTGTTCATCCTTTTAGGCTTCCTCATTTGGGCCGAATGAAATAACTGCTGGTATGATTTGAGGGGTGTCTACGCTCCCTCCTTTATGGCCATGCCTTCAGCTGGCCAGAGGAGGTACACAGGATGCTAATCTGCGTCAACAGGATCAACAATTGCAATATTTTAAAAAAAAAATAAAAAAAAAAAAAAACTTAATTGCCCCGAATCGCAAATATTTTTCATCGCTTTGTATATAAAAGGCAGACACAAAACTACGGCTAAACTACTGCGCAAAGAAGCCACGCATTTTTGCGCATTGCTTGGATATCATCTTGATATCCCCCAAGGCGTACGGGTGGCAAAATTTTGGGAGGGTTTTTTTCAGCTCAAACCATATGCTGGTTGAGCTATGATGCCCATGTCATTCTATATATAATTTCATGTGTGTCCACAATTGACTTGGGTACCCCATAAATTGCATTTTAGGTGCCAATTGATCATCTTCGATTGATGTTGACCAAAATTGAAACATGATGATCATGGACCACTAGGACATTCTGACCTTGTGGAGGTTCAAGGTTCAACGGTCATTAAGCATCACAATTAGCCATTTTTTCACAATCACCAAATGGTATCTTCTCATAGACAAAAGCATTAGATTTGTCTTGATGAACTCAGTTAATAATGTTTATTGGGTAGCGCTCCTCCTTCAGATTGTACCACAGATTTTCGAACATGGAACCTCATATCATGCCATTAGAGTTAAAAGAGTAACATAGGGTGAAAAGAATTATCATAGGCCTCTAACAGTAATACTTTTGATGATTAATGAAGTGGACCAGAACTTGGAACAATGTTCTTGATACCTGGCTGGGACAACTTTGACCTTTGTCAAAGGTATAGGAATAAGGGGCTATTTTGTTTCAAATCTACACACTGCAGATCTTGCTATGGAAGAGGATTGGACTGTACTCAAATTGCAGTAGAATGTTTTCTCAAATAGTGCTTATCCTGACATGTCACAAAATGTACATGTCTGTATCTGAGGAGTTAGGTTGATTCCATGGAAAAGTTGACATATCCATGATCCTTTTCATTTCTCCATAATGCCACTCGGAGATATGACTCGCAATCTAGCTGCGAGTGAGTCTGACCTCGCAATGTTGTAGCCTGTACTGATGCCGCGTTCTTCGGACCTCGTTAATATACCGTATATAACAAGCAGAGCGGACAAAAACCGAGGGGGATTGTTAATCAGCGTTCCATGCCACGACGTGGCGGGCGGCGGGCGGGCGGGCGGGAGGGCGGGGCGGGCGGGCGTTTTGGAAGACCGTTTCCATGCACGCGGGCGGGCGGGCGGGGCGTTTTATCGAGTTCACGCCACCTCTTCTCACCTGTAGTGTGTATATGCGCTATATAAGAACCGATTGTAGCGGCCCGACATACTATTAGTAATATTTTTATTAGTATTATAAGGATATTGTTAATAGTGTATTAAAATTGTTGTTGTTGTGTTGTCGTGTGTTGGTGTTGTTGGTTGTTGTGTGTTGTTGTTGTTGTTGTTTTTTCTCGTCGTGGTCGTCTTGGTTGTTGTTGTTGTTATCGTTGTCGTGTTGTCGTTGACGTTGTTATCAAACACCGGAAGCATACTAGTGTTTAACCTAAAACACCGGTGTTCTTTTCCTGAAAACCATTGTTTTAGATGTCAACGATTACGGCCCACCATTAACTGCACAATTGACAGGGTTTGGGATTAAATTAGCAAATAGTGACATATCATACGGGTTTTTTCTTGTTTTTTTAAACATGAAATATGTGTTCAAAAAAAAGGTGATGGCCGTTGAATATAGACACAATCTGTATGGAAATCTCATCCTAGTGTTGACACCAGTTCAGAATGTTGTTTGGAAAATTATTTGAAACCTAAAATTTCCTCTACTCTCCATTATCCGGCCAAGCCGGTGAGGATGAGGGAAATCCCCGGGAATGGATTTGCGAAATAACAAGCGGACACGCGGGCGGAGCGGAAAAAATAGCTAAATGAGACTCGAGAAAACGCCCGCCCGCCCGTTCGCGTGCACATGGAAACGGCTCCATGAAAATAACGATGAGCGATTTTTAGGCCGACACGCCCGCCCGCCCGCGTGCATGGAAACGCGGCTTTATTGCGGTTCACATAACCTTTGAAAAGCATTAAACGGTTTGTATTCACCTTATGGAATTACGAAGTCACCACTCGGAAGAACGCACCATACTGTAATGCAAACTTCCACTTGCGCAACCTGGTTGGTAAAATCGACTTTCCAGTGATCAGACAACCTGCCAGCCGTCGTGAGATTATTGTACTGTCGCGGTGGGACTATTGCAATTCTTACTACAGTCGCTACGAAATCCAATATCAAACGCGTACAGAAAAACAGAACAAGGCAAGAGAAAGCTATCTACAAAGAAAAAACGCGTGATTCATGTACCCCCCCCCCTACTGAAAGACCTACCGGTACCGTAAAAAATCGCATCAAGTTTAAAAACTGGACTCATTGCATAAGTCAATCATGCTCACTACACCGAACTATATCTCCAGACGTCTGCATCGTTACACCCCTGCTCGGGCTCTTAGCTCTTCATCTGGCAAACCTCTGGAGAATCCACGAACCCGTACCAGAGCAGGATCCTGGCCCTCTCTGTGGCTGCTCCAAACAGTGTGGAATTCTTTGCCATGAGTGCTCCGTCAAGGCAACGAACACTCGGACACTGCAAACGTGTTTTGAAAACTCCTTTATTTAAAAATAGTCAGTTTGATACTTCTTTGTGTGTTGCTCTTCCAGAGCGCTTGTAATCTTTTTCGGGAAAAAAGGCGCTATATAAATGCTTATATGTATGTATGATGTCTGTATGTAGGTATGTAGTATGTATGTAGGGATGTATGTATGTATGTATGTATGTGTATGTATGTATGTCTGTAGTATTGCAATACCGACGTACGTACACGGCCGGAGCGAGCGATTCGCGCGGCCAGTCACTCGAAAGTGACCACGTGATTTCTCGTGGCCACGAATACATCATGGAATACTCCTTCTAATAGTGAGATTTTGTACAGTGAGATAAATCTATTAGCGATAATTCAGGAGTTTCAGAAGATCGGGAATAAAGATCTTTGAAACCAAGGATTTTGGAGCAATTTGCGGCGAAGGTTTGAGGCCGCAGAGGGTTTCGTACTTCTTACGCGTTGACGTGTAAGCCTATATCATTACTGTGGAGTACTAGGCCTAAGTGTTACGATTATTACTACAGCACATCAACGTAGCCTAGCCTAGGCCTATGATAACGTTAAAATCTGCGATCTGAAAACAAATTTGTTGGGGGGGGGAAAGGGAAAATCATCGAAATGAAACGGCATGTAGAGGGTTGATACACACAAAAAACACATTTCACAAAAGATCGAATCCATGTTAGTGTAAGGGTCTTCAGATATTCACTTTCTGGTCCAGCTCTAAGTGTGGGTACATGTACAAAAACCATAGAAAGTTAGGGACTACGTAGCTAGGCCTACTGCTGGACTACCTTTTGGGAATTAATAGAACCATTGGAAATTACCATTTATTTTCTCAATAATTCACAAAAATACAATTTGCATGGAAAGAAAATTCACTATGGCCCAGAAAAATGTTGCCGTTGAAGGATTTGCCCTTTCGGCGACACTACGTAGCTATGGGATGGAGGCAGGAAGGAGGAACCGTATGGTGGGGTAGGCGTTATGACCCCGGGGCATATACCCACTGTTTTCAGTGGAATTGTGTAGCAGTGATTTGCAATGCCCCTCATTGCAGAGTCAGGGAGACAAACTTGGGCGAAGAGGAGGCTGTGTGAGATTGGTATTAGGGGTGGGTCAGGGATGAGGAGGGGGTGTGAAAGGATTACGGAGTAGGTTTAGAGTTCGTCGTAACACAAGAGTGGGATGACATGCTGCAATTGGTTGATATGACTCTTACTCCTAGGTTCAATCCCTGACAACTGTTTAACACTAATCTAATACATTCAAGTACACATGAGTACACATTACAGTATGCAAATCATCGTTGTTGTTCGCTGAACTAACAACTTCTTTTAGCAGGATTTTTTTTATGAAACGATGAGGCCAATTTTGAAGAAAGTTTGTAGTAGTATCAGGGTGGGGTGGGACACAACCGGACTAGTTCTTGGGCGGCAAAAACTCACTATTAAAGGAGGGTACCTGGACTCCTACTATTTTATAATATTCATTGTTTAAGCCGGTTCGCAAGATTACGAATGAACCTTAGGTGCTATGGAGACTTGGGTTGGCACATGGGTGAAGTGAGGGTCGATGAACTGATTCGATTTACAGCCGGAAAAATATGCTAAGTAAGCGGTCTAATTTGCATAATTCATGTGAAATTCAAGGTTGTAAGATTTTATCAAAATTTGACAGTGATGAGTAGTATATGGTCTAAATCCAGTCCTGAAATTATGTAACGAGAGTCAGGGGCAGTGGTGTCATTCAATGTGTCTAATTGGCGTAATTTAGGCAAAATCATGAAGTGTTGTTGGATTTTCAGAAACTGGTGGGTAGGTTTTACCTTCAGTTCCAAATTTTCTCATGGATTCCGGGGCCACTGGAGGCAATTCAACATACTGTCTAATTTGATAATTTGATGCGTAATGACTTAAAGTTCTCCCGTTCCTATGAAACGTTGTAGGTATATGACTTATCCTTACCTTCCACGTGTGAATGAGGATGGAGTTATCAGTTAGTCTATTTCGCATAGTTCATTCAAAGTCAAAGTTTGTAGATTTCTATGAAAGCTTGATGCGTATGGGTCCTACATTCAGTTTCCATTTTTTTTTACATTGACTCGCGTCATGGGGTATTCATGTGTGTAAATTTGCTTCATGCATGTAAATGTTCAATTAGTAATCGGTAAGGATTCACATGAAATGTGTGGTCCACCAGTGGTCCGCATATATATTTTAAATGAGAAATGGGTCAATGGAAAGTTAATATTGTGTCTAATTGCATAAGTCAGACACTTACGTCAATTTCCACAAAACCTGATACTCCTTCGGTAGACATGGTCAACAGTTCAGTGAATTTGAATTGGTTCACTGGTTTTATTAAGCTTGTTACTATTCACCATGCTGATACAAAAAATAGTGGAGCAAGACCTGGAATGCCTTGTAATTGTTTGAATCGGACTAATAGGAAAACCATGATCGTGCAACCAGGTGGGACACTGGGGGTGATCGCCTTGTTAACCTTGAAACATCTTTCTGAAAAGTGAAAGTTTACAAAATATAATACAGAATGTCTCAATTTCCCGAAATAGCGGAAGGGACGATCAATATGTCATGTATTTTTACGTTGCCTAAGTTAAGCCTGGCCTTGGTAGGCTAGTTGAGCTAAATGAGAATCTGGTAAAGTTAAACTACGATAGTCAGTACAGTTTAATCCTCAATGATGACTGTGGGTTCAGTGGTTACACACCACTCCACATAACAGACATGTTTACATTGGGAGTATTAGTCTTCTGTGAGGACTAGTAAATAGGCATCAGGCCAAGGGCATATGGCCCAAACTAATTCTTTGGGTTTTTATGCCTTGGGTTCAACCTACTGCTTTCTACAGTTTAGCCCAAAACCGTTTCAGCCAAGTACCATTCAGCTAACCGATCCATGGATGTCGGCAACCAGGACTGGATGTTTTGGCCGCCGCCTTAAATATAACCAACTACTCCTAATATTCATTCATGATACCGCGCTAATGCAATACTTGTGACTGTTCTAACCATAGAACGCTCGCAAGATTTTAGATACAACGCCACCTAATAAGAAGGGCAAGCAGTGTATTTAAGCTCAAAAAATTGTCACAGGCTTTCAAAAAGACTTATTTATTAACATTGCTTCTATAAAATCAGGTGTGTATGAGTTTGAGGTGCTGAAAAACAATCATTGAAACATCGAGATCGAGGATAGGTCAAAAGAACTAAAAGAATCAAACGCATTCACATGAAAGTTCCCGTACGTAATAAACGCTCCTTGTTGATCATTATGAAGTGAAATATTATGAGCATTTATTTGAGTGTGAGATACAGCACATTGGTGCTCTTGGGTTCATCATTTTGCCATGTTTTGCCCGACTTGGAGGGGTAGCAAAAGTGCCCCCCCCCCTGCACCCCGCCCTATGGTGGTTGGAATTGACCAAACAATCGAACTATTCAAGCAATCTGACTGGGAATGAGGACAGCGGGAACATAAGTGACAAATGTTGTTGGAGGGGTATTACGCACCCCTCGTACGCCAAGTCTTCTATGATCTAAAGAAACTTGCGCGACTCAAATGGGTAAAAAAATACTGTATAAATAAAACGGGACTACGGCGCGCGAAGCTACGCAAAAATTGCACACTGTTTGGATAGGGAACCAAAAAATTGGCTGTCTGACGAGAATTCGGCAATATGACTAGCTAATGAGGGAAGAGAGAAACCGCATAAGTGCCAAATGTCGTTGTCATTAAGTGAAAACATTTGAGAAAAAAATGGGAATTCGATGTTGGGGGGGGGGGGGCATGTCCCCCGTGGCCCCACTCTGATACGCATGATTGTGCATGTGAGAGGCTGGTAATTATCGTTTTCTGCTCCAGTGGGTACATCCGACGATGCGTCGAGAAGATCAAGCTGTGCCCGATACGGCTTTATGCCCCGCCTTGAACGAGGGGCAGAAAGAGATCAGCGATCGTCTGTTTTGTGAGTGTCAGGCTGGCCAGGATGTCTCCGGAACCACTGACCGATTTTGATGGAACTTTGTATGCCCATGATGGGGTGGGTGAACTCGATCTGATAAGCTTTTGCGTTGTAACAATTAGGTGGGCAGTGCTGGGGATGACTCGAGTCGTGACTCGGGACACGAGTCACTATTTTCAAGGATCGGACTCGAAGGTCAATGGACTCGGGACTCGACCAAAAGGACTCGGGGGCTCGGTCCGAGTCCTTTTCGAGACCTCTATTTTTTTTTTAAGGAAAGAACTTGATTTTACGATCGTACAAGACAGCCAAAATAATACGCACAAGTGGCACAACGATTCCTCCGAAAAGTAGCCAAAACTTCTCCCACGTATCTTCGAAGTCGATCTTAAATCAGGAGGGAAACTTATATCAGTCTCACACTCGTGGGCATGTTTAGGTACATCATGGGCGTCAACAGGTGGGGGACGGGGGGACATCCCCCCCCCACTTTCAAAAGGGGGGGGGGGAATCATAATCGTTTGTCCCCCCCACTTTTCCGGACAGTAATTAAAAAATAAGAGGCACATGTCCCGATTTGGTATCACTCTAAACTGATCAATTTTTGTCCAACAAAAATAATCACATTGGAAATTGTCTAAGTCCAATTACAGGTGCGGACCCCAGTTAAAGTTTGGACTGGTAGGGCCGACGGGAAGCAGTACCCGTCTCAACCGGGTTCTCGAATTTTGAATCGGAAAGCCAAAATTGCACTAAATTTGTCAAGTGTTTCGCGCGCAATGGCGACTTTCTTCCAGGCCATTGTAGGCTAAATATGCGATGTATGTTCGAATATTTCTTCAACTCCGATTAATATACAGAAGCCTTGGGGGCAGGAGGCCCCCCCCCCCCAATTTTTCTGAGATAAAAATATCGGGGGTTACATTCGTGGACAATTTGGGAAGGAAGAAAGCAAAGTGAAAAAAATTCCCTGAATTTTTTGCAGGAACTTTTTCGATAAAATGCCCGAAAAAAATGCAATTTTGTTCCGCGCTTCGCGCGCGCCGGTTTTTTTCTTTTGGGGCTAGTTTCAAATGGAATGACTTGTAAAATTCGCGGTACACAATTTCCTGCCCCCCAAATTCGGAGTGGTTCCGTAGCCTATGGCCCTATCCCCTTCGATCCACCACAGACGTTCGGTAGACCCGCGGAGCCCACGCAAACAAAGCCAGAGTAGAAAGGGGATCAAAAATAGGCCTACCCATGTGTATATTCGGTAAATCATCTTAATATGCAAAATGAAAACATTTTTGTCTGTCTTTACTCAAAAGCACACATGTGAGATGGGTGATATGAGCCTGGCATGTGCCGTTTCCGTCGATTGGAGGGTAGGAAAATCTGAAATTTTCTCTGTTCGCTTCGCGCACCGATGGTGGCGCTCGATGGGATGGTCTTTCATTTTGATGGTCCCCACTTTTTCAAACCGTTCCGACGCCCATGGGTAACATCATCAATTAACGAGATAACAGCTACATGCGAGTGAAAAAAGTTATAAATTGTGCCGAAAAAGGTAATATCAAATCAAATAAATAAATGTGATATCTACGGAGCGTCACGAATCTATTCCTGTTTATAATGATACCTAACACGAATATTAACAAAACTTGGAAAAGGGAAATACCCAATCTCGTCGAATTACGATAGGTATTGGGGAAGATTAATGGACTAGCTCTCATTTACTTGTGCCCAGTGTATGTTAGGACTTCCTTACCATGTGCTAATTTTTCATCTTTGAAAGGTCATGTCGTAATGGCCAGGGGTAACTCCACTTTTCCGCGTACATGGTAACTTGATGTGAATAGATCATGGGGGGGGGGGGGTTACCGGCGGGGTGTAATTCTCTGTGAATTTATTGGGGTGCAATTGCTTTGACTTGGGTCCTGAGAACACATTTACTTAATACGTTCTACACTGCGGATTTACTGAAAAATATGGAATTGATGTACAGTATTCGATGTTACCTTTTATCTATCAGGGTAAAATCAGTAGGCCTCAGACCTATGAATTTTGGTACCAGTCATGAGGTAGGAGCAGCCCAGTCCTCTATTCAAAGTTCCTTGTATGTCCGTACAGTACATGTTAACGAGGAAATGTTCAGGGCGGGATAAACCGCCAGACGTATATATCCCCGCATATCTTATTCAAGAAATTGGTGAAAAGAAACTGGACAATATCGTAGAAAGAAGACATTTAGAGACTGTGATTGAAGCGACAAACGGTACAGGTATATGGGTCATTCCATGAATTGAAACAGAGGGGGCCAACCTAGACATGGATATTTCAGGCCCAAAATCAGTTTTTCATCCATTGCTCAATCATTTCTACTCAAGAAGACTTTCTTGTGTTGATTCTTTCATTCCACGATCAAAACAGTACTACTTTGCAGCGAAAAATAGTATATACAAACATCCACAGGTCTCATACATTGGAGGAATACAGGGCTTCATATGTAAAGGGGACCCAAAGTATTAAAATAAATCACCCCACACAAGCTTTTAATTTGGTTATGATTGATCTGATTATTTCGTCAAGTTCTGACAGGATATTGAACAGGATTCTCATTTAAGGGTATTTCAGGTGTTAGGGCCATAGAAGCATATTTTCCTGGTTTCATATGTAACGGGGAGTGGGACACCCAAGTGATTTTTGCTGGATTTTGGAAAAATTAGGAGTACGGTAGTCAACAAAATCTGTGTGGTGTTTGCAATAAATCATGACTACAGATATAATTCAGGGAACATTCTAAACAAATCTTTTTAAGAAGTGTTTAGTTTGAGACGTTTGAATTTTAAAAAGTCAATTTATGAGGGGACACCAAAGTCCACGTCAATATTTTAAATCTATTTTTTCCCATCTTACTTTGATTGGTTGCTTCGAACTTGCCTCATTTGTATTGTTCACATCGGTGTCCAGAGAATGAGAATAACAAACAGGAATTTACATTTTCTGTTCAGTTACAAATAAATTAAAGAGTTTCTATGTAAGCATTGGGGGACAACCAACATTTAAATAGTGGCATAATTCTTGGATCATGATTTTGTCATGACTACAAGAATATTACCAAATACATAGTACTCTCGTACTTATATAATTAGTTGAAAAATATTAGGGGCCCCAAAAGATATATTATATCTCACACTGAAGGGCTAGTAAAAATTGTCATAATTTCGGGCCAAAAAATTGATGTTTTATGCATTTCCCCACTTTAATATAGGCCAACCACAATTTTGCACTACGCCGCAATTTTGATTTTATTTGTAACATTTAGACTGCAGCAACAAATTAAGACCAAAAAAATGAGCAAGTGATATACAGGGAATTGGCAATACCGCATGCTAAAGGCATCAACAGTGGGCCAGTCTGCACTGGCACCCAAATTTATGGAATTAAGTATAAGTGAGTCAAAACTGATAACAGGCCAAATGGTGTAATGTCCCTTAGTGATCCAGACCATGAGATATTATGTTCTGACTAATGCTATCCTAGGTAAATAACTAAATACCCTCTAACTGTCAAATAATTAATTAATATCTTGAATAGTCCAGATCTGGGGAAATCCCTGACATCACAAAAATCGTACAGTTCACAAGTACCACCCACAACAGATGACCTTGAGACTTGTCAATAAGTTTGGATGGTCAGGCAGTGTGTTGAATGCCCCTCAGATGTTTGTTTGCAACAAAGTGGTAATGTACACTATACCATCAGCCATTGAGATAAGAGCTATTAGGCCTATCTGTTTCGCTGGGGAAAAATGGAAAAGATGAATGGGGGGGGGGGTGCGTGAGGGAGGGTAGAGGTGATATGTGGATACTTTGGGTGGGATGGTCGATCTAGTGGGATAATGGTACTTGGCATTTGAGAAGTCAGAAACACTCATGTGATGCATAAACTCCTAAAGATATGCATTCCAAGAACAGTCCAAATGTATTGCGAAAAAGGTTATAAAAATTGAAACTTGACCCCTTGTAACTACCAAAGTAATTGTCCGATCGAAGCGGGAGTGTTTCCCTCCATTAAAGCACACAAAGCTCACCACACTATCAAAAAATAAACAGTTCTATTTTTTTTTTTCCGTAACTCCTTAAATAAAGCACATTATTCCATATTCGACCTTAACCACATGACCACCCGACAGAGGTCAAATCGAGGTCAATGGTCACACACATGCAGGTCAAACAATTATATCACAATGGTGAACCATCCAGCCTTCGCAGATATTCAATTCTCCGATTATAGCCCGAAAACAGTTTTTGACCCCTAAGTGACCTCGAATGACCTTTAATGATATGACAGTTTTTATGAGAATTGTTACTCTCCATGTGATACATCCACGCCTAGGAGCATTTTGCAACCTGATGAACACACCCAGTGCTATTGCTGGAAAAAGTACTAAAATCAGTTTTTGACCCCTAAGTGACCTTTAATGACCTTCAATGACATGGCGGCTCTTATGACAAGTGTTACGCTCCGTGTAATGCATCCAATCCTAGAAGCAGTATGTGTTCAATGTTATTGCGAAAAAGGTTATAAAATTGAACTTTGACCCTTGTAACTACCAAAGTAATTGTCCGATCGAATCGGAGTTGTTTCCTCCATAAAGCCCACTAAGTCTATCACATATCCAAAAATAACCAGGTTCTATTTTTTCTGCCCGTTAACTCCTAAATAAGCACATTTATTCCATATTCGACCTTTAAAAACCACATTACCATCCCGACAGAGTCAAAATTCAGTCAGAGTCACTACACATGCAGTTCAACAATTATATACAATGGTGAACCATCCAGCCTTCGCAGATATTCAATTCTCCGATTATAGCCCGAAAACAGTTTTTGACCCCTAAGTGACCTCGAATGACCTTTAATGATATGACAAGTTTTTTATGAGAAATTGTTTACTCCTCATGTGATACATTCACTCATAGGAGCATTGCATTCTTATGAACAGACCCAGTGCTATTGCTGAAAAGTACTAAAATCAGTTTTTGACCCCTAAGTGACCTTTAATGACCTTCAATGACATGGCGGCTCTTATAAAAATTGTGACAACTCATGTGATGCATCCACTCCTAGAAGCGATGTGTCCAATGTTATTGCCGGGAAAAAAAAAAAAAAAGTATTAAAACTCATCATTTTGACGATCATTGACAACTAATATGGAATTATTCCCACAAATTTACCCTCAGTGATCTTGATGCTATTGAATAAATTATCAGGACTGGTAGTTGGTCTTATTCACAAAGTTCCGTCAAAATCCCTAAAAGTTGAGAAAATTGGCATTAGTATTCTAATTAGCTAACGATATGTACAATTAAACCACATACTGACCTCAGTGATTCAACGCAATTGAATAAATTTATCGGGACTGGCGAACGGCACATACAAGTTTAGTGAGGATCCATCAAAGTTATAATTTGCCTAATTGCTAATTGGGCCAACTATTATGCAAATTAGTTCATGCAGATGACCTCCCGTGACCTCGGCCAAAAATAGGAAAAAGTAATGCACTGACTAGTTGACCCTATCACCACGTTTCATGAAAATCCAATGAAGTTTGAAATATCACATACATATGCTAATTAGGCTACTGGCCAAATAAATTCAAACTTGACCTCGCATGACCTTGAAATTGTTGCCATGTTTTTCGGCCTCCAACAACTACCCCCTACCGCACGTTTCGTGTAAACGCACAAACTTGAAATTTTGCAGGAAACTGCAAATAGAGGCAGCAAAAAATTTTTATACGATATAGCCCATTTTCGAACTTATACGAGATTTTACTCATACGGAATGTGTACCAAGTTTTGTGTCCAATCGGATAAAGTGTAAAGAATGAGAGCGCTAAACGCCTCAAAGTTTTTTTTTCCGGCGGCGGCGGGCAACCCGGTCAAAACCATAATATCCCCGAACACTGATCAGGGTGCGAGGATATAAGTAGTAGACGCTGCATTACAACATTGCCGCAATGGAAGCAAACAATACTAAATTTGTAATTCATAGTACAGGTCAGATTTGCAAAAGGACTCGAGGACCGGACACACTGTGACTCGATAGTGAAGCCAATGACTCGGACTCAGAACTGGTGACTCGGACTCGGATTGCGAGGACTCGACTCCAGCACTGTTAGGTGGGCTATTGAAACGCTTTGAGATCATTTTCATGCTGGTGATACTCGACCACTGGGTCCCACTGAAGCAATCAACCAGCAACCAATTTGGAGCCCGACTGCTATTTCGCGAACTGTATCCGACATATACAGCGTACCGTGTTTAACGAATGCGTAATGACCTAAATGATTCAAGTTGAGGAATTCTGTGCTCCATTTTCTAAATTTTTGGCGCGCTACGTGCGCGGGCATCTCATGTGTCGGTAGTGCAAAGACATGTGATGTGCCTGGATGATGTCCTTAACAACAAAAAAATGTCGAAATTCACTCGGGTTGTTTAAACTATCATGGAAGAAAGGTTATCACTTAATCCCTATCATTCGCATAAGACTGGCTCTACCAGTTGGGTGCTGCTCCTTCATTGAACGTTGTCGATTTCCTGCCTAGGGGCCGTTAACAGTCAAAAACAAAAAGACAAACAAACATAGAAATCGTTATCTCGAGGTGAAGGGGTACGTTGAGGCGACGGCGGTAGGTCAACCAGCTGGCGGGATCTGTTATTCTTTTTTGTTATTCATGGGTGCGACCACTTGTTGGAGTCCGGTGCACGATGCAAATTACTATCGCTTATGAGGGCACAACGGTGCGGCCCATCGAAAAGCGGCCAGGGAACGCCACAAACTGCGGTGTCAAAAAGGCATGAATGATTCAAAACTCAAGTGAACGAAATTAGTTAAGTACAAATATGCCTGGATATCGATGGAATGACCAAAGGGTAGACCTTGTTGTTTTTTAACTGAGGGAAGGAGGTAATTGAGACGACAGGGGTGAGTCTACCACCTAGTGGGACCTGTGGATTTTTGGCATTGGTTTATCATGTTATTGCAAATTTACAATAGAATTCAGCTATTCAACGTATGGGTGCGACCACTTGTTGAACTAAAGCTGGGTGCATGCACGGTGCACTTACCAAGGGGGCAGGACCGGTGCGGTCAGAAACCCCTTAAAATAGCCCTCGAAGATTCGGCCAGGGAACGCCACAAATTCTTGCGAAGATATGATTAGAAATTCAGGTGAAGATCAGTTTATATCAAAGATTTGCCGGACTTTTTTCGATGGAATGTTCAAACGTGTCAAATTTTCGCGCGCGCATTGCGCACAGTTGCCGTTTTACTTCTGTATTATATTGGCCCCCACATGTCTGGCCCCGATTAGAAGTGTCCCTACCGTGCGCCTGGTGGTCCGCAAAGAAGATAGAAATGGGGGCATAATGGGGGCCGTAATCTTTGAGTAAAAAACTCAGGCCTATCTAAGTGACAGGTCAGCGAGGTGCCAGTGCAATGTCGTTGGTCAATGGATTCTGCAAAATCTCGAGCTTCGCGTGAACGCAGGACTGGTTGTGGCCATTGCCCATTTCCATGTCCTTTCCATTTCCATTTCCTTTCCATTTCCATTTCCTTTCCATTTCCATTTTCCTTTCATGATTGTAACCTCACTTGCATGGTATTCCAGAAGTCCAGCACGAACGCAAAACCTTAAAATTGATTTGAAGTTTTTTGGAGAACCTTTCCTGAAATGAAAATTTGTTATCAATTCTAAGGAGGCGCTACTGACCATAAGGCATGGAATTAGTCGCGTATCCTGCAATCCTGTAGGGGGGTCTGTCAACGGAATTTTTTCTTGGACGCTACGCGCCAACCTGTGGTGGCCCCCGCTTAGATGGTATTCGTCTTGTCCGTCCCCCAACCGCCAACACAAATCGCCGCCCGCGGCGTGTATATATATATCTGATGGCGCTTAGACGCATAGAGTCATGTTGATGGGCCTGTTTGATGAGGGAAAAAGGTGAATGACGACAGTGTCAGCAGCGGTAATGTATTGATAAATGTCAGTTCCTTACGATGCTCCCCTCCCCTCGCCCAGCTCTAAAGCAAGAAATCTAGGTGTTATATTTGACTCTGGCCTTACCTTGCAGTTCATTACGACATACCGAGAATCAGCCAATCTGGCTCTTTTCCGCCTCCACATGAGTACTTTTATACGGCAGCCCAAGTTCATGTTCTAATCAGTCACTTCCAGAATAGATCTATGCAATTCGATTTTCCGAATTCTATGGCCCTTGATCTCTTGGGATCATGGGTCTGCAAAAGCTGCAGAATCAGGTAGCACGGTTTCACACTAATTCTTCCAAGAGTGATCACTTAAAGGAGAATTAAAGTCTAGAAATATCTTCACATATAAGAAGCAGCAGTGTATACTGAACATTCTACAAAAAAAAAAATCCATCAAAAAAATATTGTTCCCTTACCCAAGTTATATGAGTTTAAAACGAGGAGACAGCGCTGCCATTTTCCCCTCAAGGTGAATGACAGGAGACTTGAACAATTAATTATGAGTCACAAAACCCCTACCTGCTGGCATTCAATGTATTTCTTTGTTTTTCCAACCTATTATTATTCACATGACTGTGCACAACAATGTACCTTGTTTATATTGGATCACTCGGAGGGTATACTGCAAGAAGAAAAATACGGGACAAATTGGTTCGAAACTTTGCACATATCAAGTATAAGTGATTAGGTGGGTGATATCACAAGCCTCATCAAAATGCAGCGTCCCGTCGTTTATTCAAAGTCACATATATCAAAAAAAAGTAAGCAATATTTTTAGATGAAAATTTGGGGGAGATGTTCATGACATAATGGTCCCTCATTTAACAATATTAGTTCACTTCCCAAAGTTCAGACTTTAATTCTCCTTGAACCCCCATTATGAACGAATGCCACTATATGGTTTCATGTTCACTAGAGAATAAGGTTCAAGATGCTGACATTGGTAGTTGGTACATGAGCCGACTACAATATGATCTTCCCTTTTGTTCTCATACGCCGCTCGACACAGAGTTCCTCCACTGCCCGTTTACACTCTCGGGTGGCCGAGTGCCAAGGGGCGATCTGGTGGTGCGCAGTTGACGTCTTTTCGTGTGGCCGCTTCGAGGCTCTGGAACGCGCTCCCGGTGGCTGTGCGTGTCAATTTAAATAGGAAGTTACAAAATCCAGCACACTAACTTGACTACTGAGGCTCAGTAGCGAAACCCCTAGGTCCCTCGAGTACTTCCAAACCTCGAGAATCGCTAGTAATCCTCTGCCCCATTTTGCTCCCGCGTATGTACCCAATAGTCAGTCAGTAATGTCGCTATGTGGGTGAGGGCCACTGGAAATCTTGGCTCCCCTGGAGTCTCCCAAATTATGTTTAGAATTCGAAAATAACCCGTAGTCAAAATATTACACTATTTTTTCGAGGCGTGAGGCCTAACTCATCTGTATGAACTGCATGCATGGGAAGTGAAGCAACTTTCCAGTGTCAGCCAACGACCAATCAAAATTCGGCCCCACCGTGACTTGCCCACTTGTCCCGCATGCCACACCACTCCAAACAAATGTTTTCATCATTCGCTTCTGATTGAAATGTTAGTGTTCCAATTTTCCTAAAATGGGTGTTTTAGGCAGACTTCACAGCATTGAGCAAGTCCGCTAGTGGCAACTGCCTTCAGTGGCGTACGCAGAAGGAGGGTGGAGTCAACCCCCCTGCCCATGTGACCAATAAATCTCAACAACAAATAAGGAAATAATTTGTTGCTTCCTTGCCTACAGGAAAATGAATCTTTGAGATGATACTGGCATGGGCACGTGTGTGTGTGTGTGTGTGTGTGTGTGTGTGGTGTGTGTGTGTGTGTGTGTGGTGTGTGTGTGTGTGTGTGTGTGTGTGTGTGTGTGTGTGTGTGTGCGTTTCGGTGAAACACTTGTAAAACACGATAAAGTTCAACACAAAGTTATAGAAGGCTCATACTTGGCATGTATATTTTGACCGTTTGGAATAGATGATCCCTCTTTTGGGTCAGCCAAACTCAAGCGTCACCTAAAATCAACAGAGGTCAAAGTCGATCCCTTGTTCAGGGTCAGGTGAAGTCATATAAGTCAAACAAGGATCGAATAAAACAAAAACTTGTCACCTTGTGTATACGGGAACTTTCCAATGAAAAAAAGGAGAGGTTCAATATTTAGGTCACTTAGGATTGGAAACGAATTTGAAAAATGTTGCGACTTGCGCGCTCATACTTCGTATGAACATTGGTCATATCTGATGGATGATTCCTATTATTTCGGGCTTGAGGTCGACTGTGGTCAAAGTCGAAATCCTAGTATTAAACAGCCTGGCCAATGGTCATCATCAGTGAATGAAATTTTTCATAGACATTGTCTGTGACTATTATTACTGATGTCTTCAGGTGTCTTCCTGGTAATAAGATTACCTTGCGTTTTACTATGGCAGGACTTGAGTGGTGGTGTCTTCTGACGATGGTGTAAAGCTTCATAAAAATACACGACTCTTGGAAGCGGGTGCCTGTTGTGTGTTGTCCCTATGCAAAGTGGTAAACACTATGTCTGCATAGCACCAAATAAAGATAAGACAAAGCAGTATATAGGGGCTGCTTCATTAAAATTTTGTTATCAATATGATGTGAAACAATGCATTACTTCTTGGGGGGCAATGACAATAACTTAGGCAAGAAGCACTACGAAATGTAGCGTTCTTCTTCTAAGTAAAAGTTTTGTCGCGTCACCCTCAATGGGGTTACGATAGTATATACAAGGCAGACTGTGAAAGACTGCCCCTAATTCCGTTTTGGTTGGAAAATGAGCCGAAGATTAACGAATTTTGGCGAAGAAAAATACCGAACAATGCCGTAACTAATTCTCTAATACGGGTTTACAAGTTTGATAGAACAGGCCTACATGCACGCAAGTAACCCCAGTGTCGTCACAGACACCAACTTTAACCCCTTTTCTTTCACGTGTAAGGGAAAGTGGCTGCACGAGTGAAGCTACACCTCGTCTGTCGGAGGATGGGGACGTTAAAGGGCGATCAGGGAGCAGGATCATCACCCCTGCCTCCGTCGTTACTTAGGGCACCTCTTCGAAAATAGAGCCTTGATTACGCGGTGTCCGCTCTTCCACACCCAAAAGGGGAGGACCCTACCAATCGACTGAGAATTTCCTTAGTCTGTTGAAGCACCTTCGGGTGGATCGCATATCAAGAGGCGTATAAGTAAGCCCCCCCCCCCCCCACCGTGCGGGAAAATGAGTGTGGAAATATTTTCGAGCGTGTAGGATAGGTCTACAGTGAGATTGGATAACTTTTTAGATTCACACATTCTTCCTGTCCCTGAATTAGTCGGGTTTTTTAGTATAGCACGTGAGTGGATGAAAGGCACCATCGAGCGAACATGTAGGCCTATACTGAACATGTAACCGAAATTTGCGGAAGGGATCGATGTGATGGTGTGTGTATGGAAAGAAAATAAGGTCGTTGCAGAAGAAATAATGAAAGCGGATGACAAACAAATCCGGTGGGATTTCTGTAGTCATCGCCACCTGATATGTGTTACAATTTGTGATGGACTAAATTATCTTTTGAGAAATTGACGGCATCAGGCCGACAGCCTATTTCGAGGCTATAGGTATGCAGCCTGATTGCCTGAAACGCTCAGAGACAGCTATTTCCTGGTTAGCGACGCTGGTTAACACGTTTCCCTCTTCGAACTTTCCCCTCCATCGAACTTTCCCCTCCCTCTCCCACCTCCTCCCCTGTTGACGCCCCCGTTGACGCCACGTCGGCCCCGCATGTCATCATCCTCTTTGATCTGACCGCGTAAGTGAACTGTTGATTGCATGCGACCCTGGAATTCTGCTGTTTGAGAAGACCGTTGACCAGTTAGCAAATTTACATCCAAATTGCTAGTCACTGATTCCGTATATATCGATCATTGTAATATAGCTTATTATCATATCATCATTCTGGTCAGCCAGCTATGTCTGGAAATATCCACTGTGCAAACAGCAATGGCGACCTTCTCCGGGTCCGATCTTCGTTCTCCTTTGGATTCAGTCCTTAGTATTGTTCCTCAGAATCACGAAAAATCGCGTCCGCCAAGCTGTATTACACCGGTCTAACATTTGTTTCTCTATTTTCGTCCGAAGCGGTAGTTTCCGTGTATTAGGTCTTGAGAAATATTTGTCCGACCTCTTGTTTTGGGCATCGCTCACCGGGATCGTACTGTATCCTTCAAAGTACACCTCTCAGTACCATCAAGGGATGGCTTGGTGGATTGCAGGACACTGGTAAGGAACTGCTTAGCCAAGAACTAACCAGCTAGTAGTAATATAGTATACTATTGCTAGTCCCCTGTAGTGACGGACGCCGAAGAGTTTTCGTGAATTTATTAAAGGGTTCCAAATAACAATACCACACACTCAACAGGAAATATGGCATATTGCATAATGTTATACCATAAGACTTTTCGCCAAATAGCATGTTGCGGTGCATTGTGGGATAGTTTTCGATGCATGCTGGTATACTTCAGGGGGCAAATTTGTGTTAGCATGTATTGGAAAACTTGTAAATTTCAAGTATCTTCCTCATTCACCGGCATATTCTCTCAAAATTTAGTATGTGCCGATCATTTTTTACAAAGTATTGTGACAGATCGGGACTAAAGGTGCTTAATTTCGACATGAAAACAAAAAAAAAAAAAAAAAAACTTTTATCAGCGGAAATTCCTATTGGCCTTCCATAGATGCCTACTTGCCCCGGAGCTAGACCACACGGCATTGCCGAGGAGGCTATTGGCGAAAAGGTCTATGTGTTATAGTGTTAGGGATTGGGGGTACGGTTCACAGGCGCTCGTAACGTTTTAGGCTCCCGCTTCACATACAATAATAAGAGAGGTGTGATACACATCCCAACGACAGTTGGAAACCCAACGACTCAAAGGGAGTATCGAGTCGAACCGCTGGTTATAGACAAATGAAATGCTTCATGGGAACCACGAAAATTCTTTTCAACATGGTACCCTACTATATCGGACGATCTTGACAGTAAATTCACGGAATTGGGATAAATATCTGGAATCACCCCCCATCTTAATCGGATCCCAAAAACTAATTGGTACAAATTAGAAATCAGTGCCCGGAAGTACCAAGGTGTCCAATGACCCTAACCTTGTGATAATAAACTGTCACTGTGTAGAATGTACACAATGAGGGAGAACGGCAGTCACTTCAGGGGCACTGTTCTCATTTAGAGTTCTTTTTAATTTCATACATTACACCCAGGTCCACATCTGACCGGGGAATAGGCAACGTGCGAAACATAGGGGCACTTTGTGTAGCAGATCAAATCAAGCAGTTATTTAGGTTTTTGGCCTGATATGCGTTCTATGGAGACCTAGCCTCAACTGTTGATCATGGTAGGCTGCGTTACAGAGTTGGATAAATGGCCTCCATTTGAGATGGAAAAATCAAATTTCAATCCGAATTTCTGCAAATTTTTATGTGAAGTAGAATAAAAGAAAAACAAAACTCTAAGATTGGTGGCGATATACCCACAAATTGTGTAATACGTGATTTTTTGACTTGTCATTGACTGGTAACACAAGTGGCCCCTATGAAATGAGTCGCACGTTGCCTATACATTTGCAGTCATACCGGAAATACACCCAAATGCTTACAGTAGGGGTGTAAAGTAGCTCTTGTGTCGAAATTCTGCAGAACTGAAACGTCTCACTTCTCACTGACGTAAATATGACATAGATACTATTACTAAATCAGCTCATAATAGGGTTACCTTTTCTGCCTCTCATGCCTTCCCTTACAGTGATCAAAGAGAATATTCAGAATGTTCTGTACGTGGACGGTGGGCCCCGTGAAAATGTGTATTGAGTGAAAATCTATGATCTTTCTGATTCAATGAGGTTTTGCTATAAGTCGAACCCTGCCACGATACTTTATTGGAAAGAGAATCAAAATTCTCATCAGTCCTCGAGAATGAAATTGAGGAAAATTATTCAAAAATTGCACTGCGGCCTATTTTTTTTGTTTCTAGATTTTGACATAGTGAGTTCTTTAAGATGGAAATACCAAATACAGTATATACCATAACAAAAGCAGCCATATGGCAATTGCAAGTAGAAAAACTAGCAAAATCCCATGGCCCCTCCTACGATGACAGAACATGTATGATGTACAGTATAAACACCTGTGGTGTTGCTGAACTGTATCATTGGATAGAGGTTCAACAGACGTGAGTGAATGCCTGTCTCATGCAGTGTTCTCCCTAATATCAAGTGGATGATGAAATGTTGCATGTTGTCGACCTTAGCCCCCGGCATAACGGGAAGACAGTTTTTATGAGTGTGGTATTTGGTGTGATCGAGTGTATTCCAACCTGTATTAGTGAAACCTCCTGTTCTTTGGACTACTAAGTACAAACTTACCTTGGGGGGGGGAGTGTGTTTTGTGACCCCTTAACTCCAATTAGGAGGTCCTAATAATGATGACAACAACTTCCCAGCATTCATAATGCGCCATCTATCTAGCGAGGCTCCGGTAAAAAGAAAGACAGAGGAACAAATACCACAATTACCTAACGTGAAACAAACAGGAACGTTTTTAACCTAGCTTTGACTTCGTCAACACAGTTTTTCCACAGTCAACAAAATATTGTAAGAATATAATTGAAAATTATACCATTTGGAATCCCCTTGAGAACATTAACATGACATCACATTTACTGTAGTAAGGTATATCCACTATATTTACATTTCCAGTGTCCTGATATATATTTCACCCTCTTCCAGTACTCCCCTTGCGTTGGTGCTATCACGATCCCCCTAACCCTCCTGAATTACTTCTCTGAGAAGCTAGGGGGGCTCTTCACCAATTACTGGAAGCTGATCCTGAGGGTAGCACTGGGCTTGGTTCTCAGCCTACTTTGGGCAATCTGGCTCCTCTACTACCTGTTCCCGGGTATCAAATGGGGCGGCATCACCCTATACAATGCCATCGGCATGTTCGGCTCATTCTGGGTAGGTTTGCCTCATTTTGAGGCCTGTATATGTGTTTAAGAGCAAAAGCAAGCCTTTACTCTCATCGATATACCCCCGTTGCACCTGTTCCCATCTTCCGATCGAGGGAGGTTTGAGTGCAGGATATTGATGACACTCTCAATGCCTAGTCCAGCTATGTTCAGAGGAGCTTGTTCCATTCTGCAGTGCTCCAAGTATTAGGGCCACAGATTTTTGGCAGTCACAGGAAAAATTATGGAAATTGTGTTTTTCTTATGCCGCTACCGAAAGTTGCAAAAGGGTAAGAGAATATCAACTGAAGTTGCTAAATGCGCCCATTGGTATTATACATGGACAGGATGCATGGCTACAACATCAACAATGGGCACTGCAGCAGTGCCAGTATTCCCGCTGTTTGCCATGATGTGTACATCACATAGCAGTGTGCACTGCTACTTCAGCCACTCACATTGACTTTGTACCAGCTGGAAACACCTCAGTCACCTCCACAAAAACTCAATTCATTGATACTGTGATCAACACGGCATTGCTCGAGCGATCGTGGAATAATTCCATGAATGAATGGACTTCATTCACTGGATAGTTTATATGACAGTAAGAATTGACAGCTTGAAGTAAAATGGTCTCAAATAAATTTTCTTCAAAATCATAGACTGTTGTGTATGTCTCATTAATTTTCCCATCAAGAAAATCAGGTTGATTCATATTATTCTGCATTTTATTGACCATAGAAGTTCACAAATAATACACTGACCAGAATACCCCACCGTTGATATTCTAGAAAAGCAACAAAGAGTAGCGAGTGCGCTTCTACATTTCACACACTAACGAACGCCTGCCAAAAGCTGGCTTCAGAGAAACAGACGGGCAAGTGTGCATCATTTTTGTACGGATACTGCAATTACGTTAGACGTGCGCATGGAAACCGAAGCACTCGTTAGTGCGTGTTTCGGGCATGCCATGTTTAGTAAGCTTTTGGACGCGCTTGTTGTTTATGGGAATTCAACAGCACAAACTAGCCCTCTTGATGTCACGGGGGGACCCTCTGCGAGGGTACGAAATCTAATTTTCACTGTCATTGAAGTCAGTTCTCTGCAATTTGAAGTTTGACATTGGCATCTTTTGATGACATTCACAAGAGAATTATGAAAAGTTGTTTTTTCGTGACCATTGTACTTTGAGCATTGAGTTCTATCACATTTAGAACATTTCAGACCATGGCTTCCTTTGGAAAAATCAAACAAGGCAATCGCCGATTTGGCAGCACAAGGCTGTATTCTAGGGCTGTTGAGCAAGCCTGGTCCAATATAAGCCTAATGGGCACCGCCATATCTAGTAAGGTCATCCAAAGAATGTAAGCGACTTCATGTAGTGTCATGTACATGTTGTACTCTGCATAAACAGTAGCATTGGGAACTTGGGAGGAGGGAAAAGGATCCAGTGTCTCCAGAAAGCAGCTGTGATTGCTGCAACTTGAACAAGTGCAAGTCGGAACGGCCTGGTAGCTGCGGACAGCGAAATTCCCGTGGCGAATACACTGCATGTTTTTCGCCGTTTCACATTTATTGTTTGTTCACATTTAATTGACATCTGTCATACCCTGGAATGACTTGGAACATGTCTACCACATTGGCCTCATATTTGATATCATACTCATTCCTAAGCAGTGGCAGTGAAAAGTGGGAACACTTCCCACAGAATGAATATCTGACATAGTTGACACTCATAGTTATAGTGGACCACTCCACAAGTTACCATTAAACACATTTAGGTGGGGGAGGCCAAGCCCCCATTGGCCAATGGAAGCTTCCTGTGCTCACACTTTTCTAGGTCTCCAATGAGAAATTGCACCGGGATGTAATGTAAACAAATCCTGCGAGGTATGGACAATGTACACTAGGCGGGATGTGATGAAAGACAAATCGTCTTCCCCTGGGGACGCTTCTAGAATTGGACCAAGATGTAATGTAAACAAATCCTGCGAGGCAGTGACTAATTTACACAGGGCGAGTGGTGATGAAAGACAAATCATCCCCCCCTTGGACATTCTTACAGATAAGGTAAACACTGCTCAGCAGAGGATGGAGTACTGTACACTAACTAATGTCTGGCAAGTCAAAGAGCTCAAATTAAAGTTGGAAATTTGGGTTAAATAATTGGATTTAATTGAAATCTAATAACACTATGTGAACATTAATGTAGCATTAATGTAGCTAAGGCTAGCCAGTAGTAAGCTCCATCCACCTATTAAAAACCAAAAGCTACCCCCCCAAGTTTTTTCAAACTGATCGCATGTATGGTTTATAAGTTATGAATGAACGTGACGAACAGAAGGGACGACCGAACGAACGGAGAGAGACATGACGACTTTGTAGAGCTGCTCTCCCACCGCAGCTAAAAATGCAGCATAAAACACTGTCCTAACCCTTCTTATATGGCCCTTAAGTTCTGAAAGAAATAGTTCAAATGAGTTAGGAATTTCTTAGGTCAAAATAATTCCAGAGATCATTTTGTTCGAATGATTTCGTTGAACATATTTTTTTTTTCTTAGTTGTCAAACAGTGTTCCTTTTATCGTTACACCCCTCCCCCGTACTTTACCATTTATACCACTCCTTTCTCGTCTTCTCTGGCAGACTGGACTCTTCATCCGTACATCGGAGCTGTCTTCGCCTCTGGAAGCCCGAGACAAGAGCACATTCAGGATCATGTCTATACCTGTCTGGTGTATCCTGGCCATCCACGTGGCGTCCTATGCTGGGCCCCTCAAGATACCGATCAGTTTCATGGTGGCGGCGCTCACCATTATTGGCTATACCATCCACACCAAAAAGGAGACTGAAGAAAAGGAGGAAGGTCGGCATAATGGCCTTTTCTTATCTTGTTATTTTATTGTATGATACAACCCTCAGCTAGTGGTGGTGCTAACCTCATATTCCCCCCGAAATCTAATCTAATTTGCTAAGAAGGTGAACTTCCAATGTTTGTGATTCCTTGATGAAGTCAGAGGAATATATCGTCATGACCGTGTGGTTTGTAGGGTGTACCTGTGCCCTTGCTTAATTGTTAACATAACTTGTTAACATAACTTGTTAACGATAACTTGAGTAACTAACTCTTTGGTGACTCAATAGATCCAGCTTATACTTGGTATTTTTAGTTCCTCATAATGAGTACATGCTCCATATTGTTTTTATGTCAGTTGCCTAAAGCCACCGTGTGTCAGTCCCTACCCAGTCCATGAGAACTCTCCAGAATGCAGGGTCCCATGAGGTGGAAGTTTGATTTGTGGGTTCCTCATAATGATCCCTATTAGAGATAAGAACAAAGGTGACTAAAGTGATCAAGGATCACTATCCCTCTTCGCTTCCTGTTTTCAAAATTAGTGAGGAACCGATCTGGGTTTTTCTTGCCGATCCCGATTCCCGATTTTTTACAAAAATGTCTATCGATCCGATCGATCCGATTCTCGTAATGGTGCTGATCATGGCAACTGTAGCGCCGACCACGGCCATCCCCAGTCCTAGTGTTTTGTGTCGAAATCAAATGACGAATGAACATCTGTAGAACAGTATGACTTTTTTATTAACAACTTTCACTTGAAAACCGCAAGACAAACATTGTAAAAACGTTAACTATCTGCAGTCGGAATCCTTACCGGCCTGCGATGTGTTGGTACGGCCCAGCCAGGTATTAACCAGAGCACTTTGCTACGCTAGCGTTTCATATATTCATACATGCATACAGTGTCAGGTACCGATAATCCCGCCAGAGCTGTATTGAATTCGTAAACTGATATACAGCCCACCAATCTGAGTGGGCTAGTTAACGTAACATCTGGATGTACTAGTGCTAAACACTGTGCGTGAGTCGCATAAGTACGGTCCTTTGACTGCCTGACTGCCCTGCCGATTCAACTCGCGCGGTCTCCGTATTCTTTGGGAATTGAAACTTTTATAAACTGTGATTACTGGATCTCAGCTGTGCAAGCAGACAGTGTGTCATACTGTATGACCGCTGAGAACCTTCCTCTTTCATGCGAACTAATTTTCCCATGTATTGTGTTTGTATGGTCGACGAAATCAAATTCAAAAATCACACAAAAAATCCTAATTTCTGAACGTGACTTGCAGAGACACTGATTGTATATGGCGTGGTGCAATGTGCGTTCAATGTGTGGAACGAGATAATGTATTCTACGTCGCCTGTGTCTCGCTGACTGATTTGTTCAACGTATGTGTCAGGCTCGAGTTTCCACTCTGCCGCCTGCTGGCCTCAGCGATTACAGAAATACGAAGTTTTTTGGATTTTCATGAAAGTGATGAAAGCATATCCACATTTGTTAATACTTCACTGAATCTGAATCTGCCGGTTGACTATAACCTCAATCTGGTACAGCGATAACGATACCCAGGAGTGCCTTCGGGGGAGCAACTGTGATGACTAGTGTCAAAGAATTTCCACGCATCGCGGAAATCCGCGGAAAATCGCGGAATTCTGTATTATTCGAGTTAAAAAAACGCGGAAAGCAAGATCTTCTTGGAAAGAAAAAGAAAAAACCTTTAAATTTAAGGCGATAATAGTCCCCTTGAAGAATGCACAATAGCACATAAATTCAAACATGCCATCACGCGAAGCCCATCGTTGGGCTGCTGTATCTTTACCATCCATTAATTCCATGTTAAAAAATTCACGAAAACACGTTTCATTTCTTCCTACTCCAAAAGCTAAACGCACGTTGTGATATGCAGTGCCGTAAGTGCAAGCCACTAGCATCGGCATCCGGCCATGTACTGTATAGCTACGTGAACTCGTACCGTGAATACCGGGGCTTGCCATTAATTACATACGATTTTGCATCTATCTCCGAAAACTGTGGCGAAAGTTTGTTGCGCACTGCACAGATAACTGCTGTCCATGAGATCAATAACATTCTATTGTTACGTGTTACATGTCATCAAGTTTGATTTATTACTGTCGCATTTCTAACTATAACCGAATCACATCTGTGTATTGTAAGGGCTCGAGTGGCATCCACGGTAGATTCTTCTGAAGGAACCGAACACGTGCGAAATGCACAGTTCTACAGTAGGCTACATCGTGCATCGGGATTTAGCTCAACGTCACAAGTGTGTGGCCATACACTCAATAACCAAGACATTTTAAAACGGAATAAAGCGGATTTGGTTCCTGAAAAGTGCAGAACAAACATATTTGACTTTTAAAAGCATAAAGTCTTGACCTAGTGATGACCTCACAAGCTCCATTCGCCTTTTCCTAAATTAGAGACAGCGACAGATGAATACTCAGACAGATGATATGCAAGCAGGCCTCGAATTAACCGACGGCACGACGGCAATCGCCGTCGGTGCCATGCCAATTTGCTGTGATGCCACTCACATTTCAAGTTCAACGACGCAGTGACTGCCGTGCCTAATTGCTCATTGCCGTCGGTGCCCCCCCCTCTCAAAACTGGCGATAATACCCTACAGCAAATTCTGAAAGTTTCCATTATGACAGTCCTCAACCATACCATGTAAAGTGTCATGAATTCCCCGCATTCATTTTTACTCAATTGTGCATTGGATTAGTCCTTTCCATTCAAGTGTATTGGATTGTTTGTGCACCATACATCCAGACCGTGTATGTCCAATGTACCCACCGGTACTATTGCGTAGTGAAGTAAAAACTTGACTGAACTACGCAACCCATGGAGCTATATATTAACATTAACCGCAACCGACTGTACAATTCACCGCTTAGGCCTATCGAATCTTGCTACCGCATCGCACATTAATCGGATTATCCTTCAACCATCAGTACTCCTTCTGTCGTAGGAATTGGTACGTGGAACAATAGATAAAGTGCATATTAACGTTAACCCAGGCCTGGCCGGCCCCCCGCGCTGCACACACATTACATAATATAAACTGCAGTACGATGCACCGCGACGCCTACGAAGTCACATAATTGTACATTCACTTCTGAGTCTAATTCGGCTATGGCCTAATATGCATTGCCTGCTGCGCACATGGTTGTTGAACTGGTCGAACCGGTTTACGGCCGCATCAGGACAGCGCTAGCGGGTGCGGGCGGGTCGTATGCGGTGTGGGGGATTTGAGGGTGATACGGGTATTATTTTAGTTGCTCGCGAGTTCCTTCGCAGCGCAAAACTTTTCACAAATCACATTTCTAAAATTGCAATATATCACAGTAGTCCGACATGATATACTCCTGAATGAATTATTGCCAGAAAGCTACATTTTTTTTTCATGAATTAAAAAACGATCTCATTTCAGTAGCTAGAGTAAATTAATATTACTGTTGAAAAATCATTGTCAAAATTGACTGTTGACCGACAGGATTTTAAGGAATGCACCGGAGCTCGCTTATAACGTTACTTAGTATGATGAGAGAGTTACAAACAACGTTCACAATAAAACATTTTGCGGATAATTTTCAATTTGCCTCTTGCCTTGTCTTTTTTTCAATTGCCTTGCTGCCCTTAAAAATTGTTCTAAATTGCCTTGGTGCCCTGCCATTTCGAATGTAACCGACGGCAATTTTTGGATTGCCCTAGAAAATTGCCTTTCCCCTTTCAACTTTTAATTCGGGCCTGTAGCAAGATGCAACGATGAATTAATTATAACATTTTGTAATGAGCATCTTCCATAAAATCAGTGTCACTGAATACTGAGCAATCATTCTGCTCTTCTCAACAGAGCAACAGAAGGCTGAGTCTTCTGAACAAAGACGGAGCTACAGGTATTTTTGGATATAATTTGTTTTTATTGGTTCTTTTTATTAGAATAATGCTACGGTAAGTTATGAGGTGTCATGAATAAATCAACTAGCCTATTATATGCATTCCATCCTCTGATCATGATATTGGGAAAGTGGTAAAACTGAAAAACTAAAAAGCCACAATTATTCCGCTATTTCCAATTGATGCTAGTCAGATCCAGTAGAGCCACTCATCAATATTAATCAATATTAATCAATATTATGAATTCTCTATAGAACTAATCAGCAGTTCCAGTGCATACCAACCACCACCACCCCCCACCCAGAACCAGACTATCCAGGTGTTAATTTTTAACCTAAAAAATTATAAAAATAATCAGTTCAACTTTTTTCTTGAGTATTAATTGCCCCCTCACAACTTGGAAATCATGTCTCTCAAATCTGATATCTGTATTATTTAATATCTAGAATAGATAGTGAAAGCCTGGGTTTTACCGCTACAGACAGCAGTGCCAAATCTTAGAACAATCATAACTGAATGCATTCAATCTCTCCTGCATAAGGTACCACGCAGCCATCAACAACCGCATCATTTTGACGAAAGCAGGCATAGCGTGGCATTGTACCTGGGGTTCCAAGCTTCCTCTATTCCAGCATGGATGTTCATGTTAACTAAGATGACAATAAGCCCATTGAATATATTCCGATTGTATGACAATTTTGTAGTTAGTTAGTAATTATTACGAGACATAATTTTTGTGCTCAATTGGCTGGGTGGAGTGACAATTTTTTAGTTACAGGCGATTCCCCATATAATGGGGGAGAGCCTGAGAGGGGGGGAGGGGAGATGTTTTGTTCACTCCTACCTCCAGATCGCCACTCATGCACCAACTATCCAAAGCTAAATACTGTGGCAGACATCACATTAACGACTGTTGTTACACTACAGTCCAGTCTACCTGCATAATGTAGTTGCGTCATAACCATTGACCTCGGCAGTAAAATGGGAGTGGCTCTGTTAAATTGTACCATGAATCTGATGACCCAAAGTGGCACAAATTGACAATGCCATGACTTTGAAGACAGATAGGGTAACCACGAGTGATTCAGTTTTAGTGGGGAGTACCCTACACTTGGGTGATGGTCTACCAATTTCTGTTCACTTTCTGCCTCAATTGTACAAAAATATATTCCTAATGTAGTCTGCATAATGCAGTACTACGGTGCCTGTCGATTGTGGTCCATGCATAAAAACTACAATACATCGATTGTCAGCATTCGAAATAGCTGGTGTATCATCTCGAATTGCTCCTCAAATGAACGAGACTGCTACACACTCTCTGCATTTCGTACAAGTGAGTTTGTACACACAACTAAGACAACCTCCAGGTTTCTCTGTTCCTCCCTAAATGGCTACACTAGTGTCCGGCACAAAATCAAACACTGTCAATGGTGCAACCTCTGGTTGAAAGTTGGGGGGTGGGGTTTGAAGTTGTAGAGAGCAATTATTTTGTGGGCATGAAACATTGTATGCAGAGACCCATATAAAAGTTAGGGAGGTCACTGTCCCCCTCTGATCCCCATCAAGGTTTTTTCCTGTGGCAGAAGATACTGATCTACCAAATTATGGGAAGGAAATGCATTACTTCCACTTGACATAAAGACAAAAGGTGGAACACACATTATTCCCTATTGCAGCCACCATCAAGCTCAAGCAGCGAGGAAACTGAACTCGGCCGAGTGGAGGGCCTGAAAGTCCCCCCAGATGGAGGTGCCCGGAGCACGCCCTCTATCAAGCTGAGGCCGGATAAGCCCAAGGACAAGAAGCCCTCTGTCAGCACACAGTACCTCTATGGCCTATTTGGGGCTTGCGTTCTGGTCAGGCTCTACCTCCACCTGGGGCTGCTCCTCAAGCTCCTGCCGATACCGACGCATTCTACTCGGGAAGAAGTTTGCCTATCAGACGGGATTGATCGACAAGGTAAATGCATTCAATTGTTCATTTCCCTGGCCTTGACCTGAAATGTATATTTGATGTACAGGTGTTTGTTTGACAGCCTTTCTTCAAGTTTACCATGAATGTGGTGTAGAGTGGGTGGATCAAATTCTTTTCTGATTTTCCAAAACAGAAAACTGTTGTACCTAATTTATGGGACCGGCCAAAATGTAAAAAATAACTTGAAATGAAAAAAAAAAATCATTACAACTACTTTTGTATTGAACATGGGCCGCCCAGCAATTCTCCTTTTTTTTGCAGGCCTCCCTTCAAGTTGCTGTAGAATCCTATTTTTCCAGCATGCAGGATTAGATTATAGGCTGATAATGTTCCAGGATTATCTGTTTTTTACATTTTTTCACACGTTTGACACCTGAAATGCGTGGTAGTGTGCACTGCTGAATTTTTAACTCAAATCAGCTATGCTGGTTGAGCTATTGTGATCCATCTGTCTGTCTGTCAGTCGGCTGTGTTTCTATCATCTGCACCCTAATGTTCACTCTTCCGTGGATTCATCCAAACTTGTCAATGAAACTTGTCCATCAACAGGGGGAATATTTGGCCATCGTGTGGATTGCAGGGTTTAGGTTTTTTTTGGAATTCAAAATACTTGGTCAGTATCATCATTATTGACTAGTGGAACCTGTGGAGTGTTGAGGAATTCAAGGTTGAAAATTTACCAGTGAATTACCAAGTCACAATACTGCTCTTTAGGCATGTGAACATTTTACATGTTTTGGAGCATCTGCCCCACTGGGATCTAGTTGTGCATAAGTTTCTATTATAATATAAAATATTTATACAACCGTTATAGTTCTCATAAGATTCACATCAATTTATCATCCATATTGTGTTATTTCTCCAGTGATGGTGTTGAGTCTCAGCTGAAGCTCACGGTGGGAAATAAGTTCACTTAGAAGAATCGGTCAGTTTGCATAGTATAATTGAATAAACCACTGTCCTCACAATCTATTTCATGTATTCAACTTTACGCCACATAGGACTCTGCACCCACCCCAATGCAATGTTGAGCTTCGGCTATTACACAAATCCGGGTTGGCCACCCATCGTCCTTCTCTTGTTGACATGTCTTCGACTAACTTCGTGGAGTTTTTGGCTCCGAGATTCTGACCCAAAAAGCGTTCGAAATTCAGCGTTTTTCTGGGCTTTGATCACCAACGATCTCTGTCAAGTTTCCAGGTTTTTTAGCAACTTCCATCAAGTATCCTTTCGGCTTGCGTGAGTTTTGGAAGTTTTTCACTCTCCTCTGCCGTCGTTTGTGTGCGGCGTTAGCCTAGCTTTCCCTTCACTGCGTGTGTTTTGCACGCTGTGGCTAGCCTCACTTCCGCGGTACAGGCATGCGAGTGTGTGTATGCGTGGTTCGGTGTTTTGTTTGGGTGTTGTCCCGAGGCCCTTCCCCCCCCCGTCCATCCCTATCCCTCCTGTCCTGCCCCTTGGGTTCCTAGTCCCCTCCTATCCCCGTGGTGTGGGTTTTTTATTTTTTGGCCGCCACTTCGTTGCCTCGCGGCGGGCGGCGACGAGAGCGAGAGAGGGAGAAGTTGTTTTTAGCCAAAAAGAGCTTCACTCGGAGAATGTTCATTCGTCTCTCGGGGAGGGGGGGTCGCGGCCGGAAATTGTGGGCCGCTGTCCTTTCCGTAGGCCTCGGGGCATGTGCTACAGAGAAGGGTTCTTCTCAAAATCTGTTGAGAAGTTTGTTTTGAGCCGTGGGAGACTCGCTTTTCACGGGTTCAAAATTCTCCACGGTGGACCCCAGCACGTACGGCCTTGTGCTGCGGTCGTCAGGCTTCGTCGAGCCTTGGTTACGGATGTACCGGGGCTCGGCTAACCGCTTTTTCCACAATAGTCAGTCACGGTTAAATTCCTTCGCGGTCTCCAGCTATGACCAAGGGCAATTTGGCCAGCGGTTTCGGCCATTCACAAGGCTGGGACCTCACCAGGAAGGCCAGATGCCCAGACCGGTTCCATGTCAACCGATGCGCCGTATGCAAGGGTGGGCCACGTCCCGGTTCACCCCCATCGCCGAGTGGCTTCAGGAGAAGGAGCGGGAACGTTCTGTGTTCCTTAATTGGTGTGTTCTTGTCCGGCGGGACGCCTCTGAAGAAGACCCAAAAAGGGCGGCAGTGCCTCTGTCCAGGGTCCGGGAGCTCGAGCTCCGAGGGGACCGCTATGGGCCCTTGGTGTGGCTCAGCAGGAGCTTTCTGGCCTCCAGGGGGATAATCCGTGCTTGCAACAGTTGCGTCGGGCCCCTGCGGGCAGACATCCCAGCAGCCACGGCTTGTCGCCGTCGGTGGAGCTGGGCACGCGGCCCGGCAGGGCCCGCGGGTTGGGAACCCGGTTCCGGCCTGGTGGTGCCAAGAGCGGGAGAGCCGGCCCACGGCCCGGAGAGAGAGGCCAGGACCGGGCTCGGAGCACGGACCGGGGGGGGGGCAGCGCCAAGGCGGGTGAGCGGATGATGCCCCAGCCGCTGTCCTGCCTCAGCCTCCGGCCTCCGTGCATCATGGCCAGCGATTATAACCGGTCCTGGGAGCCGGGCTACCTCCGCTGGAGGGTCCCGTGGCTCGGACCGGACATCGTGTGCGCACCCGTACCGTGGTAAAGGTACCACCCGGTTTCCGCGGATGGACAGCCGGCTGGCCGCGGAGGGGCCATGCCGCGGAGTCGCAGCGAATGCGAGCAGTCAGACGGGAGTGGACAGGGAGGCAACCAAACCGTCTTCCTCCAGCCGACTACACCGAGCTGAGCCAGCCCAAACCAGCTCCGGCCGACAACAGCCCCGGTGTCGGGATCCCCGGACCCCTATGGGTCCTCCGGGAACGCGGAAGGAGGAGGCAGGCGTTCAGAGCCGGCCCCAATCTTAGCGCAGGAAGAAGCGGCCTAGGCGTAGGTCATCCTCCGAGCTGAGCGATTACTCGTCTCCTCGGAGGAAGCGCTTCCGCCGGGACCCACTCCAGGAGGGCCAGAGCCTTCTCCTGGAACAGTTCGGTGCTTCTTGACCAGCAGCCGCAGCAGTCCCAGCAGCAGCAGTCCCAGCAGCAGCTGGTCCCAGCAGCAGCCAGTCCCCGCAGCGCAGGCCCAGCAGCCGGCAGCAGCAGCAGGTTCCCGTCACGACACAGGCTTTTCCGCGCCCCTGGGCCCAGCCCTTCCGGAGTGCAGCCTACGCCTTCTCTCGGTTTCGGGGCCTTTAACTCGACCACAGAGAGGGGACACTGGGAAGGAGACGGCTTTTGGGAGGCACGAGCTCCCCCCGACGCCTTGAGCGGGACGTGGAGTTGATCCGTCGGTCTAGAGTCGCCCCTCCCTGCGCAGCGCCAGCCAGAGCAGCAGCAGCGGCGCCAGTCCCGCCGGTCGCTCCAACACGGCTCCGCGGTGGATTGGAAACCTCGCATATGCGGTCGACGCGGGGAGGACGTTCGATCGGGTGAGGCCATCGTGGCGCGGCACGGCCGTTGGAGGTATGCGCCGCGGACGGCTGGGGTTCCGTGTCCACGGGACTCCGACTATCAGGAGTTATTCGCAGTTCCCGACCTTACGACGCAGCCATCGGGACAGGCTGGGTCGCGAGGGACGGCATGGCGGCCAAGGGCTCTTATACCGACCCGGCGACTGCGCGCCTGGATTCCGTCATCCGAGACATGGGACCGTGCTTGCGTGAGGGTCTTAGCTTGGGCCTACGCGGGTTCTGCGTGACAGAGGTTTTGGTGAAGTCCTTCCGGGAGGTGCCTTGGCAGGGGTCTTCCGGCAGGACACCGCAAGCGTTATGGCCCTGATAGGACCTCCTCTAGCGGTTGATCTTGATCAGTTCTGCCAGGCTTCCGTCCAACGCGAGTGTCGCTCCGGCGCGGCTGTTAGCGTGGTTGCGGTCTCGTGGCCCTCCGAGACATGAAGGCCACACTTCAGAAGCTGCCGATCCTTGGGCCGACCTCTTCGGTGGAGGTACGACGCAGGACTCTACGGTGAAGGTGGAGAAGTGAGGGTCGCGAGAGGTGGACGGGTGCAAGGTTATGCCAGCGACCGTTAGCGGCCGCAGTAGCAGCAGAAGCAGGCGGGCAGCGCTCTAAGGCGTCTTCATCCCATTCCCGACAGCGTGAGGGACGTCGGACGATAGGCGCGGGGGGTGGTGGTGGGTTCTACTCCAAGCTTCGCGGGAAGTTCGTTCTCTTTTTTCCTTTTTTTTCGCTTTTCTCTTTCCTGTAGCCGGCCCCCAAGGGGCTCGTGGGGCGGTAAGGCGATCCAAGCAGCAACAAGCAGCGCCACTAGGGAGCCCCCCACCGGCGCCCTCCGGTGGGGGGAGACTAAAGCACTTCCAAGAAGCATGGGAGCGTGATCGATCGGGCGGGGTCCTGGGAGTGTGAGTGAGGGCCCAGATCGAGTGCACCTCGTCCCTGCCGCACGCTCTGGCCAAGAGACTCCGTCCTCGGAATCAGGTTTTTGTTTTTTTTCCCAAAAAAACGGCGGCGCCCCGCGAGGAGGAGCTGGCCTCCTCCTCGAGAGAAGGACGCCATTGAACTTCTGCCTCGGGACATCACGGAACCGTTATTCCGATCCCGGTTCTTCCTGGCCTGGAAGAAGCAGAATCAATGGCGCCCCATCCTGAAACCTTCTGCCCTTCAACAAACGGTTGTGCGACCGAAGCGGTCCGGATGGAGTCCTAGCGCGGCTAGTTTTCCGCGCCTTCCGCCAGGCGGTGGGCGACGTCTATCGCCCTGCGAGACGCCTACTTTCACATCCCCATTCAGGCAGGAGATCGGCGATTCCTGCTTTCGCTACCGGGGACGCGGACTACCGATTCCGGTGCTCCCAGTTCGGATCTCTACTGCCCCACGCGTTTTCACGCATTACCCGGCGATTTCAGCCTTCCTCCGGCGGGCCGGGGGTAAACAGAGTTTGCGTACATCGATGATTGGCTGGTCGTCGCAGCGAGCGAGACGAGGATTGACGCGCACAACATCTGAGGTGATCGCACTCTGCAGCGTCTAGGCTGGGGATCAATGGGGACAAGTCGGCCTCACCACAAAGCCAGTCGATAGTGGATTAGGGCGCACGCTCGGACTTTTGCGCCGCTCGCATCTTCCCTACACAGGAGCGGCTGGTCAGGATGGCGGCGGGGCAGCAGACCATCTCAGCAGGCCCCTGAAATCCCCAGAGCGCGTTGGGATGCGCCCCTTACAGCGTTACTTTTGGATCGCTACCAGCCCAGCTGTGGATGCGTGTCCCTCCCCATACAGCTTCGTGCGGAAGTTCAGGGACCCTTCTATCTGGTGGACAGAGATGCCAGTTGAGGCTCTGGGCAGGCCGTTCCGGGAGGGTAGCCCGCGGACGACCCACTGTCACGACACGCCTCATCCAGAGATTGGGGAGCGACGTGACCAACCCGCTTGTCTCTGGAACCCGGAGGAGAAGCCAGCTCCCATCAACCCCCTCGAGGGCCGAGGGCAGTGGCCAGAGGCGGATAGCCCACTGGCGGTCGGTCATGCGCGGCCACGTCGTCACAGCCTGTCAGCAGACAAATTTACTCGACCTGTGCTGGCGTAAATCCCCAATCGGGAGGGCGGGGACGAGGTCTCCGTCCCGCTTGCGCAAGGTATGGGTCCTCCGGACGTGCGACCTGACCTCGACGTTCGACTTCAAGGCCGACTGATTCTGAGGGGAGCTCAACGTCGTCGCGGATTCCCTCTCCCGCCCGGACCCGAACACAATGGAGTCTCTCCTAAGCGTGGGCGGACTACCTGTTCGGCGTCTTCGATCGCCCGCCGGGACCTGTTTTGCGAGGGGGGGGGGGGGGGCAGCGGAGAACGCCAAGCTACCGGATCTTCTTTCAGCCGCGTTCACCCCAAGGGGTGGAAGATCGATGCCTTACTTCGCGTCGCGGGACGGTCTCTTCGCGTATGCGTTCCCGCCGCGCAGCCAGATCAGCCGCGTGCTCACCCGGCTCCGCAGAGCAGCAGCGCGACCCTTCTGTAGTGCGCCGTGTTGCCGACTCAGCCGTGGTTTACCCTCCTACTTCGGCTGCTAATCGACCTTCATCTTAGCTTCCGGTTTGCCGCCCCGCTGTACCAGCGGGGGGGGGGGGGGGGGGGGGGGCACCGGGGGGGGGGGGGGGGGGCGAATCCCGCTATCACGACATCGGGACTCTGCGTCTTTCTGTTTGGAAGGTTACGGGACCGCCTCCAGGCAGAGGCCTTCACGACGGGGGATGCGACATTGCCAGCAGAAGCCCGCAAGGACGCCACGCTTGCAACTTACGATTCGCGACTCACAAAGTACTGCAGCTGGGCACGCGTACACCGTTGTGATCCCTTGGCAGCTTCAGTAGGGGAATCTCCGGACTTTCCTGCTCTCCTCTTCGGGAAGGCAGGCATTCCTCCACTAGCCTAAATTTACCGCCCCGTGATTGCAGCGTACACAGGTTTTCCCGACGGCTCGACGGTTGGGACTAGTCAAGCCATCACAGCTTTTGCGTCGCATGTTCCATGAGCGGCCGCCGACGAGGCGCCTCCCTCCCTCGTGGTCCCTCATGGACGTTCTTGCGGTCCTCACCGCGCCCCCCTACGAGCCGATGCATCGGCGACGCTGGAGCACACCACCCACAAGGCGTTGTTCCTCGTCGCGCGCGTTGGCCTCTGCGTCCGGTCAGATGCCTACACCGCTTACGCAGAGGAAGGCTTCTTCGACAGGAGCGGGAGGGCATCCGTCTCCTGCCCGATCCGGCCTTCCCCTCTAAAGACCAGTCGGTCTCTTTTACGCCACAAGAGATCTTCCTCCCCACGATCGCACGTTGTCCTCCAAGGAGGAGAATAAGCGCTGGTGCCCGTGCGGGCGCTCCGCTGGTATTTGGAGAAGTCGCGCGCTATCCCCCAGCCGAACAGCTCTTCCTGCTCCCGCAGAGACCATACTCACCGGCATGAGGGATACCCTCTCCCGCGATTCGGGACCTCATTCGGCCACACGTCGACCAGGGCGAGGTTACCCGGGCCCACGATGTGAGAGGGCAGGCCTCCTCGCGGGCTTGGTTCCGCGGCGTTCGCCCTAAGACATATGGGCAGCGGCTTGGAAAACCCCGTAGACCTTTGTCAACCGCTACCTTACTGACACCATCTCTTCCGAGGCCGCCTCCGCTAGGGCAGTCCTGGGTCAGCCCGTCGCTCCTCCCCTACGGCTCCTCCACCACGATGCCCACCAAACGCGTCCTCCATCACGGTCGCCACCCATTCATCTCCTCAGGAGTGAAGGCCTCACCGCCCCAGCTCCCTGTGCTAGGCTGGTGCATAGTCCATGTGGGGTAAGTGTAATACATAATAATTCTCCAAAGAACAGAACGGTTTTGGGATCTGGATTAGAATACTTACCCCCACATGGGACGTTCCACCCTTCCTTCCCCGCTTCGGCCATCACGGCGGCACCTTTCGGGCTGCAAGCCCCTTCGGTCGCCGCAAGCCTGGAAAAAAAAGGACGATGGGGTGACCAACCAGGATTTGTGTAATTGCCAGAAGCTCAACATGGCAATGGGGTGGGTGCATAGTCCATGTGGGGTAAGTATTCATAATTCACAGATTCCCAACCCGTTCTGTTTTGGAGAGTATGAGTTCACTGCTTTGCTTCACTCACAGATTTCGTTCCACTGGGATAAACTGAAAGAGCGTGTAGCCGACCGGAATCTGCGATCATACCCGACGAAGTACACAAAGCTGTCGGCTTCTTCTTGGAGGGTGATAAGATGGTGAGTTCCTGCTTGGGCCCTGCCTGTTTTGGGTTCCCCATTCTATGCTACTCACATGAAGATGGTGATGGTGTCCCCTCCGGTCATCTGTGTCTAGAGATTGATTCTAAAGGCAGATGGTCATGTCAATGTTCATTAACTTTATATTCATTACCTTATGCAGCCCAAACCACCAGACCATATTTCAGCCGATTCGAGTGCGCCCATAAGGCATATTAGATATTGCAAAATTCACCTTGTGACACAAGGGGGGGGGGACATTGGGAATCCCTGTAATTACAGACATTGTATAACATGTACTTCTGGGAACTCTGTTACAAACACACTATAGATGAAATCCAAATGGAAACGGACAAGAAACGTTCACAAGATATTGGAGAATTATCTTATGTTATCATTGTTAAGATACGGCATTCACTGTGTGGAGTCTATGGAAGCCTCTGCATCGTTCCCCTATGATGTCATAGATTATCAAATTCCCTAAACTCCCAAAGAAATGGAAATAGTTTGCATGGCAACACGCTAAAACCTCCAAATTTGGGGTGTGGGGTTCTGATATGTCCTCTTTTCACCTGTGAGTTGGTTTGAAGGGAATCTGGCACATGACTATTGGCCCTTAAACACATCATCAGGTATATATATATATATATATATACATAATAAAGAGCGGTACACCATTCCCCCTCCTCGTCCCTTTATTCACAAGAAGCCCCCTCCACACTTGGGGAAGCTGAGGGGAGGGGAATTCAGTTGGTTCACTGCACCCATCCATCAGAGGAGGTCGATCAGGTGGTGAGAAATAACCAAAACTTTGCTTCTGCATTCATTCATAGATTTATTCCTGCTGTCATTCAGCCAGAACATAGATTTCACATCAAACCATGGGATCTCTTCAAACATGGAATACTGGAGTATCGACCAACTGCGAGAAACCTGTCATCAAAATACTTGTACTGCAATACCAGTGTCTGTAATCGAATTGGTATAAGTAGAACACTGAGACAGTTTCAGTCATTGTTTGGTAGGAAATGTCTTTTCAGATAGTACCTTCTACCCGAGAACAAAACTGTTGAGTTTCATTTTTACTGACTCATCCTTTCCAATCATTAGAGTCCTAAATTAAAGGGCAAGTCCAGCAAAAAATATTTAAATGTCATATGATTGTGCATTGAAAATCTGCCAAGCAAACTGTTTCATGTTCATAGCTTGTTCGGGTTTTAAAGTTACAAATTTCTAAAGATTATTAATTTATCACTGCGTAGTTGGCAATTTTGCAAGTTGGCAACATTTGATGTCGTCATATCTACAAATTTTAAGGAAAAGGTTTTATGTCTTAACTTTTCCCTGATATTGGTAGATAGAAATCATAAATGTTTGCCATTTGCCAAAATCACCAGATTATATGAAAGTTTGTGAGGAGCTAATAATCTCCCAACCGAACATGCTATCAACTGGACAATGATATTTGAATGATTTTTTTTCATTCTCTTTAACATTATAACATACAGTATTAATTTGGGTGGACTTTGCCTCTAATGTAATCGGTATGAGGGCATATACTAGAACAGTGCTTGGCTGCCTGTGGCCACCTCAGCCTCTGAGCCTGTTGTCTGTCAATGCCGAGGCTGCAGAGCCACAACTTCCATTACCATTGTGGGCATACATGTAGTATCCAGAATCTAATGAGGCTGGAGTGGGAAATTGACCTTTTAAGTCCCCATCCAGTGAGTGTTCAGTGGGAATCTCAGCATGCAGCTGTTCTTCTAAGCGGATTCTGAATTTGGAGCCCCTAGTAGGCTGTTACTTAGGCGATATGATTGGTGCAGGTGGAGGTGCAGGGGAAAATTCTGTGACTAGGATTAGGAGTGGTGGAGAAAGTTGCAGAGACGTTCCACTGCCACTTCCAAGGTGTTCTCTTTGCGTATGAAGGGGGAGAGTCTTGTGTTAGAAGTAGAAGTGTAGTACTCTATGGTAGTGAAACTTAGGCAGTTAAAGAAGAAGACTCGATTAATTTGAGAGAAGTGATATGAGGATGGTCAGATGGATTTGTGGAGTTACTTAAAGGATAGGAAATCTTCAATTGAGCTAAGGGATCCTTGGGTCTTGGTTATATATTTGTGCGGTCTTAAAGTCGCTACTAGAATGGTTCGGTCATGTTGAAAGGATGGAGGATGTTAACTGGGTTAAGAGGTCGTAGAGAGATCACGGTTACTGGTAGTCGTAGGAGAGGTAGGCCTCGCAGGACTTGGGACAAGTTTGTTCGTAGTGACCTCGCTGTCAAAGGTATAGACGTGCCCTAGCCATAGACATATATACGTAGAAGTAACATGGCCCATATGTTACTGGCAACATTTGCAGCCAATTGAACGCGCGGGGGATGCTGGGAAATGCACCCAAAAGAAACCGTTCGGCAAATTGGTACATGCAGTAAACCAACGTGTTTTCAATGGCGAGCAATGATACGCCAATTATGCGGCTAAATTATGAAATATTGAGGCAGGGTATGGTGCAATTATACGCATTTAATTTCTTTAAGAATTCATTGTTCTGAGATTTTGCGAAAGTTCTTAGCATTGGGCTGTTAGATTTTGCAGGATGTAGGCATCTGTTGTGCTACCCCTTCCCACCTTGATAATTAAAGCGAGTCGTACTGGAGCATAATCTAGGCTTAGCGTTAGGCCTACGTAGCTTGCGATGTCTGGCCCGATGCGAAGAACTACACATAGGCAGGCATACTCGACAACACTAGGTGAATGATATGACATGACCAAATCCTGTTGCAACAAGGGTAGCCCAATTACCTAGCCCACTTTTTGAACCCAATTCAAGTCAGTGGAATCTAGCTAGGCCTTGTGAAGATGTATTGCACACAATGGAGCTGATGACCAATAGTTCTAGCAGAGCAAAATTGCATAGACCATTGGTATGAACTGCAGATTATACCCAGCCAATAAGTAGTGCGGTGGCAAAACAATGAAATTCCCAGCTATTCAAGTCCACGGGTGCGCCCAAAAGAAGGCCTTAACAAAAACTACAAACCAAAAACTTCTGAGGCAGCAGCGGCGCCTACAGGGAGTGCTGGCTGTGGCTGGGAACGGAGGTCGCTTACGAGACCCGCGACCACCAATAGGTTCTCACTTAGATCTAAACCCTCTCATTCCCATCCCCCACCCCCACCTCCCTTCCCCCGTTTTCATGATTGCTGAATGAGGTCCCGTTTAAAAAACCACAGGCAGAAATGGAATAAAAGCTGTGGGACAGGGACAACTAATGGGTCCAAGAATGACTTGTTTGATGGGCTGCCAGAGGCAGTGCCTCAAGTGATGTTTAGTCAGGGGCATCATGTGCGTAAGTATCTTAACCCTCCATCGGGCAAATCATTGTGTCCTACCGCCTCTGCGTGAGTATTTCTGTCTTTATACTACCTTTTGGGGTCTATGTTTTGGAGGTTTCATGATCATTCAGTCTTTGGTTTTCCTTCAGTTCTGGAGGTCTAAGTTCTTTTAGGCACACCCATCAGGTACACCGTTGCCAGCAGTGGCCTGATTTTTTTCTTCAAATGGTAACTTGCCGGAGCAGGAGGATCCTCCATCAAAGGCCCAGGCAAGGGGCAGACCGGGATGCTGCACCTAATTGTCAGCAGCGAATATAACTCAGAAGCTAAATCAACGGAAAGTGAATTGGGGAAGACTGAGCATTGATTGGTAATTAGTAAATTATTGGCTGCAACAAAAAAAATTGTGAGTCAACATGGGTCATGTAAATGATGATGCGATATATTTTCATTTCATTTCTTTGGTCAGGTCATTTTAAGGACAAATTACTGTGAGCTTAAATCTTCATTGGTGCAGGCCCTGATGAGATCTTGTATGGTTTCCTGTTGAACTGCTAGCCAGCACTGTACAACAGCATAGGCTGCCCTAGACTCGAGATGAACAAATGCATTGCTTTCATGACGCGCTTTTCTCAAGTTGTCTGCCTATATAGATACAATAATCAGTCGGAAAAGGAATGTTCTGACCAAGCCTGTGCAAGGGGAGTATAGGCTATAACATGCCCAAAAATCCCCAACATTGATCCATCAAAACTGGAGCAGAGTGGGTTAAGCATGTTGCTGTAAAGGCTGTAACTGTTTGAAAGCACTTCTTAGTTAGGACTCTTCTTGCTGCCTTCTCTTACTCTTTTGATCAGTCAATTAAAAGTAATTTAACTCTTCGAACTGGGGACTGAACTATGGAAGCATCTCAGTGCGCATTTAAGGAGCTTTGTGAGCAGTGCTGGGGAGTCAAAGGCCCCTAGCAACACTAAAAACAGGAAGACTGCTTTTGAAGCATGTGAGTGATCCTTGTTATATTAGGTTGATTGTAGCTATTAGATAACAGACACTTTCTTGGATTATAATACAGGAAATGCAATTAAAATTATACACTGTTGTGATTTTGGTACAGATTGTATTTTGAATCTTTCTCAGAGATGAGATATGATATAAAGATACATGCATGTTCGATACATATTAAAGGAAATAGGATTAGCATGGTCGGCTCGAATTAAAAGTTGGAAGGGCAAAGGCAATTTTATGAGGGCAATGTAATATTGCCTTCGGTTACATTAAAAATGGCAGGGCACCAAGGCAATTTAGAACATCTTTTAAGGGCGAGCAAGGCAATCTGAAAAGAAGGACAAGGCAAGAAGCGGCAAATTTGAAAATTACCGCAAAATGTTCAATTGTAACTGTGTAACTCTCTCATCATACTACGTACCATGATAGCGACGCTCAGTGTATTCTTGTCGGTCGGTAAACGCTCGAATTGACAATGATTTTACAACTTTTAATTAATTTACTCTACATACTCAAATGAGATGTTTTTTTATTTCCCAGGAAAAACAAATGTGCTTTTGGCAATAATAATTCATAATTCACGCGTATCATGTAGAACTACTGATATATTGCAATTGAAATGTGATTTTAACAAAAGTTTCATCGCGCGAAGGAAAACTCGCGAGCAACTACAATCATGACCTACAGTATGCCTCTCAAATCCCCCACACACAAATACGTACTGTACAGCGTACAGTACTTTTGTAGCGTGCTGACCGCCGCCATAGGCTAGCGGCTAGCCGCTGTCTGCATGCTGCCACGAACCAGTTCGAACCAGTTCAACAACCATGTGCCACAAGCACTGCAATGCATAGCAGTAATCTAAGCTCAGAAATGAATGTACAATTCATGTGACTTACCGAAGGCCGTCGACGGGTGCATTCCATACTGCCGTTTTAATTATATGTAATGTGTGGGCAGCGTCGGAGGGCCGCCGGACGGGTTGAACGTTATTATGCACTTTATTATTGATTCCACTACCAGTTCCGACGACAGAAATATAGTACCAGATGTTTGAAGGATAATATCCGATTATTAAAAGTGCGATGCGGAGCGAAGAATCCGAAGGGCCTAACTCGAATAAGTGTCCGTTTACAGTTGCGGTTAATATAATAGCTCCAGGGTTGCGTGTCAGTCAAGTTTTACTTCACTACGCAATAGTACCGGTACAATTGGAACCATACACGGAAATATACGGATGTATGGGCACAAACCGATACAATACATGAAGAAAGGACTAATCATGCAGAATTGAGTAGAATGAAATGTGGAGGAAATTCATGACACTTTCACATGGAATGGGCCCGAGATTCAATGGAACTTTCGAAGTTGATTGGAGGGTATTATCGCTAGTTGAGAGGGGGAGGGCACCAACGGCAATGAGCTATTAGGACGGCAGTCATGCCGTCGGTGAAGCTGGATGTTTGAAGCATGAAATGTAAGGGCATCACGGCAAATTGCCGTCAGTTAATTCGAGGCCTGAGCTGCGTGAGTGGTACAGTGACATAATAACCACTACTAGACAATATGGTGGACATTCCACTGCATGAATTATACAGTGGGGAAATTAATATGGGAGAAAGAAATTAAGAGGTTAAGTCTAGTTACGAGTAATTGCAATAATAGTATGTAAAGATGGCGACTAAGTAGAGTTTAAACCTAATAATCTTAGATGTTTTCATCAGCAAATCCTCATTGCAGGTTCCTTTCGGAAATTCTATTTTCCTATAGCAAAATGTAATTTTCTTAATAGTTTACTGAATAGCCGCAAAGGGAAATGGTTAATTCCCTTAAAAAAACAAAAAAACAAAGAGCCCTATAGGTTTCATAGCATATCATACCCATACATATACCAATATGCACGTACATATATACACATAGGCTACACATTAACGTCTCAGGTAATCAATGTCTGAGAAAATAATAATATAAACATATCCATACATACCCAAGATTCCTAAGTTACATACATATTTAAATTACTAATCAATAAATAGTAGTCAATATATTCCTACGAATAAAATCTACCAGTAGTGTATATAGATATATATATATATAATAGAGGGCCAAATTATTTCCAATTCTAAATCACAAATTCCCAATTTTCTAAGAAATGTAAATGCCATTTTCTCCATTCCAAATTGGCAAATTCCGTTTTCTAAATTAGCAATTTCTGTTTTGTAAATTTCATTGCCCTTGTAAATGTATCAATGTCATAAAAATAGTGGAACGTGTAGGAATGCATGATTATCAATTCTGTAAAAGTGGTTGAGAATGTTGTGAAGTAATAAAATGAAAATATATTTAACAGTAGCGTAAATCCATTGTTTTAAAATTGCTTAAAAAAGTTTTTGTATGATTTCGCAATTCAAACTGTTCAATTTACGGCCAAGTGAACCAAATCGTGGGACTCATGTGACTAAATTCAAACAGGGTAACACCCATTCTTGATGATTGGTCTCTATGTATACAAGCACCGTTATAGAGAGGAAACAATACTAAGCCAATTACGGGTGTTGGTGTTCAACTGAGGGTTCCCGCATTGTCATTCACACTCAAAGTGGTGCCATACAGGCATCGCATGTGATGCAGTGTACACTGATTCTCTAGCAGGGAAATAGAAATGGCAGAGCAGGGGGCGACGAATTGTTTTAAATTTTTTTCAATTTACGATATTTCAGTAAGTATTGAAAGTACTGATGCGCAGTTTGATGTTCGACAGCTAAACTGATTTTCTCTTAGGAATTTGTCAATGTTCTAGACAATGTAGCTCACGTGAAAATTATATCGCAGTTATAAAATCATTTTCGATTTTTTAACGGCGCGGGCGTGTTAACAACGAAGCCATTCATGGCTATCGATATTGCCTACAGTGCTACCGCGGCGTGGCAGTCTGGCACGTAGACCAGCCAAGTGTTCGTTACGGCAAACAATAGACTGAAAAGTTTACGTGGGCAAGATTATACGCAGCTTGTAGAGCGGGTATATAAGCGGGGCCATGCCAGAATGTGACCGTAAAACATTCCGGAAAGCGATCCCTAACAATACTCGGGGCCTATTGCTTGCTTTAGTTGTTCAGCTCATTTTTCGCCTATTAAAACCGCGCTCGATTGGATGCGGCCTGACCCTTGTCAACCAAAGCCACTATGCGTTGTAGCGAGCGAATTGAAAACGATACTGCTTTTAAGCCAAATTTGTCTCTCTCTCTATACAAGTTGGATTCAGCTGTGGTACGAAGGCCCCGCGGTGTTGAGAGCCGAAAGCTATTGGTGTTCAAGGCCCACTCGCGTGTGCGTTTTCGATCCTGTTCAACTCAATTTTTGCAAACGAGTGACGCGTTTTCAAGCCAATAGAAGGGTCCTTTTTTTTCCAATAATGTAGTGTTGTTCGTTTTCAGTTCTGTCGTGAAAATCATGTGAGGAAGCATATTTTCATTTTTTTTCCTGAACGAAACGTTGATGTTGTTAATGTTTGTGAAATTCGGAATTCCGGTTCTACAATGGTTCCGCGATTTTTTTCCGATTTCCGCATCGCGGAAAAATAATGGCCCTATTATATCTGAATGAGGTAAAAAAAAGGTTGTTCTGCTTGAATATACATTCTACGGTCAAAGCGGTGAGAAGCTGTTATGGGCTGAATGTTAGACATAATTGGACAATAGGTATGGACCTGTATCACTGGTGTTTAAAGCACAAATTTCTTTTCCGCACCTTTGATACCTGTGTGGATTTGTTCTGTTGATGATTAGCTAGGTGGTGATTCTGATTGACAGACAGTTTGTCTTTGATCGATACGGAAAATATGGTGAAAGTCAGAAGCACAGTCAAAAATGTGTTCATAGAGGTCATCAAAGAACCCTTTTGCGCTTGACAGTCCCTCAAGTAAAAATTAACATGTGAAATATGGCCGATGTTTGTGCCCGGAGAATGAGGAGGCTCCTTGTGTGGAGGCAAGCATTTTCCAAACCACATTTCGGTTGTATATACATTACTGACATAACATCATTTGAAGGTTTGATCAGTTCCACCCTAATTATCCTTTCAATCAGTGAATTAGGCCCGATACATACGTATTTTTGTAAACAGCCCGCTCTCATCCTGTCAACCGATAGCCGAGCTGTCACAAACTTACCAGGCGAATGACTCAAACCCGCATTTTTCTGTACCAGGTTGTTCGTTTGGCCATGAGCAGCAGGGCATATAATGTTTCGAATAATGCAAAAGTTTTACCAGACGGGTGCCCGACTTATCCGTTTACCACATGAGGTCATCGGACGCGTAGCACAGGTCAGGGCAGTTGCACATATGCCTTATGCTAGTGAGGCATACTTGACTGTTACGGACTCATTTGACGTACTGGTATTTCAGTAGACCACTCTTGCGCAACGGTTCTGTCCTTCAAATAATTTCACTCTGAATTTGTGCCGTCCAAAAGCTTACAATTGTATTCTTCGGGTATTTTACCATATTTTTTCCACAGCAGAATGTCTTTTTATTTCACTACGGTTCCCTGAAATAACGATGATAAAATTGAACCCATCGTTGCCTACGACACGAGCAATTGGTAAATTGCTACACTGGATTCAATCATTTCGGGTGCATTTGCATTCCCAGGCATCACCGCGCCGTTTCCTCAATTGCTTGCAAAATAAATAGCGCGATCCATCAGTTATCTATGTCTTATGGCCGTAGCAGGATAGATTGGAGTGGAAGGAGAGTTTGACTCAGAGGCTCCCCAACTCACCATTACTAGCTTGGACTTCTGACGTAAAAACCTGTTAGACTGAGGAGATGGAAGCTCATTATGAGTTCTCCACATCTCAACATGTCAACGTGTTCTATCTATAACTATAAAAATATTATCGTTTCTTGCATATTGAGCAGCTGATGCTGTTGAGGGTTATGTACTCAAAAAACCGCTTTTTTTGTTGGTTGTAAAGATTGCTCTGAGCTTTCCATTAATATTTAATTGCTATCAATATTTTTATTACAGTATTGGAGCTTTGAAGCCAGCAGTAGATCACAGTGACTAGTATTGTAAATCATCTTATCCATGTCACTGCAGCTGTTGTGGGAGTATATTTTCCTGGTTTCCAGGTAGAGTACCATAGTTTTGAAACTGAAGGACAATTTTATCGAATTGTATGCTTACTGCCAATGTATGTGTAGCATCAAAACAAATCGTGGGCGTGGGGTAAAGATTTCAGAAATTTTGACCACAACTAAGCACACAGTGGGGAAGATTTCCTGACAAAGACTTCAGCAAATGAGGCTGGAGTTCACACTGCGTTAGTGGTACCGCAACCTAAAAAGCCCAGATCCAAAGTTATTTTAAATAATGAAAAGCCGTAGGGACCTGCTCGAACAGATCTCATCTTTCTCGTAGTTGTTCGTGAGAATGCCAGGATGCCTACGTAGCTCTGGTAGTGAAGCCATGCGAGCTTGTCGTGAAGGGACACCTAATGGAGTGTAGGTGGGATGGCCAGGCCCCAGGCCTGATCACTCTTGCAGTGAGCCAGCCCGGGAAGACTGGAAAGAGGCAGGGATGGACGCAGGGAAGGACTTCCAGACATGTGCCCCCTGAGTCTGAGTTGAGTGAGTGAGTGAGTGAGGAGTGAGAGGTTGAAGCGCTTTTCTGCTTTAAGGGATTATTAACCATGCTCACCATATTCAAGGTTCATGTATCCAGAAACATACTGACTTGTTAAACGCAGGTCTTGGTCACTAGGACGATAGCAGCCACATCACGGAGTGATAGCTCGGGGAAGCGGTGAGGTGTAAACATTACTTGCTGTGAGTGGTGCTCACAGGGGACATCAATAAACCCTTTCCAATACATTCCAGTTATTTCTGTGTTAAAGTGCTTTCTAGCCTCGAATTAGGTACGAAGGTTATGTTAGGAATGACAATGACTTGTGGCAGTTAAATAAGTGAGAGCTTAAATCAGCAGATCCATTTAACGAAACATTGTTTCCAAGATTTGAGGAGTCGGTTTAGAGAGAATCTGATGTTATTCCAATCACGACCCAAATTGACATCACATCTTGTTATTCCGGATGAAGTCAGTGTCAGTATGATGGTGTGTGTTGGTGTGTATGTATGTTTGTTTGGATGGATGCTCGAGCTAATATATGTATGTGTGTTCCCTATAATGATAAGATTAACATTATTGCGTTGGGCGTCTGAGGTACAGAGAGGGCCAAAGTTAGGAAATATGGTACAAACAAGTAAGTCCAGAAAACTTGATCTGCTCAAAATGAAATTGGTATAGCTTGCTTATGGGGTAGTACATGAAAAACCCTATCCTTTCTGATGTTATAGATTGGGTGTCTGTCATTTTTGGAAGGGGGGAGGGGGGGGCGAGGATAGGAAAAATTGGGAAAATCTAATATTTTATGGTCACATTTACTTTGTTAACCTGTAACTGCTGACATCCACCCTAGAATGCGATGGAGCCTTGGCGTTCCCCATGCTTACTGAGTAACATGAAAGTGACCATGCTTAGCTAGGTTAGGATGACCGGATAAGTCAAGGTTGAATCACGAACATTTGGCCACCTGGGGTTTATTCACCCCATTTCCGATTCCGCAGGGAATCTATCCATATGTTTGACATGACAACCAATCTCATTAACGAAACCACTTGTGAACAACCCAGAGATGCAAGAGTTAAGTCATCTGTCTCATTCAGGGCTAAGGAATTAATTGCTCTGATCAAATCCTAACATATGTTAGGCTTGACTTGATGATCATTTTGTGACTCTGAAGATGTTGGGATAGTAAAAACTTCAAGAGGATTTGTTATCGTCCAGGATACTGGACAGAGCGGTTGGAGGATTAGGGAAGTAGTGTTACGCTAAGGTGTGGGATTGCGCAAAACTATGCACACAAACTAAAAAATCTGCACAAAATTATGTTATATGGTGAAATGCCACCCGCCACTGTTTTCAACCAGTCACAATTTGGTTACGTCAGGCGAAATGGAAGGCATAGATCATATTCTTGTTTTGTCAGACATCCGTAACACTGAGGACATGAGAGAAGCACGAGTTTTATGTAAAATACGAAGCCAGCAGCATCACATAACTTTCAATTGACAGGATTTCGCAGAAGTGGTGCCTGTACAAAATTCTATGATGACCATGTGGAATGGGACCCAATCCACTGTAAAATTATGTGAACTGCAATCTGAAAACATTTTTGAAAAATAATTGGAATAATGAAACAGGCATGTAGAGAGCTGATTCAACAAACACATTTCACAAAAGATTGATTGAGCATGGTTTTGCAAAAAGGACCCTGTAAAAAGCGAAGCAAAGTCAGTAGCTTAGGCCGACCTTGCTGGGCCTACCTTGTGGGAAATAGTAAAGCCATGGAAAGTTTTTCATTTTTTGTTTATTCATTAATCACGCCAAATACCAATTTTTGCTGGAAGAAAACGATTCCCCATGGGCAGATAAAATGTGTGCCGGTGAAACAGGATTGCCCTTTCGGGTGAACGGATCAGTAGATATGGGGATCAGCAGGAACACTATGGTAAGATTCAGGGAAAAGTGTTAGTGCAGTATGTGCCATAAAGGGCCACACCAAGTACCGCATTGCTTATACACAGTGTTATAATAGTTTGCAATGTAGTTTGTAGAGAAGAGGGAGTCAGGGACCAAACTCGAGGAACCAAGGGGAGGGCTGTAAACCCTTTGGCGAACACCCTTTCCTATCAGCAAAAACTTGGAAATGTCGGCAATGTTTGGTGGGATTGGCATGGTACCAAAGATTCAAGATTGGATATTTCGGAGGCAATTTGTGAGGGGGGAGGGAATTCCCCCCACATTTTGAGACCTACTTGTAAACAATAGGATAGGGTATCACCTTTGACACACTCTCAAGGGGACGAGGCAAAATATTCTCGTAGCACAGCCCCTGGTCGGGGCTTCTACCAGGTTGGATTAACATCTCTGTCAAACCCTCTGGGTCAATCGATTTGACAATATTTCGAATGCATGGGTAGGGATCTCGGACTGGATACATGTGGCCTAGCGATGCACTATCGCATTTCATGGGTAGATTCGTTGATGATAGACTTTCTTGTTTTTTCTGGTAGTTAAGTGAAGCCGAACGAAACCTTTCTTGTACACTCATTGAGCTAAAGCAGAACTCTCATTTACCCAATGAGAGTTATAATTTCCTACCCCCCAGTATTGGCCACGAGATTGCGGAATGAGATACCATATTTCAGAGTGGGTACATGCAACGGTAAAACACGTGTACGTCAGGCCTTATCATTAATCATGAAGCATTTGTGAGACTAATGGATCATTACCTGCAGACCAATCTCCCAACCTCTTGGAGATTGAATACAAAGACCATGAAATTCCACCTCTGGAGATCATCAATCAGGCACTGACCATTCCACCTCTGGAGATTATGAACATGGCCATATACCATTCCCAACTTCTTGGGAACTCATGAATCAAGGCACCACTAAACATTCCACCTCTTGGAGATCATTGAATAAGGGCCAATGACCATTCCCACCTCTCGGAAGATCAGAATCAGGCCACTGACCATTCCCACCTCTTGGAGATAATGTATCAGGCCACTGACATTCCCCACCTCTGGAGATCATTGAATCAAGCATTTGGACCATTACCCACCTCTTGAGATCTGATCAGGCAAATGACCATTCCCACATCTTGCGAGATCCATTGAATCAAGCCATTGACCTTCCCACCTATTGGAAAAATCATGAATAAAGCCACGACCATTCTCACCTCTCGGGGATCATGAATCAGACCATTCCACCCTTTTGAAGATCATGAATCCGACCAATGGCCATTCTGGTCCTCCTGGAACACCCTGTCATTGGGCCAATCGTCATGTCAGAGGTAACCAGACGGAGAGATACCACCCAATCCCCACCTCAGAGGAGATGTTGTATGGGGCCACGTCCACACAATGATTAATAATTGGATCTCTGTGCGGTGGGGTTTTTTTTTTTTTCCCCCACGGGGCACCAAACAGCTCGTTGAAGGGAGACGAGGGACCGTGTACTAGAGGATGACTTAATGCAGCGGGAGGGAAAGTGTAAGGAACCGATCCACACCCCGATAGAGTGGAGCGCAACCGACGAGGAGAAAGGAAGAAATGGAGGAACAAGTACTGCAGATGTTGGATCAACTATATGTACAGTTTGTGGCAAAGGGACTGGAAAAAATTGGTTCAGCAATGTGATGCTAACTTTTGTGACGATTCTGTCCACGTGTGATGCCAATTTTCACAATTTGTTGAAACCTTGGTTTTATGAGGCGACCACTAAAATAACCTCTCAAAATTGCTTCACTTTTCCTGGATGAGGGGGGAGTGGGAAGTGGCATCGTTCCAATTCTTGTGGCTGCAGATCACTTCTTCGAGCATGTGTTCAGTTAACATTGAGAATCATTTAAGTGAGACCCAAAGAGGGAAAACTATGCATATCATGTGTGCATTCAAATGCTGATCTACTGATACTGTAACCAAGCTGAAGCTTAGTAATAGTTAAAATTTCGGTGGGCCAGAAAAATTATGGTTGCTAGAACATTGAGAAAGAAATTTCTTGCACACAATTATGAGACCATTCAAGATTTCTCTATGGTCGGAATGTGTGTGTTCAAGTTTTGTCTCCATAGAACAATTGTGTTGGAAAGTGATTTGTCCGCATTTAAACACAAGAATTTGCACAGAGAGTGATGGGGAGCCCAAACACTATATCTCCGAAGTGATACAAATTATGATAGTTAGCATATCCTTCCTGGTGATGGAATTAACTAACATGATTGCTGTGTTCATTTAAAGTTCGTTTACAATTTATTTCATGTCATCCTTCCCAGCCACGAGGCTCCCCATACTGTAGTAGTTATTGTATTAACGGATATAAAAACTAGCAATGGAAACAACAGGGCAATCCCCGGAGTTGCAGGATCTATCGGCAAATGTGGAAAACTATAATTTGTTTTACTTAGCTACTTTTAGCGAGTTGCAAAGGCAAAAACTTATCAAAATATGTTGGGAAAACAAGCATTTTCCAACAAAAATGAGCCAATTCATGGAAATTTCAGTTATTACAGCATAAATTGTGGGAAACCTTGGTTTTGATACTTTGTACCTTCATTCTGAAATTTGGACTCATTCAGTCATTACCAATCTCTAAATATACCAAAAAAACTGAACAGATTTTCAGACATTCTCAAATTTGCCAACCAAAAATCGATTTTCCCCCCTAAAATTGGCATTTTTGGTAATTTTGGCTGATTGCTGGGAAAAGTTGTTACTTGTGCCTTTTACATTGCTACAAAGTTTTTAAATCATTCGTTCTTGGAATAAGGAATATCTTGAAAAATAGTGAAAAACTTGTAAAAATGAGAAGTTGCCCCAAAATTTGTCTTTTTCCTCCTAAATTCGCCAATTTTGATAGTTTCTGTCTAATTTCGGAGAGCAACTATTGTTCAGTGACTATTCAAGCGTGTGCAAAAATTTCACTTTGTTCAGCCACTCCAAGTGGAGTTTATTCACAGAAAAACCATTCAAAAATCTGAACGGACACGCAAACGCACACACACACACACGCACACACACACGCACACACACACACAAACGGACCACTTTTGCGAGGGCACCTCATTGCTGGATCACCCGGCACCCATGGGTACCCCACCAGTGGGTACCCCTCAGTGGATAGTTTCGAAACCACCACTATGGTTACCATAGCAACGTTGGTATGGCAACCAGCAACAGTAAAATAGGTGAATGGCAAAGTGACTACAATACTCATCGGCCCTTCGGGACCAATGAGATAAAAAATTGGTAAAAATTTGTAATTTCATGGAATAAGTCCCTGTGGCGAAAATGAATACGTCTGTTACGGCCGGCTGGCTTTTCTGAAAATCCACGAACTGACCACCATTCTCTCCAAAATAGAAATAATTTGAGTGCTGTAATTTTGACTGATGTTCTTCTTGTAGATGAAGTGTCGAATGATGGCATTCATTTTAATATCATTGATGCTTATTTCTCGAATATTTTGAAGGGTGAATGGAACTTTAAGATAGCTAAACCAGCCCAAAAGAAAACCAAAATTATATTCAGCCTATGGTTGAATAGTCAAACTAATGGTGGGTAAGCGGGGGCAGCATTTGATAGGATGTTGGATAAATGATTCAGTATGTTTCACATATGTTTTCATCCCGTCTCATTTTTGTCTATCTTTACCATTTCCCTTAGGCTGAGGAGTCACCTGATGAGAGCGAGAAGCTCTCTCTACGGTGAAGGAGTCTCTGATGTCAGTATGGAGGACATGATGTCAAAACTGGGCAATGTAGATTACAGCAACTTTGTTACAAGGCCCATGACGACAACTCTGGATACTATTCATGGTGATTCCTGTTTTGAGAAGTTGTGTCCTCTGCATCAAGGATTTATTACCACCTGAAGGTCATCATTGTTACAATAAATGTCTGTGTTTATTACAACCCCGCTTGTGTTATGTTAGCTGCCGAGTGGGGTGTAACTCTCCATTTGTGAACCCAACAGTGCCGTCTCCACTATGGAATTCTTAGAGACGGTCACTTCACTCTATATCAGTTTGTCCACTTGATAAAGAATAATTGTTGTCAGGCTGTTTAGGGAACTGGTGAGACCGTCACCTGGGATGCTGGTTCCATTATGGTCGTGCCTTACTCCTCGCAAGACGAGCAGGTAGCTTGAAATGTGTTTTAGTGGCAGGGCTGCCAGAATAATTCACTGTTTTAGGGATTCACCTAACATGAAGTTGAGACTTCTCGTTTTAACTTTGATGAGGTGAGACCAATTTGGAGTGGTGGTGGTAGGTGTGGGGGGGGGGTGGGTGGGGGGGGTTTTTGTGTTTTTGTTTTTTTATTTTTTTTTGTCCCCCCAGGTCTGTGTGTAAAATTGTTTAATGGATTAGAGGGCCCTCCCTTTCACTATTCCATTGAGTTTCCCAAGCTTGGTGGCAAACACTGCAATTGGACATTCGTAAATATTCCTTCTCACAGAAAGTTATTAATGAGAGGGGAATAGCCCTTCCTAACGCGGTTGTTTTATCCAAATTGACTCTTCAAAGGAACAGTCTTGATTTAGTGTTTCCAAGAAGTGTGGGCACAATTCTCTGGGCATCTGAGTTTTATCTTAATTTGTTGTTTCATAATGACTTGTGGGTTTAATTCAATTCCCATTCTCAGATTGTTGAATCTGTTCTGGAATGATTATTCAGAGCAACAATCCGCATAGTGCTCTCTGCTTGGCTCCAACATCAGTACTCTCCTCTCTGGGGGACTGCGATCCTCCCACTTCCTACCTGGCCAGTCGGTAAGTTAACGAGAATGTTCCAACATTTGTGCGCCTTCCAGGGTGCTGTTTCCTTCTGTTTTTAGCTTCTAAAAATCTACTTCACATATTCAATTCGCTAAGCATAGTGACCCTCCCACTCCAACTACACGCCATTGAACCTTTGGAAATATACAAGTCTGGGTTGGCCACCCGGTCGCCCTTCTCTTTTTCCAGCCTTTTTTTTTTCTGAATTAATAATTCTCATATTGGGGGCCCCCCCCCCAGCCCTCCAGAAGTGATGGCTTGCCTGATAACCGAGTTCCTTGTGCCACCAACCCTAGATATGCTGACAAATTTGGGGATCCATTATAAAACAGCTGATTTAAATAAAATCGAAAGAATTCAAAGAAGAGCTGCACGTGTTGTGATACATGACTAATCCGTAGACAGACAAGGGTGACAGATACTAGCAGTCCTAACTGGGAACCACCTGGCTGAAAGGATGAAAGGGAGGAAGCAGGCTTGTACTCTTCTACTCAAGTTAATCACTGGCCATGGTGGCAGTTCCAAAACCAAATGAACGGAGACTTTGTAGCATGGTCGCTCCAACAAGAATCCAATCCCCCAGTAAATACAAGCCTTCAGTAACAGTTTTGCCTATCTTCAAACTTTAGAGACTGGAAGAACTTACCGCTCCCCTGTTAAGGAAAGGCCTAGAGGGGGGGGGGAGGTTTTTCCTGAAGTGTTAGGCCCGCCTGCCGCCCCACACTTACTAGTGCTGCCGTGAATTCTAACTGACACCGACATCCTGATACCCGAAAGGGGTTTGTCACTAGACGAGCAGAAGGTCAACATCTTGGCTCGAGATGTGCCATTTGTAAAATTTGTAGTAATAAATCTATTGGCTATTGTGGGAGCCTTGGGGGTTTGTTTCATCATCACATGCCCCCCGAAAAATGGAGTATCTTGTTCTGAATTGCATGATAAGTCCTTGTAATGTGTGAAGAATTAGTTTAGGCCAGCACGTTTACATGATTGACATGGTAGTGGGGGGTGGCGAAAGGGGGTCTGATGCCATAATTGATTAGAGTAACGAATGCAAACCTCATAATGAATAACGTGTTAAAATCAGGTGACTTCCCTATTTAGGAACTCAATTCCTAACCGACTAATAATTTTGAATTAAAGAAATTTGGCTGTCCAATGAAGACCGTCTGAGAACGATACACATGGTTATGGCGACAAAGTCCAAACGCGGGGGGGGGGCATTTTTCTGCACAGGCACAGGCTGGGGTAGCATTGTCACAATCGAATAGCATATGATTGGTTCACTTTTATATTTTTAAAAACCAATCCACTATGTTCGATTGTTCAGTAGAGATATCGGAAGTTTGATCTTTGCCAGGCGGGATTCGGAGTGTTGAACAGGGCGCACTTAGCCTACAATGGGGTTGCGGAGGGTTGGGTACGGGTGTCCCTTCGGGAGCCAGTTCCCACACAAAGCCTTCAGTACCTACCCGAGAACCTCTCATGAACATGGCACAACTGCAATCTCACCATGGTATTGATGCCCAGTGTATCAATAGATGCATGCTGTGTACTACATGCTGTGACGCCTCCAGAACAAGGTAAGTTTGCCCACTTTGACTTCCAGCTAGCAATTTTGCCACAACACAGGCGCAACTCTGGGTTGCATTCCATATGCAGGCACACAGTGCAAAAAGTGGACCTGGCTTGTGCATGCCTCCGTGATTCCTCGAATTCAGGCATCTCCATGCTATATTTTGTGTGCATTTTTCCCGGGCTGGTGCCTCTGGCTGCCCAACTTTGTTGTTAATATGTTCCTGATTACTTCACTAAGTATTTATGAATTGGAATGATAGATAGGATATTCAGGCCTTTTGTTTCGAATTGGAACGCGTATGGGGTCATAGGGGATTAGAAGGTTAGTGCCTTGGGATTTCTACCGACATGAAGTCATCTGGGTTTCGATTCTGCGATAGAGCAGCGTTTACAGTCATTCTTCCCCATACAATGTAACCTCAACTGACAGCTCGCAAACTGAGACGTGTCGGTTCAGACAGTCATCTCTCCCCTGACTGTTTGGGGGCCCTCACCACAAGATTGTTGTTTTAATGTCCACAAACTGGGTCTAACTTTCTGGTCTAGCTATATCGGTCCATGAATACTTCCTGCTATGATGGAATAGATCTACTAGCATACTCAACCTCACCATATGCAATCTAGCACACCATACACAACGGGCCAGCAGCCCATCCTCCTTCCAAAATTGCCAGTCTTCAGTACTCTCTTACATCACGCACTCTGCTAGTTTGGAAGCTTGTTCCCAGATTATTCTGCATATTTTTTTTTGGAAAGGAGAGATAGAGAAGAGGTTCTGGAACCTCTGGCAATGTATGAAGCCCTTTGAGTATCCTTGATTGGAAGTTTTTGTTTCCTGCTTATTGAGGTTTGATTTCCAGACATCATCTCTGCTGCGCATCATGACTTATCCGTGTACTATTTTCCTATCTTTGTACAGATTGTGTTTATACTACATTGTTTCTATTTGCTTAGCTACAGTCGTGATCAGTATCTGCCGATGAAAATGGTTGGGATATCCAGCATCATCCCCATCGGCATGGCGGAGCCGAAAATCAATACGGCAAAGCATTCGAGAATGCTATCAGGTGTATATTTGAGTTAATAGTCTCCTCCACGCCATCTGGGTGCCGTGTGTGAAACATCACATTCAATGTTCCCCTTATCTCACATGTATGGACTGTGGTGGCAACCATGGGCCCCCAGTAGTTCCGGCTGTCCTGACCAAAAGATGTAAGGAAATTGAAAGTAGATATATAGATTTACGCAGATCACTTCTCTTCCCATGCATGTGGATTGGCCGTAAAATAGTTTTGAGGGATAGTACAATAACTTCACCCCAACTCATTGAGGAGGCCCGAGATCTAGTGTGTGGGTTCCCATGAATGAATTTTGGTTTCCTTAATGCTTCGGGGTTAGGTCAATGTATGGTAAATAGAGGTCGCAGTCGAAAGTTTTGTGTTGACACGATAAGTCCAGAATGCTTTGTTCATCAACTTAACCTTGGGGTGGTGGGTTGCATCTTTCTTATGAGAAACCAAGAAACCCTGTTGGTTTGTCATTTGTGGGGAAAAGGGGGAAATTTGATACAATTTTGGGTAATTTAGCCATTCAATACAATGACCCAACCCCTCTAATGGATGGAGCTCATAATTTCACAGATCCGGATAAGCGCAAAATAGAAAGATATCACCTACTGATATCACTAAGTGTAACAATACTAACCCTGTACAGTCAATAAGGGTAGTCTTCCATGACATCGCATATCAATCTTTTAAGAAAGGTTCATATACCACTATCTTTCCAGCCGGCACAAAAGGTGAAACGATCCATCAATTTGTTGTATACACATGCACCATTGGTCAGACCACAGCGCAAACGCTAGAAAACAGGAGTAATTTGACTACGAAAGCTTCAGATACGCCCTCCACTGTGGTCACCCCGGTGCCTACCGGGCTTGACATACTGGCAAATCCCTGATAGGTGAGGTGGACTCATCCTATCACTTTGAGGTAGGTTTAAAATTCATGTCTAAAATTATTGTAAATATGGTATAAAGTCCAAATGCATTGTTCGATCAGTCAAATTGGTTGCAGCTTTTCCAGGGGGATACTTGAGCCATTGTTCTTGGTGTTGACGCGGGGTCCTGATAGAAGGTGAAATGAAAAACAAGAACATAACTTGGTTATCAATAATGGGGATGGTGCTGGAATCATCTACAGAATTTTTTGGATGAATCCTATATAACCCAATGATGTTCCCATATCCATGAGCTCCCTGCACTTTTAAGGGGAATGAAAGTCTGGAAATATCTTAACATATATGAAGCAGAATGGTGTACGATCCTTCCACAAAAATTCCCTTAAAAAGTATTGTTTTCCTTCGCAATATATATGCGTTCAAAACAAGGAGACCGGGCACTTGCCATTTTAACCTCAGGTGAATGGCAGAACTTGAACAAGTCTAATTCTGAATGTCACACAACCCCTACCAGCTGGCATATAATGTATTTTTTTGTTTTTTTTCCCACCTAGCATTCCTATGACTGTGCCAACATGTACCCATTTTATCTTGAATCACTGGGGTATATGCAACAGGAAAATTAAACTGATTGGTTCGAATCTTTGCACTATCTTAGAATTATTGTAGGGTCACATGTCAGACTTTAACTCTTCCCTTAGTTCTCCTCATCAGCATACAGCTAATTATATCCTGGATGTCCCTCTCACATCCAGTATCGCACCTCCCTCCCCCCCCCTCCATCCCGACCCTAATCTTCCCTATGGAAACGTAGCCTAAAGCTGTTCAATGTGTCGTCGCCGCTCTTCAGAGATGTTTTGGTGCAAATAAGGGGGGGGGGGGGGGAGATCCATGAAGATGTCTTCCTTCTATCAACGGTCTCTATACTGCTACACACCACAGTGGTTTGGATGTTAGAGGTTTCTATCTTCCTGCTGTTAAGGTTCCTTGGCGTATTTATAAGATACTGATTCCGTAGGTCCATTCATGGTTGTAACTTCCGGATTGTATGCACTCTTGGATTAGTAGGAATTGGCCTTTATCATTGGCCTCCATACCCGACTTAACACATGGGTTTGGATTAAGAGTCGTCTATATTTCTGCCGTGAGTCTTTGTGCGTAATTATAGATTACTGATGTTCGTCAATGCAGTTTCATCACTACCAATTGATGTGCACTTGTTTTTGGGGGGAGTAGAAGTGGCCGAGAATGTCTTGTCCTAACACTCAATTACAGGGGGGGTCAGCAAGTTAGGGTACAATCAAAATGTGTTTGCGTCCTGACATTGGTATCGACCTTGTGAGACCTTGCTGCCATCAGCAGGACTTTTGCCTTATGAGATGCAAATCAGCATATTCAAGCACAATATTCTGTAAATATGACTTCACTTCTATTTGTGACCTGACCCTATTCCTCACCATTGAAGACAGTCCAGTTTGTCTATGGGCGTGACGCTGTTTCCTCACAGTGGAGTGAAAGGGGGCCGGCTGTTAAGTGGGGTTACTTGTGACCGAATCTATATCAACTGTGTAACACCCCTCCATTAATGTGATAATTCCTCCGATTCTAGAAATGCAACGCTCGGGAGTGCTTCGCAGCTATTACACATAACGGTTCAACAAAGGTCTGTAGAGGGGTTGGTAGTCCGTCATGTCGGTTTGGCCATATGAGTGGATGGTCCCTATTGTTTTGGTCAGGTCCTAGGTTGTCACAGAAGATCATCTAAGTCAGTCTGGAAGAACCTAACCTACATAATACTTTGTGAGAGAAAAAGTAGAGAGTTTATCCTTGCTCGTAGGGTGGCCATTGGGGTAGATGACTCGTTATTTGTTTTTAGTCAGGTCCAGTCAGAAGAGTTTAATGTTCAACTCCTTTGAAAACTTGGTAACAGCCTGAATGCCACAAAATGTAGAGGCGCTTCATACTTGGTATATATGTTTTTCCATATCTGTAGTCATCTATAAGTGTTTTCTGATCATGTTTCCCGAGTCAAAGTACACATTACTTTTCAACCCACAAGATGCTTGAAGATTCCATTGTGGGTTCGTAGATGGACCATATCCAGTGGCTGATTCCTACTGTTTCAAGCTCTGGTTAACTATTCCTTTTAAGGTCAAAGGCTTTTAAGTCTCTGATTCCTATTATCAACAGGATACCTTGGTAAAATCTGATATATAACACAGTTCAACGCAAAGATGCCATAGTGCTCCTTCATGGTTGTTGGTATTTAGGCTGGACACCCCGAGTCATGATTCCTTTGTTGTCTCGCCTGTTGAAATGCAGGAAGAGGACTTAGTGTCCTTTGGCGTGTGGGTATGGTGTGTGAGTATGTCAAACTTTCTCGTTAGCAAGAATTCTCACAAACCGTGACGTCGATTATGACAAAATTTGTGTGTAGGCACCGGGGATGGGTGTACACGATCTGATTAGATTTGCAGATTTTTCAGCAAAGTCATTAATCAGTTGGGTATTTATTTTTTAAGCTCGTTAGCACGATTACGACAGAACCGTATGTGCTACAGTGATTTATTTTGGCATGTTAGACCTGGATGACAGGATGAACTGATTAATTTTTCAGCCTGAATCTGCTCATTAAGTGTCAATTTGCATATTTTATGCAATGTTTGAAAGTTTGTTGGATTTCCACAAACATGGTGATGTGATCCCCTTGATTTGATCATTTTAAGGTAGCAGCGGGGTCAGTTGAGGTCTTGTATTTGCCTATTTTTGCCATAATTTATTCTCAATTTGCAACTTGGTAGCATTCGACAAACCATAGGTATTGCCGTTGACATTTTCTGGATCTATGTGTTTTATGTTCATGACTTTGATTGAATTTCATCATATAATGCTTCTGTTAGAATAAAGCACTGAGAACGACCTAAACTAGCTACTGTGACATTTTTACTGCTTTTATAAGCTGCCGACAGCAAACCCTCTCTTACCCAACCCCTTTATCAGGTTATTATACCTACAACAAAGGTAACATTTTTCTTTCATCTCTCTTACCTGGGGACGCGTGCCTACCACCCCGGCTACACACCCCCCCCCCCCCCCCACCCGATATTGCCTGAGTTCACCATTTTTCCACTTACTTGTGGCATACAATGCCATAATGTCCTAAGTAGGACATCTTCTCTCTTATTCACCCCCATTACTCTATAGGGAATTGCTACCACAAGAGCTAGCATATCAATCTGTCATCACCTATGTTTGTTTTATTCAAGGCCGGTACTGGAAATGGGCCTGGTGGCTATGTTTGCGATAACAGTCCAATTCTATGTCAATAGGCAATTAATAGATAGACAAATGTGTCGAGGTTTTCCAAAGATATAGTCTGGGACATCCTTGACTGCGGCTGGGGTGTTTTTGTGTTGGTTGTTGTGTGGTGGAGGATGGGGGAGGGGGGTGTTTGCTGCCTGGCGGGGGGGGGGGTGGGGGTGGGGGCTGGATGGCATGTCCTGGCGGTTTGGAAAAAAAAAGGTAATGAATAATGGACAAAATTTGATTTAAAAGGCCAAAAGAAGCCCAGGCTGACCTAAGAGGGATTCAGAACATTTCAAGTTGGATTTGCGGTCAAAGAGTGAGTTGACTGCAAAATTTGGGTATTTATGGGGGAGAGAGAGTGGGGGAAGGCTGAAGAAGAAAAATGCAATTACAGGACTTTTGTATTACCTTAGTGGTCAGTAATTTAGGAATTTCATGTGTTATATGAAAATAATATGTGATGCGTGTTGACATGACAATGAGTCTGAGGAACTAGTTGCGTGTTTGTGTATGAATAATAGAAAACCACAGTCTTTTTTTTTTTTAGCCGCAACCAGGCGAGACACTTTTTGGCGATCGCCTTGTTTTGGGTACAGTCAAGTTAATACTACCTTCATGTTAAGAGTGTCCTTAATAACAAATTAGGTGAGTCCTCCATACATCAGAAAGAAAGAAAATATGCAGGTCTATATTACTGAACCCCAGGGCAGTTTTCATAGAAAATGAAGACAGTCTTTATTCGCTTTTTTAGCAGAGCGTAAGCACAGTTTACTAGAAGCCCTACCTACCTTCTAGCGAAACAACGATGCCGTTTTGGCTCAATTGCCCGAAATACTTCAACACAATACACCAAAAAGAATTATGGCCGTGGACCGGGCCGCTCAATTAGTACCTACAGAACGTCCGCCCACAGCACTATAGTAGCGACCTCATTCTTGGGTCGAAATGGCGCAGCTGACCACTACCCAAGTTCCTTCTCTTGCCTTCTTCAGCCTCATTATACCCTTCAAGCGCTTTACAACGATCTTCTTTGGAAATCTGACGGACAAGGGCCGTTCCAAAGACTTCCGGCCAGTGTTAGCGCTAAGGAATAATTTTGGGAGGGAATCCCCTCCCAAGATTTTTTTTTGGGAGGGATTTTCAAAATCTAGGGGGGACCTTATCTTCCGACCATTTTTCGCACAAGTTCCCTCACGAAGTTCGGGCGGCGACCAAAAATAACTTTATTAAATTAAAAACCTCATGACTGCCCTGTGGTAACAACATTATACTATGGTCCCTTACACTTAACTAACTCATGCACTCTTAATAGCCTAATTATTGTGTTTGGTCATGAGACCTAAATACCCTGGTATCTGAGACTATTTTCAAATCCTACAGCATCGAAGAAGGAACCATATCCCACCGGAAGGCACATCTTCATCGGCAATTTTTTTCTGATCCTCATTTATGTTGTCATATGGGAAAATTGTATTTTGGCAGGAAAAATGTACAAAAATCTAAATAATTATTACCATTAATTCAGAGGCGGAGGACAGGCTGTGAATTTGCTATCCACTTGCTTACATGAGCCCAGTTCAGCCTTAAAACTAAAATCCACTGTCTGAAGACACCTCATAATGTGCTTCAGACTTTAGTGAAAAAGTCTTAAGATTAATAGTTTACCCACCATGTTCCACCATGTGATGTTAATTGGAAAAAAAATCAGATTGCAGTTGTTTACACAGTATTTACAGTGATTTGCTACCAGAGCACATGGTCCATAATAGAATTTGTACCTGTGCCAGTTCTGTGAAATGTCAACGAGAAACACTAGTTGCTCAATCATTAATAAGCAAATGCTGTGTGCATACGTCTTGACGATAGTGTAAAACAGTGTTTTCTCCCAGGTCCTGCAACGTTGAACGATGTTTGGCAATTTGCAAAACATTTTCGTGCATGTGCTAGGATCGCGATCGACGTCAACTTATATTGTGGACTAACACTACGGGGTGCGCGGTTTTTTTATAGCAGTATCGTTATTATTAGTATACAGTAATCGCAACACAGTTAGTACTCGCAGCACGACGGTCAAATGCACAATTAAGAGTATCCGGTACTGGAGGAAATCACCAGTATTGGCTACCAAACCGGGTACTAATTGAAAATACCAAAATCCAGTGCTGTATTTTTTGCCGATCCCAGCCGCTGCCGCGTTACCATCGCAACTTCATCCGCGATCTGTTAAAATTGAGAAGGAAAACGGCCCCCAAGTGTGTTGCGAACTGTGTATTTGCATTATTTGCCGAATATCCAGCCGATGCGGACATAAAACATGCGAAGCTATGTTGCTAGCTCAATTGAGCAATTGCTGTTGCAATCTTTTAAAACCTTACCGCGCGTGGACACGTGGTCCTCCCCTATGCTGTTCACGAGCGAGCATTCAATGTTGCTCCCATTCCCACTGCACGCTACACATCGATACCAGGTCTACGGACAGACGGCAACGAACCCTCCCGCCACACACTGGAACTTCATAGGATTTCCCATAGACTCTATGATTAAAGGGAAATTCCAGCCAAATAGTAAAATGTCCTATGATGTGTGCATAAAAATAATGCCAATGAAACTTTGTGTTCATGTTCATAGCATGTTACGTTATGAAGTTATGATTTTCGAAGATTAACAAATAATCACTGCTTGACTGTGGGCAATTTCGCAAATTGGCAACATTTGATGACGGCATATCTCAAATTGGAGAGGAAGGAGAATGTTGAGGAAGAAAATATGTCTTTTCCATTATGATTGGTTAGATATGACGTCACATAAAGGTTGCCAGTTGGCCGAAAAAATCAGCAAAGAATGATATTTGAGGAAGCCATATCTTACAACGAACCCAAACAAGTATAACCTGGAAAAATGAGATTTGAATGATTTTCTATTCCTTCAACTGAAGAAGAGTAATAATTGGCTGGAATTCCCTTGTAAGAGTGGATTTATTTACGATCGTCGATCAGCGGATTCTGCAAATATAATTTTTGTTTGAGCCTTCAATTCTTTGAATGAACAAAAAGTGATTAAGTAGACATTTGGTGATAAAACAATCATACATGAAGTTTGCATTGATTTGGTGGTTTTCACGACTAATTTTAGATCGTGCCTTGCTTCGGCTTCCTTACTAAAATAATCACACTTACGTACGGTTAGAGCTTATACTGGTGATCGCACTAGCGGGACCCGGGTTTGTGGGCCGGCTGGATGGGATTGTTAGTTGTTACATATCCGAGTTCTTTCGGACCTCGTATATAACGTATATACCAGTAGTAGAGCGGACAAAAAATAGAGGGGGATTGTTATTGCCTCAAATAAACTTTGAGAAAGCACTTACGGTTGTATCAATCCATTGGTAATTACCAAAGTCACCACTTCGAAAGACGCACCAATATACAGTAGTAAGTATGGAAGGAATGTAGTAGTTATACTGTATTTCTGCCCTCGCGGTACTCGTTACTCGGTGCTACCAGCACGACAGTGGTCACAGGCATGTGATATTTGCCATACGTACGTTGTCATGAAGTCTTTTCAGCTATCGCTCGACTAGGAACCGCGCAACCCTATTATACACACTATTTTCGCGATCCCTGGTTGAGAAAATTGTGCGGGAATTTCCCGCACACAATTTATTTATCAGCAGGATTCTGGCTGCGTATGCGGGAATCCCGCAATCCCGCGCCTTAGTGCGAACACTGCTTCCGGCGCAAAGACGCCCGCACGCCCCCCTAAGGAAGGACTATTCTAGCCCGGCAGAGGGGCGAAGCGGGAAGGGACGAGGGGGAGCGAAAAACTTACACCACCCACCTTCCACCTGGGGGGAGGTTTTGAGACTCTTTTAGGGTAAAAGGGGGGACCCAACGGGGGACAAGTGGGTCTTCAGAGGTCTCTTTCGGGATACGGTTGGAATTTACTCCAACCCCCCGTGGTCCTCATCCCGAGAGTCACCCCAGTTCCTGGGGATGGTCCATGGGCATCGGCCCTATGGAAGGAAATTTGTTCCCTCCTGGAGAAGAGCGGCAGTCGAGCGGGTCTCCCACCTGTCCCTCCACTTCTCGTCCCACTTCTTCCTGGCGCCTAAGAAGGAGGGAACATGGCGTCTGATAATCAACTTGCGTCCCTTGAACCGGCACGTTCAGCCACCTCGGTTTCGCATGACACCCTGGCTCTCATTCTTTCCCAGTTGCGCCAGGGATGGTGGGCGGCCTCGATGGACCTTGCGGATGCTTACCTCCTGTGCCATCCATGAGTCCTCCTCGGCCCGTGGCTGGCTTCATCTTCGAGGACCAAGCTATCGGTTCCGGGCGCTCCTGTTCGGCCTGTCCACGGCATCCAAACCTTCACCCGCTTAACCCCGGTGCTGGAAGGGTTTCTCCACCATCTGGCATCCCATTTTCATGTACCTGGACGATTGGCTCCCAGTCGAGACCAGGCCTGATCGTGCTACCGAGGCGGGGTAGTCCAACAGGCACAGGAGCTGGGTTGGGTCATCACCGCAGATTCACGCTCCTCCCATCACAGGGCTGACCTTCCTGGGGGCTGTGCCCATCCCGGATCGGGTCCAGGCGGTGGCAGGCGGGGGTGACCCTGCTCTGGGACTCCCCCCCACTCGCGGCCCAAGCGTGGCTGGTTTGCCTAGGCTACCTGGCCGTCTCCACATGCGCCCCTGCAGTTTCATCTGCTTTCGCACTTCCGTCCATCGATCGACCTACTGTCTCGATTAGTGCCTCAAGCGCCACACCTCGAGGAGATTTTTCAGTGGTGGTCAGATCCCGCACATCTTGTCGGAGGCGTGTCGTTCCCTACTCCACAGCCAAGTGTCGTGGTGACGACGGATGCGTCCTTGGTGGGCTGGGGGGGCCACGCTGGGCCCTCTTTCCCTGGCCCAACCCTGGCCTCCGGAGGAACTACTTGCGGGTTATCAGGCCCTGATGGGTTTCCAGGACCAAGTCTTGAGCTCGGTGGTTCTCGTCCGCACGGACAACACAACAGTGGTGTCGCACATAAACTGCCAGGGCGGGACTCCGCCCCTACGCTGTGGAAGATCTGCTGAAATATGTTCCGCTGGTGCCGCGATCACGGGTGTCACTCCGTGTCGCGCATCTCTCGGGAGTGGACAACACAGCAGCAGATTGCCTCTCGCGGGTGTTTTCTGCAGGCCCCCTCTCCACCAGGCGTATGTATTCTGCGCGACTCGGAGCTTTCCGATAATGGTTGTTCCGATCGCTCGGTTTCTCCGGTTTCGGCGCTATCTGATCGTTGCAGATTTCTTGATCCACCTGTTTGAATCGGGGCGCCAGGTTATACCTCAGGGGCTTCCGTTCGGGACGTCGCGTCGACCCACTCTCGACGACAAGTCCACTGATTGGGAAACGATCTCGTCGTCCCGCTCCCTTAATAGTTTGCTCAGGGCAATGGCTCTCGAACGTCTTGAGTCCTTCCCTCCTCCGCGGCATGGGACCTTTGGAGGGTTCTTGACTTCCTGTCGGGCCCGCCCTTCGAGCCAGTTTACTTCCGGCGCCCTCATGGACTTGATCAGTCAAACCGCCCTTTCTTGGTGGCGGCAGCATCCGCCCGGCAACGGAGCGCCCTTCACGCCTTGTCGGTGCCCCAGGGCACATGAGGTTCGAACCCCCACGGGGTTCGCTTGATTCCAGACCCATCCTTCCTCCAATCAATACACAGTCTTTTGAATTTCTCCCTGCTCCACATTTTCAAATCGGCTCAGTGACTCTTGTCCTCTGAGGAGGAGGACAGACTTTGTGCCTTGTCCGTTTCCTTCGGAGGTCTCTTTTCGCCTCCATTCGGGGCGAGTGCCTCCTCTCTTCGGACGTCACGGCGTCCTCATCATCGAGCCTCGAAAGAGGAAAAAAAACACACGATTATCCAGGTGGTTGTCGCAGGCCATAATCGGGGCCTATCCAATGGACTTCCGGGTCAGCATCCGAGGGGTCCCATGATGCCATCCTTTATTCCTCCTGGGCTTTATTTCGGGGTGTTACCATTTGGAGGAGATCCTCGCAGGAAAAAAAAAAAAAAAACAGCAGGGTGGTAAGACGCCTACGTCTTCATCTCTTTGTATCTCCGGGACCTCCTTGCGTCGAATCCCGTACTGTCTGCGGCTTTTCGCGCGCCACGCTTCCAGGGATACGCGCCCCCCCCCCCCCTTAGGAAGCTTGTTGCGTTGGCCTTTACTTGTGTTAGCGCGAAAATGGGGGTCTTCGCTGTTGGGTGGCAAATCCCTCTTCGCTCCCGCCTCCTTTTTCGGTGGTAAGTCGCCTAGTATATTCGCTAGACAGGTAGGTAGTTCTGAAGTAAAATTATCCCGCTTGATAGCTGGCTATTTACGAAGAAGCATACCTACCTTCTACGTCCCACCGCGCCTCCGCACTACTCTGGGGATTTTGCTGGGTGGTATTCATTGAGGCGCTATGTTAGTGCTGTGCGGACGTCGGTAGGTACTATGAGCGCGCCTGCACGCCATAATTTATTTGGTGGTATTGTGTTGAAGTATTTCGGGCAATTGAGCCAGACAGCAAGGTATGTTCCGCTAGAAGGTAGATAGGTTAGGCTTCTTCGTGAATAGCCCCGCTAATCCAGGGCGGGATAACACTTAGTCATGGAATAACTTTGGGCAGTGATGCTTTCCTATTCAATTCAATATTTTTCTTTCACAAGCTTCGCTGGTAACGCTTTCGCAAATGATGATTTACGTAAGCTTTTTTCTACATACTTTCGCTATTGCTGGCCATCTTTGGTGCAGTACCTTTCGTGGGTACCTACTGGGCCGTCATACCGGCGTGGTGGACTACTGTAGCTAGGGGCAGGGGTCTTGGCCATAGCCCTCTTCATCTGTCAACTCCTCCCATGTTTCTATTGGTCAGCTATTCACGCTGATATTAAAAGGTATGCACTTAAAAATTTGGTAGGACCTGATTCAGAGACTCAACTCATGCCTATCTCACTCCACTGCATTCTGGCTACCACTGGCTGCCTCCATGCCAATATTGTGGTGTTTATGTAGATGAATAATGAGGTCACCGCGGTTCAGTGTTTACTCTAATGAGGGGGGGGGGGGGGGGGGGGGGGGGGGCGCCGGGATCGCGCGATCTGCGCACACAAACTCAAAATCTCCGGACCCCAAAATATTATAATGCGGGAGAGTCTCGCACTGGTTTTCCCCCCACAAAGGAATAGCATTTTTGGCACTTTTTTCAACTAGTCACGATCTTGGTATGCCAGGCACAATGTATGCAACCTCATATCATTGTGTGTCCGACATCGTAACACTGCAGGGACATGAGAGAAAACATATTTTGATATCTTTACTACGAAGCCGCACATCACCCTCGATTGACATGTTTTGTAGAACTGGTGCAATGCACACATTCATGTTAACCATGTGGAATGGGAGAAACTTCCTGTAAAATAACATTAAATCTGCAATCTGAAAACTTTAAAAATACACAAATATACACAGTCAGTAGATGAGTTTGACAAACACATTTCACAAAGATGAATCATGTAATTTGCAGGTGTCTTCTGTAGATACACTTTTCTGATCTAGGCTAAGTTTGGCCCCTGTCGCAATCATAGCAAGTTCAGAGCTTAGGCCTACTGCTAGCTACCTTGTGGGAATAAGTGAGTTAGTGATATATCCTATGCTATTGTTACAAGAACGAACATGAAAATATGACCCTTAATCCTGAAATGCATCGACCCATGTAAACTGAAGGCTGATACAAAGGTGTTATGCAGTATAACCTAATTCCATGATAGCTCCTCTGATAATTAATGTAATGGCTTATAATGATCGACAGGCATGATCGTCCTGAACTAAGACTTTGCGCCTAGCGAACTATAGTATCGGCGGGAAGAACAAAAAAAAAAAAAAAAAAAAAAAAAGAAAAAAACAAATAAAAAAAAAAAAAAACAAAAAAAAAAATACATCGCTTTGCAAAAACGCCACCACACGAATACTACAGAGCACGGCAACCGGGAGGCCCGGCTCTTCACATTGATCGGAGTCGGTCAGCAATTACAATATATTATTAGGTGAACTGATTTTACCTAATTTCTAACAAATTAACCTTCCTGTTATAATATTCCACAGTCGGTTGCCCTCCCTACATTACTGCTCTTTCCATCACTGGAGGGATGGTTTGGTATGGATAGAGGGCGCTCTGATTGGACCCATGGTTCTCTGCATCCTATTGGTCATCTTTCAACATTGTTGCCTCTCTAATATCTGGTAAAGGATCCGGGTTCAGCCTCGACACCCCGGATGGCAGATCCAAGGAGAAGCATGTCCGCTTTGAATGAGGTTAGTAAGCATACTGCTAAATTAAGTAGAGAGTGGTATGCGGGATATGATTAAATTTTAATAAACACACCGTAAAAGTTTAATTGACGCCCGGGCAATATTAGAAACACTCCATAGACCAAAATGGCGGGGGTGGGCATTATTCGATATGAAATAAAAAATTAATACACACAATAATTTTTTTCAGCAACCTATTGGCGAGGGGCTAGGAATACCGTGCAATACATTACTGAGAGGAATTTGAAACTTAAGTAGGAGGTCTGTCGAATATAAAGAAAGCTCTTGCTAAAAGCTCTGTGAATAGGTGAGTTCAGAAATTTGGGAGGGGTGTTAATAAGGAGTTTCTTTTAATGATGTCTTTTTATCGAAAAGTGGGGGGTAGGCTTCAATTGAAGCATGGGCATCAATTAGAACTTTACGGTATTTACCATCACAAAAATTGCACATCTTCACTGAACAATGATTTAATGGGCCTGAAATAATCAAGTGTGTAGCTTTGAGTTACAAAAACATTAAAAACTGTCTCATAAACAGGCTGAAACAGACACAATTTGTGAAGTTTAACACACACAATGTTCATGTCCATGGAGATAGGATCTATGCTCTTAGGTATCAACAAATGGAAAAGAAGCCCATCCATTCACTCATAATACATCACCAGTCTCTACTCATCCAACTTTTTTGCAGTTATTGTAAGCCAGTTGTGCATTTGCAAGTCTGCTGTTCCACAAAGAAGGAGCGTTATGTCTTGATGTTCACACTAAAATCCATCACCTTTGCTATTGTTATTCACAGGATATTAACTGCCTTTCTGTATTATCTCACTGCTGTCTAAATTACCCCCAAAAATGCAATGTTCAATCGAGAGGCAGATTATTCCTGCGAAATGGGAGCTCATTTACACCATGTTGTGATTCTACGAAATACAGTGACAGTCGGATAACAAGACAATGGGAATTTCATCTTAAAAAAAAGTAGATGATTCCTGATAAATAACTTAGAATCCAGGAAGATATAGCGATCCAACATGACCCAGAGTGGGGAGGATTTGGTTCGCCCTCCAAAAATATGTTTTTCTTGTAAAGTTTGGAGCTATCTTATTGCAATTTTGGGCTCAAACATTGCACCATCAAAAGGCATTGCCACGAGAAAAAAGTGAGGGCTACTCTCTCTAAAACTCAGGGACTAAACCTCTGCATGACAAGTTACTGTGAACATGCACGGTAGTGCATCGCCAGACTGCATGTGTAATTGTGTGGCAGTTACCTCCGTTGTTATATATTATAATGCTACGCTAAAATAGCCTAATCCACATCACATTCCCCACTTTCACCCTTAACTCCCCACCCCCCCCCCCCCGCCCCCCAAACCCCCTCCCTCGTGCCCAATATACATCAAACTTCAATAGTTCTCTGGTTTTCATTTCTTCAGCACGGCTTTAGAGCTCGGGGCTCCAGGTTGTCAGACAGCAAACAGTGTTCGGGCCATGGGGTAGATGTATAATTGGAGATTACCATCGTAAGTTGAAGCATGGGAAGCAGAGAGAGGAGCATCGTTTTGAATCAACGCTGTTATTTTTAATTGGTTTTGTTTATACCTTGGAACACAGTTGAATAGGTTTGTTGCACATGCACTATGCTTGTTTGTAACTGAAAAGTTTGAAAAATGTAATTACTCAGGATTCATTCACACTGGGTGACGACAGCTAAGGAATGGATGCTTCGAAGGCTTGTGCAGGGATTTCAATATAAGGACATATCTGTGTTGAGTGGAGTTATCAGTTGCCCGATATGGACTACTCTTACGTGACAAATCTGTGTCAAGTGGAAACTATTTGTTCCCCTAGATATGGAATGCCCGAAGCTTAAAGGAAAACTTTTAAAAAAATCACTGTATACCGTCAGCGTTTCGAAATAGTGCCATGGATACTTGTGGTAGCAATTGAGGAGAATGAAGTGTGGAACAACTGTATGGCGTCTATGAGTTTTGAACCCACTGACTGCTATGGACTCCAAAGTGTGTAGCAGTCTGCTCATTGGATGGAGCATTTTGCAATGATACACCAGCTATTTCGAATGCTGTTACTCCGTGTTGGTATGATAGATGTGTTGTTAATTACCTGCTCAGTGTAACTCACCCTCTAGTCCAAAGGCCTTCATTTCACCTAAGGCAACGGATTGTGTTTTTCATCTTTATTGACCCATAACTGGCGTTCCAATATTTTTGTGGCCTAATCTTACCTTCAACAGGTTTTAAGTGAAATTGCCTCATAGTTTGTGCTGGCTTTGAATATAATAATATATTATGGCGGGAGATGAGAGAACGTGGGACCCTTCTCTAGCTACAATACTCCGCAGCATCGGTTACTCTGTTCATCATTAACGATGTGCGTGACTGATGAACGAATAATAAGGTCAAATGCCACATTAGCCTGCTCACCTGTACAGCCAAAAACAGAAGTCCAATAACGTAAGTCAATCCTGGATTCTGATGCATCTTGAAGGTATTTATGGAAATTCAGGCTATGCTTGTGCAGCTCAGGAAATTATTTCACCAGTGTCACCAACTTCTTGGACAGCAGATGTTAAATTTTGGTACATAGTGTGGTGGAGATAATGCGCGATTTGGTAACTTTAATCGGGCCGACATGTACATACATCACCTTGTACGGTTGTTCGGGTCGTTGCGGCGCCAGTTCGGGGTTGTTGTTCATTGCATATGAAAGCCCGCAGCATTCTCGGTCCAACGAAATCAGAGTAAGTCTAAGGGCTTACACAACCATCTCTCCGACAAGGCATGTCCTCATCAGTAAGTCTGTCACAGTTTACAGTTTAAATAGGGAGATAAGCTATCATGTCAAACGGTCCAAGGGGTTGGTTACACTGGCCTTTCTGACGTGGCACGAGCAGTGTGCTCTTAAACAATTCTTTCAAAACTCGACATCTGCCATCACAAATCACATATGATCCCCCATACTAATACACATTAACGCTAGAGTAAAAACATAGGATGAATTGGGTAGTCTGAAAAGTGGTGGTGAGGTTATGGTGGTGATAATCTTGTTCTATCCCGTTCAATGGTGGGTGCACTATAACGATGAACACAGACGTATTGTCTAATGTGACCATGTGATAAACTGAGTAAAGTTATGAATGTTGACTTGTTAAAAAAAAAACAGGGGAGGAAGTGCTGTTTTGTTTGTAAACTGCTCATCTTAGAAAGTGACACACCGGCATGTGAGTTGTCCAAAAGAGGAGAGCGAGAGGGGGAGGTGGGGGGTGGGTGGAGGGGGGAGGTGGGGGGGTGGGTAGGGGTGGACAGTAGTTGGGGGCAGGAGTTGTTGAAAGCACATCATCCGTAATTATAGATTAATGTAGTATTGCATGATTAGAGGTCAGGGAAGGTGGATGTTTATCCACTCATCTGCCAGGGCTGAATTCTAGTGGAATTGGTTGAACGAGAAGAAGAGGATGAATCTGGATAACCCCATGAATTGTGGTAAATGAACCCACCACAGCCTGCAACTGCTCTGGGGAAGGAAGGAAAAGGGTGCTGCATTGATTATTAATGACCGAGGGGATCGCGGTTGACCACCAAAAAAAAAAACACTGTTGTTCCTGTCAACCAATTCACTGACCGAGTAGTTAATTCACCCATCGCTTGCTCTTTCTAGCTGTGGTTGAGCTGGGGTGGGGACAATGTACTGATGGTTTACCCGTCTTCACAAGGAGAGGACTTGCACCGTTTTTGCAGATCCTATGAAAAAAAGAGGCTGATACAAAAAGTGTTTCTCTTGTCTTTTATTCCAGTAGTGATTTTGTGATATTGTTTATATAAAGTGCCACCTTACTGTGTTCTTAATCAAGTAACACTGCCTGTTATTTTGACCTATTTATAGTAATAATCTCGAAGTCTCATTTTATGAATGAGCATTCTAGTAAAATGCTCTGATGGCACATCCAATTTTATATATTCCTCCGCACTAATTCCTAATTAAGAAGTGGCATTAGAGTCCATCAGTCTTTGAAATATCGATAAATAAGATCATTGATATGTGAAAATGCAGGGCAATCTTCAATACCTTCATCTGCAAGGAGAACTTCAGTCAGAATTACAACACTCACAATGATGCGATCTTGGAGAAGAATTTGATTTTAAATGTCAGATCAGTCATAACAAATGTATTTGTTTCACCATATACAGATTTTAATCTTTCAATCTAGGTTTTATAGTAAATACAATAGATTAATAGAGTATGGTAAGCTTTGTGGCTTGGAAAGAAGGACACAAAAGAAGGCTGAATGGAATTTTAGTGGCTAATGGGAATGAGCCAAATTAGTCGGTCATGAATAAATTTTGTATTGTTACTTTGTAAATTTCCGTGTAGTTCATAAGACCTGCTTTGATTTCAAGCCTCTTGTATGTATAGTCCTGGTACTGAATAGAGTTATTGTCCAGGTTGGTAGTAGATTGGCCAATTATACTAGGCAAGGACCAGGGGGTGACTTGAAGAGTGACACTATGGTCTAGTACATACAGGTTACAGTGCATACAAAACTCACTCATCATGGGGACACGCTGGAATAGCACCTGCCGCGTCCATCCGCCGCTTTCCAAACAGACACTGGGCAGCTAAATGGTGATGTCTTGCATCTAAGTATGATCATGCTAGTCCATGCCTACGGGCAATTGCATTAGCCAAGAATAGACTCTGAGATCCTGTTCAAAGTTTCGGTATTTGTTTATGAATGCATTTATCATTCGATCTTCGTATAGACAGAGAGTCTCAACCTGATACCAACCATTGGTTAGAGCGGGGTTACGCTCTGCTTTGATGGATCCTGCCTCTTAGTGCGCCCATTCTTGGAGAGCCTGAAATATGCTGAGCGCAGAAGTTTCTTGTTCCAAGGCACCCCAATAGGGAACAATTCCACCATTACAATTAGAGAGGCTCCTCAGTTAGAGACCTTTGGAAATAAGAGAGGTCAAGACGGTATTTAGTCACGTATTTGTTTTGTTGAGCGCTTCAATCGTGGTGAAGCCGCCATTATATAGGTACCGTGTACGTACGTATGTTATAGTCTGTACTCATTTGGTGTTTGTTGTAGTATGCAGACTATTGATAGCCAACAGGACATCTTGACTTTGAACAGGTTTATGCGAAGACTTGTTGCAGAATGATGTTGATGATGACTGCACGAGCATCACAAAATAGAATTATAACGAAAACGAATTGATTATTGTACTGTTTGGTTCATACATCTTGTAGAGAAGCCCAGTTCACTGGGTGGTTATTATACAGATAAATGAGAATTGGTGCCTGAAAATTCATTGATTCAATAAACTGATTTTGCTTGTGGTGACCAGTCTATCGAAAACTATTGACATTGACAGACATATAGTGAAGATAGGAGAGACACTCATGTTGATAGTGAATTGTCACTGATGAGGTTCTTCATTGTGACGTAGGGCGGAAGGACGCCGGCGCTGTTCGCCAGTTGCAGGGACCAATGCCCCTTAAGCAGCTGAATGATACCGTGCATTGCCTCGTAGTTAACTCACCACAAGCAATAACACATTTGTCGAGCCTAGTCACAGTGGAAAGCAACCATATGCCTAGAGCAGGCATGAGTCAGAAACAGCATCTCAGCCCTGCCCCTAAACAACCTGGTTGGACTCTCGATTGAAAACTCGATCATCGTCTTGTGTCAGTGGTGGTCAGATGTATTATTATCATTCAGTGAACTTATTCAGGGTCCAGTGCTTTTGTCACTTCACTGGTGGTTGTATATTATAAACTAACATTTTTTTATTTCGTAATGAACAATTATGTTGTGCTATACCGGGTATAGAGGTATGACTGAAATGTGTAAATTGAGCAAGTGTTTTCGTGGTTTAGTATGTATAACTGTGGGCCACAACTTTGTTGAATTCAAAGATTTGTGGTATAACCAATTATTCCTGGGATATTTCCTCACATAGTAGGGTGGACCTAATGGCAGTCAACCAACATCCCCACTCACAAAATTGACGATAAGTGAAACTGCTTTGGTGTTTATAATTCTTGTTTGCACGTCACCACAATTTTCTTATCTAAGAAGGTTTCATTTTGAACTCACCACAGGATTCCTATATTGTCTCACTCACAGGACACTATCCTAATTCATATTTTGATCAGCTTACCTGTGCAATAGATTTTGGCTTTGGATATGTAACTTGAGAAGGATTGTGTAATAATCTTCATGTCTGTGTGTAAGTTGAACAGTTTGTTTGCACGTATCATTTATGCTTTGACATAACAGGCACTGCAGGGCTTCAGACATGTCATCCATTCTGGGGATGAGTTGGCCAGAAATCTCCAATGGTAGGTCTGAAGGAATGGTTGTGTTTGGGGGGTGGTGGGTGGTAAATGCATTACAAAGTGGCCTAATGTCTACAAGCTGTTTACAATGTTCCCATTTTAAATAGTCTCCAAGCAGGATATTGAGAGGCCATGGAAACCTGCAGCACTATTATGAAGAGCCATCCGAGATCGGGGTGTTGTGGTAGAGAATTAGAGAATCAACAGCCTTGTGGAAGTACCAGTGGAGCAAAAAGGTTTCCCTGGAAATTTTATCATGCAATCTTCATGAGGCCTCCATAAATGTGTTCTGGCCACAAATCATTGCACAGCTGCGCAAAGATTTGGTTGGCTAACTTCAAGAAGTTGTAAGGCCAATTCAATAGACCGGCAGCTTATCACCAGTGGATCATAATTTGAAAGTGTACCGGGTTGTCCGCTCTCTGCTGGGCCCTTGGCAAGACGGATCGAGCAGAGATGAACTAGGAGTAGGCAATATGCTACTGCCATCGCGTATTATGAAAACCACCACCCCCCCACATTGAGGGTGTACTGCAAAAGAAAAGAAGCATTGCTTTCATTTTTAGACTGGTGAGGAATTTGCAAAATTGCAAAAATGCGCAGTTTTCCAGGTCTGCACCATTGCTGGGCCACAAATAGCTTAGGGTCCTCTGCTCAACAAGTATAGCATGAGAATTAAAGTAAAGAACATAGCATTTGTCGCGGAACTTGGAAGCTTGTTGCTCACCCCAGTATTCAATTTTCATGTGCCCAAGAAAAGGAAAATGAGGCAGGGAATATTTTATGTGATTCTGCCTGAACTTTAGATTTATATGACGCCTCCGTGTAAATGTGTTCTCAATTGATCATAGTATCTTCAGAATTGTGGCATGAGACTCGACGTTGTATGGATCACTGAACAAACGGTTGCGACAGGTAATACGAGACCTTACAGGACCATAGCCACACCCAAAAAACGGCGCCGCAAGCATGATCGAACTGGTTGTAGACTCCTAAAACACAGCGAACTATCAGTTGGCACTTGGCCACAACAGTGGGAAAAAGATCGGGCTCCACAAAACTCCAGATGGCTGGAAATAGCCCTACCTGAGTTTCCTCTCAATGTTTCAGTTTTTTTCATGCAGTAGTGAAAAAGGGATATTTTAGGTCTCATTCTCAATGATAGAAAATATTAGTTCTATGCAAATTACAGACGCCATGCGACAGGATGGTTGCAATGCACTTTGCAAGTAGGCTAAGTGATAAATTGGCCAAGTGCACTTGGTAGGGAGATGGTGGAACTTGCTCAGAACTGCATTTGGACCTTACTTGAAATTGATCTGATATGAAACTTATTTCTCTCATTTCAGTAGATGCGATTTTTAGCATTACCAAGACACACACACTCTCTGATTTGCTTCCAAGGATTGGATTTTTTTCACAAATTTCATTTTATAAGGGGACGAAGAAAAACCCCTCCCCTCATCGATGGCTCGTGAAAAGTTGTATCGGTTATAGAGCTTTATGAATCCTCACTGACCACTTTCTGAACAAACCCATCAAGAAATAAGCAATGGCTTGTGTCATGTCGACTGTCACACATAAGGATGAAAGATTAACACTCTTTGCTGACTTTATTTTGAAGGAATTCATTCCCTGAAATCTGAAAAATGTACAAACTAAACTCGATATACACCCTATCTTCGCTCTCATTATTATAATCTAAATAGTGACTGAAAAAACCACTAACTTTACAAAAAGCATGTTAGACATGGACTACAGGTCTGAAGTACAAGCATAGAACCCACTCTATCATCATGGTCGACCAACTGAAGGCATTCCAATAGTCTAGGGTAATTTTTAGTTTGATTACACATTGTCCAGTACATCATCCATCACGGAGTGGGAGAGTTGCATCGCATCAGTTGGATTTAGTTGGTTGATACTGGAACAAGGGGAGGGAAACTCTCGCGTTCTTCAGCACTCTCATAATCACAATGATCAAAACAATTGAGAACTCCGATTAGTCTGACTCATCTCCTTCACAAATCTGAAAAGAGTAAGTGTTCTGACGCTGAATAGAGAACAATATGCGAGATGACATTTCGGGAGGGAGAGGATAGGAGTCAAGTCGGTGAATGGTGGAATAGACTGATGTGATACAAAAGGTCTCAGATGGATGGTATAGGCTACTGTATAAACTGCGCAGCCTTGCTGTGGGGAGTCCCTATCTCGGCAGGTCATTTTCTTTTATTCTTAATGCCTTAAGCCCATTTACCCAGTGTGAAACAGTGAGCTGATTCAAAGAGCAATACTTGGATATGCCTTGATTTTGGTCAGGAAGGGAAAAAAGCAAAGAAGAATTAGTGAAACAATTGGACTAATTTGGACCCAACAACAGCTGACCTAATCAAAGTGCCCATAATTTACAGCAAGGATAATTGCTAATGATCATAATTTTGAAAAATTGTGCATATTGCTTAGTTTTGGGGTTCAAACACTTTCTCTGCTGGTGCCAAAGCATGGGTGGAAGTTTCAAAGTTATACTCAAAGTTAGGGAGGAAAATCAGTCACAAATGGCTTGCGATAACCGACCAGCATGGGAACATTAACATACCTTATTTACAAGGTCTTGGTATTCCACGCTATAACCTAACAGCACAAAAAGTTGAAAGGTGATATAAATGTACCTACAAATATCTCAGCCTGAATGTTTATCTCATTACAAAAACTTGGAGAAATTTAGTGAGTGGCCTTCCTGTCATTTGGATTAAACAATCATCACCTTGTCATTTCGCTGCTGACATGAACATGTCCGTCGGTACGTAGGTCCAAAGGCTCCTTCTGTCGCGATCAGGGTCCTCGTTGCTATGCCACCATCCGTGACTCTGAAGGTGGTCAGGGATTCCTGCACTGTTTCTTCGGATCTGATTATGGACAACAAAATGGAAACTTACATTAGTAATGGAATTCGAAACATGATGAAGAAGAATGTGATACAGCTGATCTCTGACAAAACACAGTTCTGGGCACGCCTCTGGTCACCTGTAATAAGTTCGTATCCTGAAACAATGAATTTTACTAATCGTAAATGTAACTCACAGAAACAATGAATTCCCCAAAATAACTGATGAGGTTCATGTGGACCTACATCCAGGAGCGCGCATACCGAGGGGATGAGGAGGAATATATATAACATGTACCTCTCACTTATCAGTGATGCTCCCAATGTATTCAAACATGTCACACAGTAATTCTGGTTCAAAGCTCTCAACCCCCCAACTTTTTCACATGTATGTGCACTGCTCCCTACCTGTACATCAAATCACCACATTGACTTTACAAACCTACTCCGTGTTTTTACGGAATAATACATGTGATTGGCTAAACCCAGTAACGCGACTGTCCTTTATTCTGCACAAATTATAGTCAGTATCCATATTAGACTTGTTCAAGTTGTCGGTCATTTGGAAAGAAAAATACCACGCAGCTGGTAAGCAATACTAACACACAATAGATAACTTGCCGATTGGCTGGGTCATAAGTAAACGCCGTACTTTTCAACCGAAGAGTGAGGTTGCGTGTGAACCTTGGGAGAGAGTGTATGTTTACCGCGCAGATCCTGTTCCAGTATACGCGCGCTCAAAGGGCGAACTGCCTAAAACGAGAATACAAACGGCGTAAACGGACACGCGCGCGGGTGTATTGGTGAACGCCATGCCATGTTCACACGCGGAGAACCCTCCAGTTCGGCAACGCGTGGTTCGTATTGCGTATCCGTGAAAGTAACGCACAACATGCACGGCCAATCTTTTGTGAATGGTGCGCAATGCCAATTCACTTCGATCGAATTAAAACGCACTATAGTTACCCTAGGTGCTTATTTACTGTTTAGAGATACAAAGATAGATCTAGAGATATAGATATCGCTAATCGTTTGGGGTGGTATCCCGATTTTGTGGATTTGTGAAAGGAATAAACTAAAGCAGGTCGACTTTTTACCGGTTCATAAGCAGTCTTGACTCTGAATTTAGCTAATAACGAACTCGGCTGCGCCTCGTTCGTCATTTACCTAAATTCATAGTCTCCGATGTTTATTCGCCAGTAAAGTAAGTAAAAGTTCTCCCAGTTGCAGTTTATTCCTTATAATACTTCCCATGCCGTAGAGTTACTGTTATCTGCACTCACCAACTAAAATTTTGTATATGATATGGTGCCAGAGATAGCTCTTAAACCGAGGAATGCATGCCCTTAATTCTGAAATTTGGGTGTGCGTGTGGCTCTAATTTTCGCCCAAACAGACCAGATAATGTGAAGATTAATAGAAACCAGAAAGCCAAAAGGCGTAGGATTCCTTGACTATTTATGACAACTATAGCTAGACACAAGACAAATGGGAGATTGCTCAGTCATTATGGGCAACATAACAACCTGATGAATTTCTTGTTTATCCAACCAACGAAAAAAGGCGTTCCTATACTCTTGATAAGAAAGCTCCACAATGAATATCGAGATTTTCAGATTTGACCATGGCAACCTCAGAAACCGCTGACCTGACCCCCAAAAACAATAGGGTTGATTGATGTACTCATCGTGGGGAACACACATACCAAGTATGAGCCTCATCCATCCGGGCGGGGCAGGGCGATGTTATTGGGTTTACAAGCAAAATGGAGCCAAAAAAAATATCGACTTTTCCACAAATTTTCTTTCTTTACCAAGAATTCACTCCGAACAATAATCAAAAACAATCAGGGTTCCTGTACTCCCCTAAGAAAGACACACCAATTTCACCTGAAGGACCAACCATCTGGACTTATCGTGTTACAAGGTTTCAAACTTTGACCCTCTTGACCTCAGAATGACCCTGCTGACCTGACCCAAAATCAATGGGGTTCATGTGCTATCATGGGGAAATTACATACCAAGTATTAACTTCATCCATCCAGGCGGGGGTCGAGTTATCGGTTTTTTACAGATCAAAAAGTGGCAACAAAAAAAAGTGAAATTTCCCACAAATTTTCCAGTTCTGACCACAAATTCACCCGACATATACAAAAACACTAGGGTCCTGGCCTCCACATAAGAAAGCTACACACCAAATTTTAACTTGTCAAACCAAAAAAGTTTGGACCTTATGTTTTACAAAGTTTTCAGATTTGACCTCTTGGGTGAATTGGATGACCCTTCTGACCTGACCCCAAATCAAATAGGGTTTCATATACGCTTCATCATGGAAAAAACACATTACCAAGGTATGGGCTTCATCTATCCAGGAGGGGTCGAGTTATCTTGTTTACAAGCCAAAATTGGCCAAAATATTGACCTTTTTCGCAAATGTCTATTTTTGACCGAAAACTTCACCCCCGGCCCATACCAAAAACATAGGGTTGCTGTGCCCTCCATAACAAAGCAATTTCAACGTGATCAGGACCAACCATTCTGGACTTATGTTTACAAAGTGTTCAGAATTTGACCTTCTGGTGACCTCGGAATGGACCTCGACCTGACCCAACTCAATAGAGTCATTAATCATCGTGAAGAACACAAATACCAAGTATGGGCTTCATCCTCCAGGCGGGGTTCGACGTCTTATCTTGTTCTACAAGCCAAAATTGGGCCAAAAACTTTTCACAAATTTTCATTTTTGACCCAAATTCACCCCCGACCCATACAAGAAACATAGGGTTTCTGTGCCCTCCATAAGAAAGGCTACACAACAATTTCAACCTGATCGACAATCAATTCTGGAATTGAAAATCGTGTTACAAAAGGTTTCAGACGTTTGACCTCTTGGTGGCCCTCAGATGACCCTTGACCTGACCCCCAAAACGATAGGGTTCATGTACTCCTCATGGGGAACACACAGACCAAGTATGAGCTTCATTCATCCAGGTGGTGTCGAGGTAATCGTGGTTACAAGCAGGGCATCCACATACACACACACACTGTCATGATGCATCAGATCCTCTGATTCATCAGGAATCAAAAACTGAAATGAGTCACATGGAAAAGTCAAAGGTTTGTGTATTCTACAGGTATCGTAAGTTGTAAGAATTTGAGGCTGTGAAAGCTAGCAATTACTGAACTCCGCCTAGAGGGATTAGGGACATTAGGCTCATTTACAGCTGCACATGGCATGTGTGTTCACCATGATGAGCCCTATTGTTTTGGCATAAGGTTTTAGTATCTAAGGTCAGCAAAGGGGTAGTATTCCAAAGGTCTATTAGGTTATGTGGAGCGAAATGTTGGAAAGCGAAATGTTGGATATGCACTGCATAACTCCTAAAGGGAAAAAACCAATCAAAACCCAGCTTTATCAAAGGCATATAAACTACAATCTTATTCTGTCCTGAGCATTTTCCCCCGTGTCAGAATGTTTACTGAGGTTACTTGCCGTATGCGTGGTTATTGTGTCAATTGTAAGGAAAGGGAGGGGAGTTGTTTCTTTAGTATGTTTACATTTCTTATGCAGTTTATAGGGGGTCTACCGGTACAAGCTTCTGTTTTATAGACCGCCACAAACAATCATCAAATTGTATATGTAGGATGTGCGATTTTGTGGGAACCCATAAATGGAACTAAAAATTAACTAAAAGAACATAAAATCTGAAAAACCGGTAAACTGATATTATACAGCTGTGTTGAATTAGACGTCCAGAAGAACAAAAAGTGGTTTGGGGGAAAAGAGCAAGAGGAACAATCATGTTGAACTTTGGAATATTCTGGCAAGTTAGTCCTACTCTTTACATCAACATGGGGCCATGGTGTAATGTGCAGATCTTGCTGAAAAAGTAGAACATTTGTGAAAAGTGATATTCTAGACAATTTTGGCTTGTGACACAAGATAATTTGGCCAATTGCAGCTTGTTAACCTGATAACTCAACTTCTACCTGGATTGGAATTTTACTTGGGGTGTAGGTTTCCCAATTCACAATAATCTAATGTTTTTGGGGTCGAGTCCAAGAACAACAGAGTCAAAGTCTGAAAACTATAATCAAGACCAATCACGCTGAAATGTAGGTTTCTCAATGATGAGTAGGATTGTTTTTGGGCATATAGAACATTTTGGAAACAGTTTTGAATATTGATGAACAAATATAATTTGGTCAATTTTGATTTTTGAATTTGAACAGGACTTTACTGTATTGAAGTACACATTTTCTATGTTTCAAGGCAGGTCAAAGGTGATTTGATGTTAATTTCATGATTCAAAGTTTCAAAATTTCATTTAACTATTTGATGCTGCGGACTTGCGGTTGGGCTTACGTCACACCTGTCCGATTTAAAAGAGAGGATTTAGGCTAGTTGTCCAATTTCATGAAATCCGCCAAATTAGAGGATAGTTTTTTTAATGTGAGCGTAAGTGTAAGAACAAAGAACTGGCCTCAAGCCCTACTTGCCTCTAGTCTATGCAGGAGATTCTCACGGATCATTGATCCCCAAAGGCCCGTATGGGTTGAGCGCTGCCCAGTATGCATTTTATGCTATCCTATTATGCCACAGTCGAAGATTTTTTACGGCCGACAATGACTTATCACAATGAGTGCAATAGCAAATGGTGCTGATCATTCTAATGCTGAATTCCAATTACATTAACAAACAGAATTATCATATAACCGAGATTTGAACATAGCAGTTTATTGGTAACTTGTACAGCCTGTAATTACACAGGCGGGGAACTGTAGTCAAAAAGCAAAAAGCAGCCTTGACTTTCAGAAGCAATCCAGTCGCGGCAATGTGACCGAGTTGAAATATGGAAGCAAAAATACACTCCATGCACAAATGAACTAATTCAGGTCAATCCTTGAAGATGGAAACATTTCAACGACATTCACTGCAATTAGTTGCCAAACCTATAGAAGGGTCGTGAATTCCATTTTTCAATAATATTTTCACGGGAAAGCAATTCACAAAGTGGGAAAAGTCATGATTAATGATATTCAAGTTAAATTGTACCCAATAAGAACATAAATGTGCATGGTGCTTATGATTTAAACTTGTATTGAAGGGTAGAACTTAGAAGAAACCTTTTGCTGGTCTCGTGTGTTTTCCTCAGCTCTCTGTATACTTCACGTCTGATCCTACCTGTTCTTCACTGGCTAGGTCGGCAGACTTGGTTGTATTATTTCATTGATAGGCGGTAGTTTGGCAGGTGGGGTGTCGAAAAGAAACGTAACTTCCCTCAGGTTTTTAAAAATTTATGTCACAGCGTGTAAGAATAGTCCGGTTTAGGCTTCATTATTTGTGACCGATTGGATCTTGGTACCAAGAGATTGATATTGAAAATTACCATGTTTTCCGTCTTTATTCTAAGCTGGGCTTGGTTGAAAAGAATGTTCAAGATTGTCACAACGGCATGATGAGATGCCAGTTTCGCTGCTGAGCTGGCTGGCTGTAGGCCGACGTCCGTGCGGTTTTATTTATTTTTGTAAAATATAAATTCTTGCTAGGCTAGCCGGCTGGCTACAGAAACGCTCCGGGCCGGCGCGGCTTGCCGCTCGTAGAGGATGAAACGATTTTTTTTCTTTTTCTGTAGGTCGATAACCACAACAGTCCGGCCCTTCGGTTTTCTTTGTTACGAGGGTGAATTCACGATACCCTTTTTCCGTATTTCCTGAGAAGATATAAAGTTGATCCATTCGTTGTATGGAAGGTGGAACAAATATAGTTTTCCCCTATATTTCGAATATCGAACGTTTGCTGTCAGCATATAACCCGCTATCGGCGTAAAAGTTTAGGAATAAAAAATTAGCCCCACTGTAGTACGTGGCAGAGACACTTTCGTGTGTAAACAGTCCCCATAGTAACCACGTAGTCCCTGAAGGATAGACAGTGCTGAGTGATTCTTTGCCCAAAGCAAAAGGAATCTACAATCATGGGGTGCGGGCAAGCGTGTTGTGTGTCGTGTGACAGTTTCTTTTGTGGTGCGTTCGTATTTAATGTGCGGTGTGTTGACATTCCCTGGCATCACGGCATCAAACATATATCAACTAGGTGTGTGGTATAGCGTGTGAGTTGCCATATACAACATGAACCCTAATTGTTGTTTGCGTTGGGTTGGGTTACAGTCAATCCAGTCATCAGGCGTCAACCTAAAATAGGTTGTTGTCATCAATTGGAGGGAACAAGGGTCACGCCCCCGCCCAACTTTTTTGAATAACACATGCTTTTGCTATATTATTGTTTCAGGCTTCAGTCAGGTTGTGAAAGGGCAGCCTCAAAAGCTTGTCAGCACGATAACTGTCTATTATTGAACACAAGCCTGTATCCAAGTCCCCAATTAGGTAGCCTAGGCCTATGTGGGGTTTTGGCACATATTGCTGAGGATTATTCTTTTGTTTTATATGGCGAATTTGGTGATAGATCTAGGTTTTATCAAATTATGTGTAGTGTGAATCACCAACATGTGTCAGTTCACATGGCAAAACGGCACGGTAAATTAGTGTCCTGAGCCAGGCAATCTGGAGAAAAAATGGACTTTCAAAAGAAAAAAAAAACGTGCGGAAGCAGGTATCACCACATCAGGTATGTAGGCTGCACATATATAAGGATACCTACGTTTTTGAATTTCGGTCAGGTAAATGAGTAAACATTCGAATTTCTATCATGATACTTAAAAAGCCAAGCATGAATCAAGTTATGATTAGGTATGAACTATGAGGTTGCGAATATATGGCGGAACAAACCAACCCTTTGCGGCCAATTAAGGGCCGTGCTCATAAAGCTTGTCAGCAACGATAATTGGGGTCGGGTTAATTGCAGATGGGAAGAAGAACGTATCGAGGTTGGCATTAGTCGAGTCATTGATCCAGGATGTTGAACTCCTGCTCATTTTACCCGACGAACAAGTTGTGAATGCAGCTTTAATTGACCAAGCCTGTACTAAAATGAGGCAAAACAAGCACAAAATATGTCTACTCTTTTTTCTTGGTTCATTCACTGACCCCAAGCACCTCGATTGAGCTTCAAAATCCTTTCGATCGTACTGTGCCGTGGCTTACCCAAGGGGGGTTGAAACCAACGGCCCCGACCCCCCATGACCCAAGTGCAAAAAACCGAAATTGAGAGAGAAAACAAACGCTTGAAAGATCATATAATCATTCGGCATTTGACTACTGTTTTCCACACTAATATTGCAGCCAGTTTTGGTGGTCTAAGAAGCCGAAAATTTTGCTTCTCTCGCTAATGGGGAGGGTCCCCCTCCGATTAGACCCTCCCCCAGGCCCGGACCCCAAGACCATCTCTCGGTCCTCGTCCTGGTACTGTTGTCCCTGGTCATACATCGTGAAATATTGTTTATCCAAACGCGTGAAGGCAACCCCTGAGGGAGGGGGTGGGGGCTGGGGAGGGGGGGGGGGCTGAAACATTACTAATTTGGATTTCCCAGTTTGCCGGGGACCTCCCACAACGTGCTTGTGCTCTCGAGCTCCCAGACCCATTTTAACGGTTTTAATGTCCCCTGGATGGAACGCTAACATCCACCTGACCTTTGGGGATTTTTTTTTTTTTTTTTTTACTCACACTTGCCGACAAGGACCCGACCTATACGATCCCGGCAAGGGTGCGACCTTGATATATCGCACGAATTGTCAGCGTCGAAACCTTCACCAGGTACACGGAACAAGGCGATGCCTCTTTTGCGGTACTTAATGTGAAGGAGGGGGTACTTACACGCCGACGGCAACTAATTCACCTATTGCCTACCCCCATTTTTGACCCTGTTTCCATCCTCATGCTGAGCGCCAAGCGGAGGAAGGCAACAGGTCCCATTTGTAAAGTCTTTGGTATGACACGACCGGCGATTCGGAACCCCGGCCTACGGGTGGAAGCGGACGCTGAACAACTGTGTACTAACCAATAGGATGAGCCAAAGGCGCATTCGTCCTGTCAGCCTTTCCAATAACCGCGCGTATTTGACTCATTCAACTTGGACTCACTGCTAGGTTTGGTACATTCAGGTTCACGGGGCCAGCGGGCTCGACATTGCCCTCCCCCTCGAGGTCCTTCTTCCTTCGATGCTAATACAGTAGCGTGGGGGTGGAGGTCGGGACCATGGTCGGGACCCAAGGAAGTGCGCCCTCAAAATTATATTAAGCAGCACCGCATATTGGCAAATAATTCAATCATGGGACCGTGCAAGATGTTGTAGACCCGGAGTGATGTTTCCTTTTATTATTAGTATTATTATTATTGATTATATATATTATTATTATTATATAATTATTATTTATTATTATTATTGATTATTATATTATTATTATTTATTATTGTAGTCTTTCAACTTTGTTTTGGGTCAGCCTGAGGCCAATCTTCCCCGAAGCCCTCGCAAATAACAATGGAATAGTAAAAAAGAATACAACATAAAATGGAGAGAATGTACAAATAGTTAACAAGAAAGTGATAGGAAATTAGGTAGAGTTCGCATAAGGCGCTTGCCCCCCCCCTCCCACCCCCCACCAGCATAATTTTGTGCCTCCCAAAAGGTCCATGCATCCCAACTAATAATATAAATACGTCCAAATGTTCAAGTGTGAGATACAATTACTGCCCATTCACTGCAGTTGCGGAGAAGCCGCTTCGCTTGGTATTTTGGCACACGGCCATGAAAACGGTAAACCAAGGATACAGCGAAAGGAGCGAGAAACGAGAGTGCCAATGACACCAAAGGAGAAACTATTAATTCGCAGCAGTTGAGTGAGTGTAGAGAATGTGAACATGTTAGTGATACTTTAGGTGACCTCTGACATCAATTCCCGTGTCGTTGTTGTCCAATTATGATAAGGAGAGACTTGTAGAGGAGTCAGCTGGTCAATCGAACAAATTGACGAAACTTCTTGTACCCCTTTATTATGTAACACCAGTCAATAATAGGCCGAGTACTGGCGATAACTACCAACCCCCCCCCCTTAAAACCCGACCTGAACCGAAAACAAGAGGGGTTCCTGTACTCTCCACAAGAAAAGCTACACACCAAACTTTCACCGGATCAGACCAAACCATTCGGGACTTTTGTGTTTACATGCAAGGATTTTTAGATTTTGACCGTTGACATCAGTGACCTTTGATTTCGGGCCTCTAAAAACAAAGGCTTCAAGTAATCATCATGAGAAACACACATCCCAAGTACGAGCTTCATCATCCAGGTGGAGGTCGAGTTATTCGTGTTCACAAGCAAAATTGCCCCAAATTTCCAATAAGACAAAACTTCACCCCAACCTACCCACAAATAAAACAATAGGTTTCTTTTACTCTCCATAAGGAAAAGTACAAACCAAATTTGAACTTGATTGACAACCATTCTGGAATTATGTGTTCAAGGTTTTCAGACTTTGACCCTGGTGACATCAGATAAACCGATGACCGGACCCCGAAACAATAGGGAGCATGTTAACTCCTCATCGGGAACAAACATAACAAGTATGAGCTTCATCCCTCCAGGTGGGGTCGAGTTATCGTGTTGACAAGTTGGGACGGCACACACACACACACACACTCACACACGACATGCCTGCATAGGTCCTCTGACTTTCGTCCAGGTATTACAATGAAAACCTATACAACAACCCATGTTTACCTCCCACCTATCTCTCATCTCCCACTCTAGACCCTAGGACCATAATAATTTTGGAAGCAGTTATCACTTTTTGTTATAATCTCCGCGAAACTGGAAGTGTCCGGGTATAGTTATGGTTTTGGGGTTGAGCCGCCGCCGTCCCAGGCTCCGCCGCCGCCTGAAACAGTAGGCGTTAGCGCAATACTCTTTACAACCCTGGTGGAATGGGGACTGCCATTCACTGGCCATTCCGTCATTTGTTCCTAAAAAAATAAGGAATTTCAAGGTCATGTGGTCGAATTTGCAAAATTGTATGTGACTTTTTAACTTCCACAGAATTACAACAAACTTTGTGGATGAAGGCTCTCTTAGTTTCTGACCAAAATGAGGTTTTTATATAAGGTTGTTAGATACTTCTTCCCATGATTGTGCTCAATAGCGGGGATATACTGGGCTGTTTACCCGCCTACACATGTCGAGTTTTTTCACCGCATTCAAGAACATCACCAATTCCTCCGTCTTTGGCGACAAGGGCCGTGTGGTAGCCTTGTTAGCAATCTGCTAAAAATAACAGCTTCCAACAATTTAAACTGAGGGGAACAAGGTTCTAGATTTCAAGACATGACTGGGAATCCAAGTCTCTAGAGGGTGTGCCAATGTAACCAAAACTTTAAATAGGTACTGAACTTGCAAACAGAGAAATAGACTCGAGAGAAGACAAATAAACACATAACAAGATTTATATGGGAACAATGAACATATAATTAGTCTAAACTAGTCCTCAGACTCTAGTTCCTCCATACACATTATAATCAAAATACCCATGAATAATCAGATGGGGCTTAATTCTTTAAAATATCAATTTAACACGGCGCAATTTACTCAGATTGAATAATGTCACAACGCGGAACGCGCGCGGAGCATAGCATCTGAAGTAGCTAATTAGGATGGGCTGATCGTCTTTTGGAAACGACTTGGTAACGGGGGGGACGGCGGGGCGGCAGGATGGGAGACAATCCTACGGCTGGAGTCTGGTGGCAGGAAGAGCTTCAAAGTGACGTGCCTCGTCCAGAAGGCATCAAAGGGGGGGTTGAAGTTGAAGAATAAATAGTTTACTCCGTATGACAGGCTTCGATGACGTCTCTGAATTTGTAGTTTGGATATCCACTAAAATAAATAAAAGCTGGAGCGGTCTGGATCCAGTGAGGTGAAACCAGATAATCCAGTCTCACGACTGCAAGCATATCTCGATGAATAAGAGAAATTCATCTCACAATCACAAGTTCCCGAAGAAGAAAACAGTTAGAAAACAGTTTTGAATAAAGTTGCTAGAGTTGATCTTGAGAACCGCAAAAATGCACCGAGTGCCTTCTCTCTAGGATTAGCAGGTACTAGGGTCTAACTGTGTCTTGGATTCCAATTGATTATAGCAATACGTAGATGTTGTTGAACGGCGGTGGTTGGTTGAGAGTGCTTCCAGACAACAAATACCTCCATTTATAAGGGAGCTGGTACATGTAGTACCAAACAGGCCATCACATTAATTCCATAGGATGATCAAAAGCTTTTCCTAACTCAAGAAATAAACTTTCATGATGGCTAATAAAAAAAATGACAAGTCCAACCCCCTCTCCATGATTGGTCAATTGTCAAGTGAGGAGGCTGTGACTTCATTATGCACCATACGGATGAAATTCATTGCACCATAGGGATGAAATGATCATGTCTTTGTCCAGGGGTGGCAGTGCAGAGCTCTGTTTTCTTGAAATATCAACAACTAAACTGTTCAACAGACCTGCACTGACTTCCTTTCTTACGAAATACATTCAATGAAAGTATAGCATCCTACAATCACAGTATAAGATTCAAAGAAGTATTTTCGGTATAGTGAAATAAAGAAGAACTGTTAACAATACAAATTAGATATTAGATCGAGGGAAATGCAACCAGACACATCCTTAAACAGTGGGCTAGGACATGACATGACTCAGAAGAAGCAGAAAATAGATGACCAAGTCTCAGGCCTTTACCCATGCTGGGACTGGACAAGGTGATCATGATCCAGCTACTAATTAGTGGGTTAATAATTAATATCAGACAGTATACAATCAGTCTCAGGACTACACGTGTGTAGTCTCATGGGATTTGCCGCCGGATGAACGCCATTTTGACAACTTGCTGACAGCAATTTTCCGAACAAGACGTGAGTACATTGCATTCATCATTATATAATGTCGGCTCTGTGAGAATTTCTGCAGGACTACCACCAAAGTTAAGGATTTTCGTGTGGATTATTTTCGGGCGCGGTCTGGCTTGAATCTGGACTCGGACCGAGTACCCGAGTCCAAAAAGCCGGTCCGAGTTCGGGTCATCAAGAATGAGTCGAGTCGTCAAAAATCGGACTCGAGTCCTCCAACACCGAGGTTTTCCAAGGGAGGAAGGGGGGGGGGGTGGTACATGGAGCTTCGTGCGGTGGGTTTCAAACCAGTTTTGTGTTATGTTACAATAATAGTTCAGGTTAATGACGTCACGAGGAAGGAACCGAATGAATTCTGCAATTGACTTACAAGAATTGCTGATTTCTTATACGAGCAAGGTGGGTGGTAATTTTCCTCGGGGTCCAATAATGCTTGCATCTGTCTTTAATCCTGTGAATTTGTTACATTAGTTGCGCCTTCATCTGTTCTTGGGGGTGTATTGCTTACGCGCCAATCCCTCCTATCGTGGAGGAATTTTCAGCACAACCATAGAAGTAAAAAACATTCTATGAGTACAACGCATACGCGACACCCGGGAATTCCAGTTAATAATTAAGGACTTCATGGTAGTACAGCGTTTTTTACTTTTTATTTATCAGACGATAGGAATAAGACTCGATTAAATTCTTATATTTAGGACAACACATGAATCGAATTCCGGATTCCGTTGACTTTATATCGAAATATTGAAATCACATGGAATGAAACAATACTGGGGATGATATAATTGCTCGCTTCTAAGGATAGACTCCAGTTAAGAAATTTATATATATATATAATTCATGCATAAGGAATTACCTGAAAAACGATCTGTCAGTAATAAAATTAACTACTGAAGCATTGCATATTTAGTCGTTGGGATGTTATCCTGTCAGGCGTTTCTGGTCGACGTTTTAGGGGTTTCCGTAAATCTCGAGCAATCACTGTTACATTTTGAAATCGGGTTTGTAAAATGGCTTCAACTGGTTTGTAGCATTTGATGCTATGGCAGGCCGTTAATCTAATAAGGGAAAAAGAGTCGAGAACGATTAACGGGGATAGATGCTCAGAAGGTACGTCTTAGAAAGTCGAGAACATTATAAACTAATGTATTGTTCAGTATATTTACTGTGTGTGGGATATGCCCTAGCCTAGGCTAGCCTAACCCACCCACTAGCAGTCGTATCCGTATCGTAACTCTAGTATTACCAGCACTAACAACCATTGTAGGCAACGTGCGTTACTCATCTCACAGAGGCCCAGTATGTGTAACTTAGTGTAAGCAGTCCAATGGGAGATACCATGATTTTTCTGGTTCATTGCATTTGACTGTTTTGCTATCACAGAGTACCCATATGAAATGAGTTTCGCACGTTGCCTATTCGATCATTGGATACCCTTTTGAGTATCATAAGTCATAACATAAAACAAACGTCTTTGCAGACAGTGCTGCAAAGCTGTGTACATGTGGCATGATGTGAATTATCTAGTGCAAATGTTCGAAGGCTCTACCGCTAATTGGATTTGGATCGGACATCGGACTGGCCCGATATTTTGTACTATCGGCAAAAACATGGAATCGGCGCAATGACCAAAGAATTCTTGCCGAGGTTTCGCTGAAGTAAAATTTCACCCACCAATCACCCTAGTCAGCAGGAAAATGTCAGAATGAAGCACCCCCGGCTGCCCAGCAGGCCCGTGAAAGCTGGCGATCATGACAGTCGGGATTTATTTATAACTTCCCTCCCCCCCGCTGTCAATTAAACTCACCAACCTGAGCATGGCTCTGATCTGAATATATTACTAATATGACCCCCTGCAGTGATGTATGTACGTACGTTATTAATCATAGGCGCGGCCTGCATATGCAAGGCTGTAGTTCGATCGCGTCGCAATTTCCTAATACATGTACAATGATGTGTACTGCTGGCCGGAAGTCCCCAAATACCTGCTCAGATCAGAGACCGTGAAGTGGAGCCAACACGAGCACAGCCAATCAGCTTTCTCGATGAGTACATGTACACACGTGTACAGAAGTCTCAGCTGTATCTGGTGCAAATGTTCTAAACTTCTAAGGCTCTCAAGATCATCGGATCGGACATCGACTGGCCCGATATTTTGTACTATCGGCAAAACATTGAATCGGCGCACTTAGAGTATAATTACTCCAGTGCAGCACATGTGACAACAAGCAAAATGAACGTATTTCAAGAGTGAAAAAGTTTCCCTTTCCAAACCATATATCCATGTCTTTGTATCATGTATGAGTTACACAAGCACAGCCAATCAGCTCACACATGTACAGAAGTCTCAGCTATGAAATATGAACGTTTCCGTGGTAACCCCACGGCACCAACAAAAGTTACTAGCAGACAAGTGTTTTTATAGCACCGAAACACTCGGTTTTCAGAAACGGTTGAAAACAGTGCATCAACAATTTTGCATCAACAAGATCACTGAATGATTTTACACAACCACGCACGCACAAATTAGGCCTATGAGAACGTTCTGATCAGTGCTAATGTTCTGTAAAGATTTGCAATAAGTTTGGGAAAAGTGATAATGAGCACTCCAAAGACTACAGCATGTGCAAAATAAACATATTTCAAGAGTGAGAAAGTTTCCCTTTCTAACCATATATCCATGTCTTTGTATCATGTATGAGTGTATGTTAATCATAAATTGAAAATGTTTTGCAAAAAGTTCGTCACAGCAGACCAACAACTAACATAACACCGGTACGCTACATACATTAACAAATCAATCCTCTCATAGACTGCGGAAGATGCGAAACCTACAGTAGATCCCACTAAACAACATTGCTATATTTTTGGAGCATGCAAATGTAATTAATTCAGAGCAGCACTGACGAGGCTGTACTGAGTAGTGGAGGTAGTGCCAGACATAACAATAATTTGTTTGCACTTAGAGTGTAATTACTCCAGTGCAGCACATGTGACAACAAGTTTCAGCTGTTACGTGAATAACGTTAGCTTTAGCGCGTAAACGCTAGTAAAACACAAACTAGTCATCGAATCGCTCCCAAATTTTATCAGGTTTTCTTTATGACCCCCCCCCACCCCCCCACCCCCCCCGTGTTTCCCCCCCCCCCCCCACCCCCCCACCCCCCCCCCCCCCCCTTTTTTGTTTTTTTTTTTTTTTTTTTTGAATAAAATTGTTCATCAATTATTTGTTAGAATGGCTTACATCTGAAGGGTGTGGATGCTCACTTCTTCAAGAGGTTCTCAAAAGACATTATAATAAAGGCTAATTTTCAATTTTCCCGTTTTGTAACTGTAAATTCCGTTTTTTAAATTTTCACAAAAAAAAGTATTTATTAAAAAAAACATTTTTCCCCCCCAAAGTAAAATTTTTTGCAATCTTCTTGGAAATACAGAAAAAACAAAAGGCCTACAACAATGTAGCCAATTGCATGCTATATTTCAGGGCTCGAAAAATCCTATGCGCCATTATTCCGAGCTTCCCCTTCCTGCCGTCGGGCCACTGGTTTCAGTTGGCGAAATGCCCGTCGGGCTACCGCAATCTGTAGTCTGTATAAGTTCAAAGTACAGTAGGGGCCTATTACGGAGCCCATATTAAATAGCCAACAGCCCAACACATTATTGTGCTTCTTGCCGATCCAAGCGCCGCCGTGTACATCGCAGCTCAATCCGCACCTGTGTTGAAAAGATGAACTGTCCACGTGTGTTGCGGGCTGTGTACTTGCATTATTGCCGAATATCCCAGCTGCCATGGACATCGCAGCTTTAGAGTAACAACCGTATCGTAATAATAAAACTGCATGCAAAAGCTGTATATGTTGCTTGCTTACTCGCCCATGTTTGGAACACGTGGTCATCATCTACTTATGTTGACTAGCATTTTGACAATGCATCCCAATGATAATTGTACAGTGCGATACTCAACTACCAAGTCGGCCATTCCTATTGACTTGGTACAGGCCGCCGACAGCAAACCTTTTTATCGCCCACAATTAACATCTATGGGAGTTTCAGTTTTCCTAACTAACTCTGGATGCTTAAGGATCTGGAACCCTATTAGAGTGCTTCACGCACAGCTTAGCGTGGTTAAAATAGTCTATTTCGCTCAATTTACTGATTCCCGAGTAAGGAATTTTTAATGGAAAGTAAAATATTGTTTATTTTTGGTGATTAACGTCCAATTCAGTTTGACTTTAGACTATTTTTGGGACAGATTCTTGAAACTCCGTTTTCACTGACGATTTCAGGGATTTTGCTCCGTTTTCCGTTATCGCTGGTGGTAAAATTAGCCTTTAGACATAAACATACACCGGTACACTAACTCAATGAAACAAAACCCAATGGCCATAGGGCCTAGGCCAGGAATTTGGAAAAATAGGGTTTTGTTCTACTTGCGAACGATGGAAATCACTATAGCACAAATGCACTCGCAAATCGCGGTCACCAGTGCGGAGCGCGATGAGCCAGTTTAGGTGGAGTCAAGAAAGCAACTGGCATGTGATAATATGCTCACTGACCCACCCAACCCTCATTTTTTTTTTTTTTTTTCTTGGGTGGCCGGCCACAGAAAAATATGCGTCCCCCATCAGGTCCTGGCCGTTCAAGATGGTGAGGACACCCCTCTGGCTAAGGCCTCCTTACTGGGCAGAATTTTCGTAATAGTTACGCCGTCCATCATCGGATCGGATCGAAAATTGGCCGATGTGGAGCGGGAAACATCGGCATCGGATCGGCATAAAAAAGTCATTCGGTAGAGCCCTAATATATTCGCGGACCGAGATACATCCAAATTGCCGAGTCACAATTTAGCAAATTTGCACCCAATGAGGTCACTAGACACTTGTAGACAGTTCACTGGCTTAGGTGAAACAAAATAGCTGAACTATGTACAAGATCAATTGAGACAATCTGCATTAGGCAATCTGTCTTGGATCGCATATCAAACTTTTGGAGAGGTTCATGTACAATTTTCTTCCAATCGGCAAGTAATCTGAAAGAATTTCATCAGTAATTTTGTACATATTGCCACAACACGCTATATAGGTTCTGAACGCCCAAACTAAAGAAAAACATCCAATTACCCAGCTATAAAGGCATAATAAACAACATCTAATTTCTGTCTGAGCATCTATTTGCAGCATGTTTTACTGAGGTACTGCCGTATGCGTGTTATTGTAGTCAAGTAGTAAGAAGAGGAGGGGGGTGGTTTCCGGTAGATGTTGTACATCTTATTACTGCATTATCATAGGGGGTCTACCTGTACAAGCTTTTGCTTTTTGGACCTCCACCAACACACTATATTGTAATAGTATGGATGTGTATTTGTGGAATAAAATTAAATGAACTGAACTGAAAACCTACCAAACCTAACTCGATGTCAAAAGTGACGGATGAGCCTCATGAGCCCCCAATGTGTAAACAAATAAAAGTAGGAGACGTGTCGGTAACACGCAACGATTTTGTTTGTAACAGACGAATTCATGAATAGAGAGCCTCCATAAATAGAAAAGCTTGTATTTTAGTTTAGCGAGTGTGAGTTTGATTACTTCAATACTAGTTTCTGCTGGATTCATGCAAACTTTGGTCTAATTGATATTATTTCAAAACAAAAAAAAAACAAAAAACAAACAAATAAAAAAAAATGTTATTTGCTTTGCTTTCGGAGGGCAAGGGGCGGTGCCCGTGGGGCTGCTGTTCCCAAAAAAAAATCTTTCTCCCCCCCATTATTGGGTATATGTCTATTCTTAAGTGATCACAGCCCGGCGGTGATTTCCTACCCCTGGCAAATGTGCTCATTGGCAATCTCAAGCATTGTCACGGCCTCCAATGATGTGTCTATGAAAACAATCATAGATACTTTTTTCTCTTTTCAGTCGCACAGTCTAGCAGCCAAGTCAGTTGCAGGTACCCTGAAACATCACTAGGACCTAATGGTGAGGGACTGTTGAGTGCCTGCATTGTGCTCCTCAAAAATCACATTCTTGGCCACTTGGCTGTCAGTCATCTTAAAATCACTTACTATAGTGGGCAATTAGCAATTTCGCATGGGATCCCCCTAGACAAAGCTCTGAAAATGATATCAATGGCCTGGGAGATCTAAAAAGTAGTTATAGCACACTTGGGAATTCAAACATTCTCAAATGATTGCTTATTAATGGCCTCTTGAACTGGTTCTAAGAGACAGGGTGGGGGGAAAACTGAAGGGGAAGGTATCAAATTGATCATAGCAATTTTACCGCACTGGGTCTGTCATACTGGGTTTCCCCGTCATCATTCTTGGGGAATTCTCCTGTTTATGAAGCATTATGATGAAGTAAGTGTAACTTTGGTTTGGCCATGTCAGCACTAGTAGAAAACACCCTGTGACTCTCTGATGATTTACCCCACCGACTTAGGGCGAGAGGTTACTCGGGGACATTCAGTTTTCTTTAGCAAGTTTTCCGAACACTGATTACTTGTGATTAGTTGCATTGTGTTGCTGGTTGTGGATGATACTCAATGGACCAACTCTGAAAATTGTGCTGTGTTTTACTAAGCTTGGTGGATTAGATTGGGGGGCGGGTGGATGATGGATGGTTTTGAGTATCTGTACTAGTTAACATGCACTTGATAAGGATTTATTTAATGTTACACCTGTAGTTAACAGTACTCCCATTCATTCAGCCGTACAAGTGACTGATAACATAGAGGGGTACCATTAGCTCTTGCTACACATATTGTACATATCATTGCAATCTTTGTCATAAAATTTGCTCTACAGTAGAGGACTGTATCATATTCAGTTGTAAAACCTCGTAATGTTACAAGTTCGGAGAGTTTCATGATGTTCTTTGCAGAATCTTTGTTGACTGAAGGGGAAGACATATACTTGACACTACAGGAGTATTTACCATGAAAATCACATGTTTTTTCCCAAACTTGCAGTTCTGAGTCAAACTACCATGCCTTTAATATGCTTTGGAGAAATCAACAACCAGAATACCCTACTTCATGCCATATTTTCTTTGATTATTGTGTTCGTGTGTTTCGTATTCTATGGATTGGACAAAATGATTGTGATCCCAGATGGTGAGGTGACAGGTCCCAATGATGGAGCTCACAATCCTTGCTCATGATGGAGTGGAGCACCCAGATAGCCAAGTCTTATGGTGGCAGCTCCAAAATCACAGGATGATGAAATTGGTGATGGTACCATGGTTGTAAGTAGGTATGACCGCTCGTAGCAGACCTAGTCCCCTAATATGGTGTGCTGGTCATAGAATGTCCGACTCTTTCTTCCATGACAAAGCTGGAGGTTGGTGAATCCACAGCCATCCAACTCTGATTTGGAAATAATTGGAAAAAAAATAAACTGTTGCTATGAAACACTCTATATCACATCATATCAGTGCACCTACCTGTCATTTCACTTCATGACCATGCATTGCTCCAACAAGAAATGCAGGTCTGCATAGCATACATTTTCTTGATAGCCTCTCGATTGCTATCAAGACCAGACACTATGCCACATTAACACACTTTGAACTGTGTCTAATTAGCCTTCATGGCTAAGGGCAGTGCAGGTGTCACATGTACACAGGTAGCCAAATTAATTTTTTGTTTGGGTGGTGAGTGTTCACAAACTGCTCTACAGTAATTATGCAGCTGAAGAGATGGACAGTGTTACATGTAGCACTATGAATATCGTTTGCGTGGGAATCCCCTACCAGATTCGTTTTGGAAGGGATTTTCCCAGTTCGGGAGGGACCTTATTACTTACAGGCTATTTTTACACACAAGCTCCTGCCACGTTAAGGTGGCCCATGGTCGGTCAAACTGAACTTCATGAACTGGATCCACCGCCCTTGCCATCTGGGTCCACCACATTGCCCAGGCAGTGACATTTATTCCAACTCATGCACTTCATTTGAAATGTGAGAAGGGCAAAGCCCTACAGCACTGAAAAATAACATACCTTATAAAAATATGTGTTTATCAGGTGATTTTTCTGATCCAATTTTTATATTATATTGTCGGCTGTGTACACGCTTATTCCTACAAACCTTGCTTGGAAAAAATGTGGGAACTGTTCCCGCAGTAGACTATTCCTCTGCGGGTTTATTGCTGTTCGAAATACTGAATCAGGAATGTTTTTGATATACTATGTGTGACGGGTGACCTTAATCTGAATAATCAATCAATTTCATCTAGTTTCCATGTTTAATAAAGATCAATTCCACTTCTCCAGTCTGGCAGGGTGCAACTCCTAGAGCACGCAGAGAACCTCCTGGACCGAGGGATACATCCAATCAGGATCGCAGACCTGTTTATGCCCTTGCCTCCGAGGATCGCCATCCAGAAACTGGATTAATTCAGAGGACTTCAATTCACCAAGACAACCGGAAACCATTGATTGAGACCTGCAATGACCACCCCCTCAGCTCTAAAATGTGAGTGATAGCTCTCCCTCTTGAGATACCATTCATGTCAATTTTCCCCACCTACTTTTCCAACTTGACTGCTCTTCTGTCTCAGAAACCAATAGTGAATTCTGCTTGTCAGACAGTGTACAGTGGTCATGTACCTTCTCATGACTACATAAACCGTCATACTAACTTTCATCAGCTGGCACAAGTGTGTTATCTGGCAGGATTGCTATCACACAAAGATACCTCTTGATGACGTCACAGCACCGAGTGACCTAGAGCTGAAGTTGAAATTATGAACTTTTGGAAACCCTGTAAAAAAACGTCAGGTTGACTCTAAATAATAGCTCATAACAAATTGTTTCATCACAGGTGGGTGGGAGAGGTGTGGAAAGGGCAGCATTCTCTTATATCGTTAACACGCCCATCAAGTAAATTGGAATAACTCCAACAGGGAAGTGACATCTAGAATCTCAAATCTGGGTTTTGGGTTTTGATCGATAGGTCCACTCCTCCTCTGTGTCAGCCTAAAAATAGACTTCAGTATGGAACTGGCTAGTACAACTGTTCATGCGGTTGGAGGCGGACTTGCACTCGGGATGCCAAACATTTCAAGAGTGTGTGCTTCAAATACCAACTGTACCATGGATGTTGTGCCATGTGCTTGATTTATTCCCACAATCAACTTAACCGTCACATCACATACGTTTTCCCCATTTACACGCATCACCGTTCTAGCCGCAAGATGGCCAAATGCAGTCCGACGCTATCATGGCATGGCGGACCTCGGAGAAGAGATGTTGATTTGACTGATCAGGTGAAGGCAAGGTCGGAGGTCAGCTGGAAGATACCATGCTCGTCAGGGGGGTGGTCGTCGAAAACGACTTCACCACCTCATATGCCAAAGGTTAGATTCTCGATTGTACCAAATGGCATGTCAGTGCAGCAATCACCCGTCAGGTTGAGATGTAATATCAGGGTTCCCACCGTCATGGAAAACCTGGAACAGTTTCTTGGTAATTTCATCAATGAACATCCAGGCCTGGATGAGTTTTTGAATTCAGTAAATGTGGTTGATGATGGAAAGTCATGGAAGTTTTCATGAGGTGATATTGTCACTTTCGAACAGCTGTTTGCTGTTGTTGCTCTGATTTTTTTGGAAGGTCATTTGAGAATTCTGTGCAGTGTCTAGGGAGGTCATGGAAATCCCATATTTGGTCATGAAAAATCATGGAAATCGATTGCCCCGAATCTGTGGGAACCCTGATAATAAACAACCTCAAACTGCACAACATCCATGTCACAGTTGTCTGACTCATTGGGAAAACAAAAAAAAAAAAGGGAAGCCTAAAAACAAAGGATTTTTTTTTCTTCAGCGGTTACAACCATGATAACCTTGAGATGGGGTTAAAATGACTGTAACATACAGTTAGTGTTGCTGCAACAAATTTTCAGAAGATTTCCGAGGAGACTAACGATTACTTGCTTGTGGGTGTGTTTTTTGTATGTGCCATTTTGTTAGGTGGTATTCTTATCAACTCTTGAATGGAATATTGCACCTGGAACATAGCAGGGTGCCTTGATACAAAATTTGCTGGTATTTCATTGGTTTGATGACCTTTCCCATACTGTTTAAAAAACTGTAAGTGACCTGGAACATGAGTTCAAGCATTTTGTAAACTAAATGTTTAGTGGTGGCATTCATACTGTACCATGTATGGCAGATCGCAGGATCTCTTGATACGAGGAAACACATGTCTTGCCAAACATTCTTTGTGTAGTGGAATGTACCCGGTGGGTGGTTCCAATTGAAAACAACTTCTGTTCGTTTCCGTTGTTACCCAGGGTTATTAAAGATGGCAAGATGGCCCTCCTCACCTGTCCATTCGAGCCACCCAAGCCGAAGAACGACCCACAAGCTTGATGTCAAGTCTGTTGAGGACTACAAGAAACTCAAGGGAGTACGAAGAACAAGTTCACAGAAATGGTACAGTGCGAGAACTAAAAATATTGGCCTATTTCTTGGTAGAGATCATAGACGGTCTCGTGTGTGGTTTTATCATCCCCAAAACCAGTTTTGCCCGTTGGTGTGAATACTGAGGGTTCGCTTCGACACAGCATATACATTTTGCCTTTACACTGGTTGACTTTTTCCAATCACTCCCAAAATTGTTCGGTAAGTTATTCAAACACTTTAATAACCGAGTTGTCTCACAATTGGTAGCGTCGGCCCACCACCCAGAGACCGGGGTTTGCATTGAAAGCTGGATAAAAACTGATGTCAGTCCAAACCGGAATTCATAGGACTTTCCGTAACGGAGTTGTAGTCATTTGAAGTTTGTGTATTGTGAGCATGTGTATTGCACCAGATTGAAATGCATCCCATCACGCAATAAAATGGAATTGTCAATACTTGCCACCCTGCATTCAACTATTTCACTTCGAAAGCATTTAGTCTATGGAGGGTTGCTGCAGTGAGTTGATAGGTGTTGATGGTTTCTTTGGTGAGAGAAAGACAACATAAATTTCTGTTGAATGTTGACTTATTCAACAAAAGGAAAACAATGAAATACTTACAGAACATCCCCCCGGGTTGTCCAAGTTTGATGTCTGAGTTTATTGCACATTGGGGACTCGCCTCAATTCTCTGTGTAATGGACAAAACTTTGAAGGTCATAACTCCACATAGGAACATCGTATTGCAATGGGGTTTGGACCCATAGATACAGCTTTCCCTTCCCCACGATATAGCCACTGGGGTTGTTTCCATCCAAGCATGGACTTGGCCTCCAACACAAATGAGGAGTCAAATGGTGCTTTTTCCAATGTAGTTAACTTTTGAACAGAAAAACAAACCACATTGAACCATAATTTCCTCCCTGTTTGTCCATGTGTGACGGCATGCATTATTGCGCAATTGGGATTCTTTCTCCCCCCCAATTTCTCTCTTCTCAAAGGCCCAAACTTGAAGGCCAATAACTAACATCTTCTGAAATGGGGTTTTGGACCTATAGATTAGGGTTTTCCATTCTCTTCTCCCAAATATGACCTCTGTTGTATCCATCCTGCAGTTGTCCGCAGAAAGTAACGCCAGAAAGGAGTTGCCTAGTGTTCTGTTTACCTGGTGAAGGCTTCGCAGCTGTCAAGCGTAGGTATTCAGGTCTGTGGCCCTCACCATACTCGTATAGGTAGTGTCTTTTGTTCGGCAAGTGTTTCAATAAAACTTATAGAATATGACCAAATTCAGACCACCCACTCTTGACTGGTGCCATTTTTGATGTCCTCCCAGTTCATTTTCTATAGATTGTTTGGTGATTGAAGTGCCTGTCTTTCTGTCTTTGATGTCCTGTTATCTCACAGCGTAAAATTTGTACTAATTATGTAATAGCTTGCAGAGCTGCAGGATTCTCTTGTTTGGTTTCATAACCTTCAACAGGACCTAGCATTGCTAGCGTAAAATCTTCTTGAACCATTGTGTTGTTCCTGGCCATGGACAAACCATACTGATACAAGAGAAACTTCAAACTTTCATGCATCGTGATACTCATAATGTATAGATCAGTCGAGAAGCATGTAACCCTATACTAATAGTAACCTGGTAATACTAATGTTGTTTGTTTTTTGCAGTTAAGCTACTGGGCCAATCTAGCTATATGTCCGTGGGGGTTTGATGAGAGGCTAATCAATCTACTCCTTACAGAATGAACCTCCTGCTGTCAGGTGGGTGGGCGGACCAGAGATAGAGGTGAGAAATTAACATATTAATATGAATGAAAAAACAGTGAGACTGGTTTTGGGCCAATGCTCCAGGAGCATTTGTCATATTGTTGAATGGTCAGTTTTGAGTTACAACATATTATTTAAAATATTTTTTTTGAATGTGAGAAATTCTAGTGCTAATGAAAGATTTGGCTCATTCAGCTGTAGCAGGGTATGCAATGTCTATAAGCCTATTACCCCTTCCAGTCACACCTATAATGATCACGATAAACTCAAGCGCTCATACTACAGCGATGAAAGTCTGCGATAACAGCGGCTGGTAGCTGAATAAGCTCTGGTGTTGAATGTGATCATTCTCCTGATTGGTCGACAGTTGTATACTTCCAAATCGATAGGTATAGCTCATTCGCATCCTCTTGTTATTGTCCATGTGTGACTGGTCGCTGTTGGTTTCTGTGTGAGCGATAATTTTTCATTGGCTACAGTGCGGAAACCACTCCTCAGGGCTAACATAGTGAAAAAATGGACTTATTATTGAGAAAATTTGTGAAGATTTGTGACGATTAAAATAATGATAGCAGCACTATTTGTGGTGGTCTGTACCCCCGGATAGCGAACCTGGAGTTACAAGCAATACATACTTGCACAACTATGACCTGCATATTGTCTCGCCTGAGTTCAAGAAGAGACATGGCTTTCACTTGTTGTGTGTCATGCCTTGGCCCATTAGGCATATTCCTCCAAAACAGTGAGGACAATTTTTGACAATTTTTTTTATGTGGTATTGGGGCTGGGTGATCACGATCTGATCAGATTTTGGGCATGGATTCGCTATTCAAGTTGGGCTATTCAATGTTGTATCGTTTAAGCTTGTTAGCAAGAATACAAACAAACGGCAGAAGCTATGGTAATGTGTTTCGGCATGTAGGTATGTGATCGTAGGACTTGGGTGGAGAGGGCATTGAGATGAGTAATTTGCCCAGTGAGGCAACGACCCCACATTAGAAATGACTAGTCTGTGGATTTGGACTCTTCCGATCAACAATCTAATCTCTACCTAAAGACGTAGCTAATCTGATCTCCAATTTTAGCTGTTGTTTGTTCAGCTGAATGAGGACAGATTAGGTGCTGTATGGTGCAAAATGGTAAGAACTGCTCCAAATCACTGCTAGGTCTAATGTCAGAGAAGTATGGGATATCGGAATTGTTTGCACCATAAAATATGTGCGGTTGTTAGGAGATAGTGGATAAATGATGAAAATTTTGAAATTTTAGTTGCATTAGTCCATAGCCTTCGCTGAAAATGTATTTGGTTAAGTGGAAGGTCCATCACTGACATCAATATGTGCAGAGCTGCAGGATCTCTTGTTGGTTTCAATAACCTTCAAGACCAGTTCACTCTGCTAAAGTAAAATCTCTTGAAGCATTTTGTGTTGCCTCCTGACCAGTCGGGCAAACCATACTGATACAAGGGAAACAGAAATATTGAAGAATTTAAGCACACTTTGAAATGCTTTAGATTTTACAGTGATTACCAGTTCAAGTCAACATTCTTTTAGACAATCTTGGAGCACTAACAGTGGCCTTCTGTTAGATGTTAGAACTGCTTAATTTGCATGTAACAGTATTACTAGTAACACTTCTTCTCTGATTATTCTTGAACCATTGTGTTGTTCCTTCACCAGTGAGGCAAACCATACTGACACAAGAGAAACATTGAATCTGGACATGCGTGAATACTATCCTCTAATACAAAAAAATATAGTCAACTGATTAGGGAATTGAAAAGCTGACATTTCCAATGACACATTGAAGGTTGCAAGATCCAGATTTTGTAGTAGCGGGAAATTTGGTATCAGATTTCCTATCACATATCTTGTTTAACTACTTGGGACGATGCACACTTTATGGAATTTCCTCCCTGTATCAAACACATCTCTACATAAAGACGTAGCTAATCTGATCTCCAATTTTAGCTGTTGTTTGTTCAGCTGAATGAGGGACAGATAAGGTGCTGTATGGTACAAAACATCATGTCCGTATTCTTGGCAGTGTGAATGACAGACCCCTCTCGTTTATCCTGTCCAGTTAATTGCAATAGCCACAGGAGGACGGATCGTGCCTCGTTTCCAGGAGCTGACGGCTGATAAGCTCGGAAAGGAGGGCATGTGAGAGAGCTGAGCTTCGGGACCACCAGAGACCGAATGCTGGTGATTGAGGAGTGTTCCAACGCCAGGGTGTCACCATCTTCACAGAGGTGGAAACAAAATGGTTAGAACCGCTCCAAATCACTGCTAGGTCTAATGTCAGAGAAGTATGGGATATTGGAATTGTTTGCACCATAAAATACGTGCGGTTGTTAGAGAAATTGTAGTTTGCATTAGTCCATAGCCTTTGCTGAAATGGTTTGGTTAGTGTAGGGTCGCATCACTTGACCTCAATAGGTGCAAGTGCAGGAGCCTCCTGTGGGTTTCCATTACCTTAATACCAGTCACTCTTGCTAAAGTAAAATCCTTGAACCATTGTGTGTTGCTGATCAGTGGGGCGAAACATACTGATACAAGGGAAACAGAAATATTGAAGAATGTTAAGCCTTTGAAATTCGTTAGATTTTCAGTGATACCACTGTCAAGATCCCACATTCTTTTAGACAATCTTGGAGCACTAACGATGGTCTTCTGTTAATGTTAGGACTGCTTAATTTGCGTGTACAGGATTACTAGTAACACTTCTTCTCTGATTCTTTGATACCTGAAGAACAGGGTCTGTTGTTTGTTCGTGTTGATGTTTATCAAGAGTCCAGACGTGTAGTACAGTACTTTTTGGTCTGGTATATATTTTACTATTAGGTTGCCAACCCTCTCCTTCTGTAAGGGATGGAGGGGTGGGGTCATATGCGCACTTCATACCCGGTGGACGCAGAGTGTAGTAGATCAAACCATACTACAACGCCTCATCGAGTACTGAGCACTCTGTGCCTGAAATCCCGTCTGTTGAGTAGCATGTCTTGTTTTTGATGCTGGGTTATCATTTCATTTTCTAACCTGACTTTTTTCCCTCCTGATAATCCTCTTCATAGCATGGGCCATGAGGTAGGGCTAGTGTCCCCCAAAATATGCAATTGAATTTTCTGCCTCTCCTGGTAGGATCCAAAGACACTACCAATATGCAATCAACCCAGTGTTTTGTGTCTAATCTCTCTGAATTAGATTATGAAGAAGCCAAACGTTATGTTACACGTGCCCCTCTGCTGAATCCTACTTGTTAAAGGACCATCGTATCGTCTATGGTGGGGGAGCAGCGGAAAGCGTTCCTGTGCATTGCTGTCAGTCAGGAGTCTGATAAGGTAAGCAGGCCCATTTCATCCATGGTGACTAACCAATCTTCATTCTCTTTATCCACCATGACGCTAAAATTGAACTGGAATTAAATTCCGGCGATATGGACAAGTGGTTGAGCTAAGGCATTAAAGTCCAATGGGCATGTAACAGAATTGCTTCAAACTAGCAAAAGTGAAAAAAGCACATAAACACACTTGTTCCCCAATTGGAGGGGTTTAAAACTGTATTTGCTGTCATTGTGATATTTCAATGTACTTTTGAGATATTCAAGAACTTCATTAGCGAGCCGTTGGGAAGGATGCATAGATGCCAATGATCCTCCCCATAATGTTTTGCATTCTTCCCGCCATGACAAAAGAAAACGATCATGGCATTTAGTTAAAGAATAAACTGCAAATGGTAGACGTTTTTCTGGTGAATAAACGGTCGAGACTCTGAATTTAGCTGCGCGGTGCTGCCTGTGTATGAACCCTTTCGTATCCGTAGTGCCCTGTCAAATCCAATGCTAATGGCCCTGTGCTGAGGGCGACTCCGGTGGTAAAATTGGCATACGCCAGTTTTTCCATTCTGCGTCCAATTTTGTGCCCCGGTAGGGGAGGGAGGCTCATTCCATAGAGGTGGTCAGACGAACGTTTAACCCGCACAAATCGGGTGATCACGTGTCAGTCTGGAGTGGGGCATTTTTTCAAATGATGGCTACAATAATATTTGAGCGGGGCGTGTGGCCTCGTCCAGTCAATAGTAATAAGCTCCATTTTGTATCCTGCGCTGGTTGAGGACAGTACGCCGCTGGCTGAAGTACTCTTTACTGTGAAGACGATCTTGCGCGTGGGTAAACATAAACTTACCAAGGGGGGCGTCACTCACTGTTGACATGTCTCGGTGATGTAAAAGAGTAAACGGAGCTTTTACTTGACACGGCAGCGGGAAATATCGACGAGGGGTAGGTTGGTTCCGATTGGGGGTGTTGTGTTCCTCTGCACAGCTGGACTATTTTGTCAAAAATAACAGTCCGCTGTGATTGGAGAGCCAATCAGGAAGTCCTGTATTTTGCAAATGACGATATCTCGGGGTTGTAGAATTAGAAATATTGAGATTATTCTTGAATTCGGGTGATTCTGTATGTTTTATCCGGATCCCATCTATATTTTTGTTTGTTGGTAAATTATTTCCAAGAATAACCTTTTTTTACATTTCCTTTTGCATTAAGGGGATCTTGGCGGTTCCCCCCATGATGCCACGAAGCAAATTTGCAATAGCTTGAGTGTGCCGCATCGGTAAATTCGAATCAGCGTTAAATTTCGGTCTGGGTTGTCGGCTGGGTCATAATTGTACGGAATATAAATGCCAAAAGTGCAGTTTCGAGAGTTTACCTTCCTATTGACCTTCAACCGTGATGCTCCCGCCTTCATTGGGAAGGCCTGACCAGTCCCCAACACAGCAGATTCTCACCAGGGACTGCAGGCTTTGGTCTCAGAACAAACAAATACTGGTTATTTAAATCGAGGGGTACAACGTCATTGAATATCGAATCAGTCCCGTCTCGGTTTGGTGTCCATGCCGGTGGGTTTCAGTTTCTAAAACTGCCACGGTTTTGACATTTGGACAAATTGATAGTCCAGAACTGATTTTGCTTAATGGATAGCCGTTTCATTGTTGTGATACCAAGTTTTGACAAGACGCTTTGGAGAACTTTAGTCTAAGAAGCCCCTCTCAGATTTGGGATTATGTCGTGTTTATCCCGTATGACCCACCTTGAGAAAACACTAATCAATAGGCACATAATTATACCCCAGTCCTATAACAATACTTCATCTATGGAACTATTGATTCTTTGAATTCTGTGAACACCTGTACTTGAAAAATAGCAGTGTCGTAGTTAGTACTCTGCACAGAGTGGAGGCACTCCTCCAAAATTCAATACCTTACTGCAACAACTCTTGATTAAAACAAAAAAGTGGTTGCATAGACAGAGTGTAGGCACTGCCCATACAAATTCAATACACTTCCTGCAACCAAGGCTTGATTAAAAAAAAAGAAAAAAAAAGTGTTGCACAAGTGAGGCACGCCCAGTACGAATTTCAATACACTTCTGCACAAGGCTTGTTAAAAAACGGCGATCGCCCCCGTTGTCTTCGCCTTGTTGCGCGATCATTGGTTTCCTCTAATAGTGCACCTGCACAGTTCCAAGAATTTAATGTGTTTGCTTCAAGCTTATGGTATAGCATTTAACACCCTACTATCAGTAATCAATTTCAAATTCGTAAGGACTGATTATGAGAATGTCCTCCAAGGAGTTGAAGAAGTTTTGTGAAATGGGTGACTACGATCGCCTAAAATTATGCAAATTAGACCAATATTCACTTCCTATTGACGCATTTGCGGTCATTTCACATACCAGGTGACCACCTTAATACATGGTCATCACACACTTGAACATTTGCATGATTCAACAATTTCTACACAACGCATAACCCCCAGTGACTCGAGTCAATGTTATGTTACATTTTGGGGTATAACTAAGGTAGACCATACCAATCAAGCTTCAGGAAAATCAAACCAACTTTGAAGTTTGGGAAACACCATGCAAAATGAACACTGATGACCTCTCAGTGTCCCCACCTTGTGAATATACCATTTTATATAGTGAATAATCACAAGAGTTGCTCCTATTCACAGAAGGAGTGGGTATGCCCATGCAAAAAAATCTGCCGAACTTGTGAATTTTGCATAAGTATTGGCAATTAGATGACTCATTACCATATTTGATGCTGACAATCTAATATTACATCCTACTTCATACCCGCAATCCTGTGCCAAACCAATTCACCACAGTCACCTACGGTTCATCTGTAATCTTGCTACGTCCCTGAACAAAGATTACTAAAATAGCTATTACCTTCCTTAACTAACACCGCCTGGCGGTAGAACCGCCAACTTATATATCCCCACTGTGCCAATAACCAGTTTCTATTTTTTTTTCGCCTGTTAACTCCTTAAATAAGCACATTTATTCAAGAGTCAACCTTTTAACCACATGACCACCAGACAGAGTCAAATTGATCGAGGTCACACACCTGCAGGTCACAATTTATATAGCAATGGTGAACCATCCAGCCTTCACAGATTTCCGTTCCCGATTACGGCCAGGAACCGTTTTTGACCCCTAAGTGACCTTGATGACCTTTGTAATGACATGGCAGTTTTTAGGAAAATTGTAACCTCCATGTGATACATCCACCTCCTAGAGCATTTTGGCCTTCTGTAACACGCCGCAGTGCTTTTTGCCAAAAAAGATACACATTTGACCTTTGACCTTTGACCTCATTTTCAGGGGTAGTTTAACCTGCTGATTCTAAAATCACCATGACAAATCACTCCGAACATCCTAACGCCACTTAATTTTCGAATTGAAAAACTTTGACCTCTGATTCTTCCCCACAAGGTCAACATTGGTCAAATTAATGTCATTTCGATCCGAAAATGGCCCCTAAAATTTGATTCTGCAAAAACAGAAAGGTAAATTTAGTTCAATGGTCACACAGATGGAGGTCAACAGTTGAATCACAGTGGTGCACCTGCCCAACCTCGTCAGACATTTGGTTCCCAAGATATGGTCAAAAAACCAGTTTTTGACCCCGACTTGACCTTTGATGCCCCTTTTTTACGCTGAAAATCTAATCGTTTCATCTACCTCATATCCGCATCTATTTGCCAAACGGTTCATCCGTAAGCTTGCTCACGAGCCTGACAATACATTACAAAATCGGCTAATTACCTTACTTAATTTGTGACTTGCGTGCCCAAATCTATCAGTCGTGTTCCCAACCCCGAGCTACCCTGAAACTTTCGTCGCAATTGCCTTCGTTCGAGAGAATCCTGCTCACGAGACGTGTGAAACACACACACACACACACACCCACCACACACGCACACCACACACACACACACACACACACGCACACCACACACACACGCACACACACACACAGCACACCGCACACACACACACCCCACACATACGGACTTCACAGTATTTGCGCGGACGTCCATTTTGCGAAAAACAACTAGTCCGAAATTGTGTTTGCGTGTGTGTTTTTTTTTAGTCCTCTCATTGCCCGGTAACTTGTCCTTGGATGAATGTTAACACTCAACTCTCATCACCCACCACTAAAAAAATCTTGCATCCACTCTAAAGTATAGCGAGTACATGCTCTAGTCCCTTTGTAGGATAAGGGGGTATGTGAATCGTTTAAACCATTTTCTTTTCCGTGCCCCGATTTCAGGTCCTCGAAAAAAAAAAAATGTCCTCGCATCGGTTGTTTAACAGTTCGGGTCCTCGCACGATAGTACAGTAAACGCACACACACACCCACAACCCACACCACAACACCCCACACATACAAGCACACATACACACCCACAGACACACACACACCACACACACACACCATAGTGACCACTAGTCTCCTCCTGAATTTCATTCAGGCGATACAGAAAGTGTGGTCACAGAGTGGAGGCCGTCCAACAAATTGTCAATACACGTACTGCAACAGGCTTGATTAAAAAAAAAATTTTTTGCACGAGTGGAGGCCTCATGCAAATTTCATACCCTTACTGCAACAAGGCTTGAATAAAAAACAGTGTTTGCACCGAGTGAAGGCACTCCATACAAATTTCAAAACACGTACTGCACAAGGCTTGAGTTAAAAAAAAAGTTTGCACAGAGTGATCACTCCATACCAAATCTCATACACGTACTGCAACAGGCTTGATTAAAAAAAAAAAAGTGCTCCCAGAGTGGGAGGGCCTCCTACAAATTTTCAATCACACTTACTGCAACAAGCTTGGGATTAAAAAAAAAAAAGGAAAAAAGTGCTGCCCAGAGTGGATGCACTCCATACAAATCTCAATACACTACTGCAACGAGGCTTGATTAAAAAAAAAAGTGCTGCACAGAGTTGAGGCACTCATACAAATTTCAATAACTTACTGCAACACGGCTTGATTAAAAAAAAAAGTGCTGCACAGAGTGGAGGCACTCCATACCAATTTTCAATACACTTACTTGCACAAGCTTGATTAAAAAAAAAAAAAAAGGGTGCACAGAGTGAGCACCTCCTACAAATCTCATAACACTTCCTGCGACGAGGCTTGAATTAAGAAGAAAAAAAAAGTGTTGCACAGAGTTGGAGGCACTCCATACAAATTTCAATACACTTCTGCACCAGGCTGATTAGAAACAAAAAGTGTGCACATAGTGAGGCGACTCCATACATTTTCAATGACACTTGATGCAACAATGCTTGATTTAAAAGGAAAAAAATGTTGCACAGAGTGTATGCACTCCATACAAATGTCAATACACTTACTGCACAAGGCTTGATTAAAAAGCAAAAAGATGTTGCACAGAGTGGATGCACTCCATACAAATTTCAATACACTTACGGCAACAGGCTTGATTAAAAGAAAAAAAAAAGTTGCACAGAGGTAGGCACTCCATACAAATTTCATACACTTACTGCAACAAGTTATGATTAAAAACAAAGAAAAAGTTTGCACAGAGTGGAGCAGCTCCCGACAAATCCTCAATACACTTACTGCAGAGGCTTTTTAAAACAAAAAAGTGCCTGCACAGAGTGGAGGCACTCCATACAAATTTCAATACACTTTACGCAACAAGCTTGATTAAGAAAACAAAAAAAAAAGGGTTGCACAGAGTGGAGGACTCCCATACACATCTCTCAATACACTTCTGCGACATGCTTGATTAAAAAAAAATACTTGTTGCACAGAGTGGAGGCACTCCAGACAATTTCAATACACTACTGCAACAAGCTGATTAAAAACACAAGTGTTGCCAGAGTGGAGGCACTCCATACAAATTTCAATACACTTACTGCAACACGCTTGCTTAAAAGGAAAAAAAAAATGTTGCACCGATGGAGGCACTCCATACAAATTGCCAATACACACTTACTGCAACCAGACTTGATTACAAAGGAAAAAAGTGTTGCACAAGTTGGAGGCACTCCATAACAAATTGTTCAATAACAATTACTGCCACAAGGAAGGCTTGCATTAAAGAAAAAAAAAAGTTCTGCCAGAGTGGAGGCACTCCATACAAATTTCAATACACTTACTGCAACAGGCTTGATTAACAAGAAACAAAAAGTGTTGCACAGATTGGAGGCACCCCATACAAATTTCAATACACTTACTGCAACAAGGCTTGATTAAAGAAAAAAAAAAGTGCTGCACAGAGTGGAGGCACTCCATACAAATTTCAAACACTACTGAACAAGGCTTGATTAAAAAAAAAAAAAAGTGTTCACAGAGTGTAGGCACTCCCTACAAATCTCAATACACTTACTGCAACGAGGCTTGGATTAAAAAAAAAAAGTGTTGCACAGAGTGGAGGCACCCCATACAAATTTCAATACCCTTACGCAAACAGGGCTTGATTAAAAAAAAAGGAAGTCGTTGCACAGAGTGGAGCCTCCTAAAATTTCAATACACTTACTGCAACAAGAGCTTATAAAAAAAAAAAAAGTTTGCACGAAGGGAGGCCACTCCATACAAATTTCACTGCACTTACTGCAACAGGCTCATTAAAAGAAAGCTGTGTAGACTTTCTCTTTCTAATTAATAGTGGGATGGTCCAATCAATCAATTGAGGCTTCCCCATTACAAGACTGAACTTCTACCAGAGTCATTCTACAGATCAACTATTCGGCTTTATTACCTGAAAAAGTTACAAGAAAATTGACTAATTAGCAGCGCTTATGGAGGCAGAGAGTCATGGCCTAACTTGATGTCAATGAAGAAATCTCTAATATTCAGGTCAACGTGGTTGTCAGTGAAGTCACAGACTATGTTGTAATGACGGGTCGCATGTTCTGTTTGGATGTTCATGTCTAGCGGTCCATTTTGATGTACTTTACAAACTTTACGCCCTCGTATTGCTGTTATTACGAACCAACAACTACGATTTTGCGGTCCAATCTGTGGTGATAAACTATCTATGAACTGTCCTGTGCTTGTATGCATCTCTAGAAATTGACCCACTGATTGTGAAAGATCACCATCTTTTGGCAGCTATTCGCAGAGCTGCAGATCTCTTGTTGTTTTCAATAACCTTCAAGAACCAGTTTCACTCTGCTAGAATAAAATCCTGACCCATTGTGTTGTTCCAGACCAGTGGGGCAAACCATAACTGATACAAGAGAAACATATTGAATCTGGACTTGCATGAATACTGTCCTCTGAATACAACAACAAATCTAGTCAACTGATTAGGAATTAGAAAGTCAACATTTCCAATGACACATTAAAATGTTGCAAAATCCGGTTGTGAGAAGTGCTGAAATCAGGGATCACATACCTTGTTTGACCACTTCGTATGATGTGCGCTATATAAAATACCCTTCCTGTATCAAGCATCTCTCACAGAAGTTTGTGAAGTACCCTGGTAGCAGTATCCTCGATTCTAGCCTTTATTTACCAATCCCACTCTATAAAAGCGAAACGATTATCCAATGTCCCTCCTATGTTATTATTGGTGAGCAGATCAACAGGTATTGAGGGAATTTTGTGCCTTCCGGATGCTTATGTCTGTCTAGGTGGGGGGTGAGTTTTTAAAAGAGGGTTCCACAACGTTTACGCAACGGAGACCCGCTGTGTACCCAAATACCTTTACTTCTTTCATCATGCTCCAAAGGAACGGGCTTAATGCAAGTCCAGCAATTGGTCAGTTCATTGGTTATGGGCTGTGCTGCCTTTTTATTTTTGTTTGTTTTTTGCAGGTATCTACCATCGAGCAGTATGCTATGAGGTCCATTCTCTTGATGCCCGGAGAGCATTCCCATGGCGCTGGCAGAGAACAGTGGCATTAATCCTCCTCAGGACCCTCGCCTATTCAAGTCCCGCAGCTGAAGGAAGTCACCCCGACTGGGGAATTGACTGTCCTCAACAAGGGACCAATGGTAATTTATCTGCTCTTCCATTTGTGAGATTCTCTGGGAAAAGAAAATTTGTTCAACGGTGATTTAGAAAAAAAAATAAACTGGACACACTAGTGTTATGACTGAGTATCCCAGGCCTCCTGTAGTGAATGAAACTGAGGACTTGTTATCTTCAGACTATGTACCGTATAACACAGGGTATGTTTTGGTCCTATTGCGAAAAGCTCAGTATTATTTTTTATCTGATCTCCCTACCTGTCACCCACCTGTTTGAGTTAGCCCTGTAAAAAGTGTGTTAACCTACTACAGCCATAATGAAGGCTTGGGGTCATTAGTTGAAGGCCAAGGTCATGCAATATTGACTGGACCCTCTTTCTGATATATGGTACGGGTACTTTCATATATTACATTTCGACAGCCGAAACGCAAACATTTTGAATTTTGGCGCTATTCCGACAGGCGTCACCTATGGTGCCCACTTTGCCTTGTGACACACGGGGAACCGCATGAATCCCCTTTATATACAAAGTCAATGTAAAACATGTAACTTTGAAAATCTCCCTGAAATCAATATGTCCCTTGCCGAATGGCAATTTATTTCCCCTGGAAAAATGGTGGCGATCCTTGGCTTCCAAACAGGCAGTGGCAAACCTTGTGCCCAAAATTTTAGTTATTAGTCTATGGCTTCACTGACAATTTGTCTTCAGGCTAATTCGAAGGTCGCATCACTGGGGGGGGGGGGGGGGGGGGGGGGGGGGGGGGACATCAATATGTGCAGAGCTGTCGGATCCTTGTTGGTTTCCAATAACCTTCAAGACCAGTTCACTCTGCTAGAGTAAAATCTCTTGAACCATTGTGTTGTTCCTGTCCAGTGGGGCAAACCATACTGATACAAGGGATACATGAAAATCACACTCTCAACTCACAGTAAATCTAAAGATAATCTTTATGGCAATCACATTAGAAAATAATTGATAGTTTCATACATAGTGCCGGGGGGGGTGGACAAATAGACCTATGATGTTTGTGGTAAGGAAACTAGAGTGAGGGGGGGGGGGGGGGAGAATATGTGTCACAACTGGAATGGACTAAATGCCACATGTGCTGTATGTTATCAACCAGACAAGCTGTGTATACATGATGGAGAAAATAATAATACAGCTGGAAAAGAACTGAATGTATCAGTGGAAACCCACCTGCATACAGCTTTCTGTTACAGAGTGAGAAGGCTTTTGGTAAAGTTTGTGTATTGTGTGAGCTTTAAAATCATAATTACCTTGTGATTTCACTGTGATGTCATGCATTATACACAGACCCTCCCAGCCTATTACAACCCTAACTGACAGTTTGTAAAACCTGCTCAAACTGGCCACCTAATCTGCTAGATCCCAGGCTAATATCCCCTCCCGCATTCCTCAAGCCGTCATCGTTACTATAACAGCAACCCACTAAATAAGAAAAAGGTTCCCTCTTCGGAGACTGACTCATCTCATGTCACTAATTCAACCACAGCTTCTGCAATATACAATCATTCAATACATATGGACCCTGTATTTTAAAGACGTTAGGGTAAAGGATCACAAAGCCCATTGCTGCCTTGTTCCTTTTCCTCCTACAGTCTAACAAAACCTCTGTCCCACAACTAGAAAAGCCCAGAGGCACTGCTCAATGAACCAGAGAAAATTTTGCAGCATCGAAAGCCTATTTTGTTATAGCCTATGCCTATCTGATAACTTCATCTCTTCCATTCCCGTCACAGATATGAAGGAGCAGCATGTCGTTGCGACACTGATTGGCAAGAAGCACAGATCAAATCTGTGCCACGCAGCTAGGGGATGATCCCAAGATAGAAGACGTGTCGTAGTTCTCGTCCCTCAGTCTCGATGTGTCCTTTGTTTCGTGAACTTGTGCCTGCAAACTCTCCCAAGGACCAGCGCCCTCGGGCTGTGCGGCTGAGCGTCATCTGTAGAAGCATCTATCATCTAGAAACTGAAGCATCAATCTACTCTGTGTAACTAAGGACTGAGGGAAGATTGTAGGGTTATAGTTGCCACGTCTGGAAAACCTCAGTCAATGTCCGCAATATGTTGTCTCTCTCAGACTAAAGAGCTTTAAACTGTTGACGTGCAAATGAGTGATGCCAATCTGTCAGGATTCCTTGAATTGTCAGTGCACTCTTTGGAGAGCACTTGCTCTACTCAGCTCGTTTGTTTCTCTGTTTCTCGTGTCCTAACATGTTTTTGGTTAGCTTCAGATTGCATCTTGGAGATGTACCTTGGCAACATCTGCCACACTCAATGGCATAGTATCAACTCGAGTGTATTTAGTTCTAGTGCATTCAATCTGAAGTCATCCAATCGTGCTTGACCTTTGTCTTCATAGACTCATAATCCAACACTGAATGACAGAAGCAACCCCTGTAACTCTCTCCTCAAATTTTCTTTCTGGCAGAACCAGGGGAATCCGTCACTGACTTCCCTGGAGACTAGGTTTTGCTTGGCATGTCAACATGAAAATTCAGAGAGGAAAGTTCAGCTTGAAAAAAAATTCTGATCTTTCTCTTGATTAGGTGCAATTCATTCTTTGTTGATTAGTACCTGGTGTGATTTAGTCTATGGGAGAGATTGCTGTGGGGGTCGGTATGTGTTGATGGTTACTTTTGGTGAGAGAAAGACGACAAAACTTCTGTTAAATGTTACTTATTCAACAAAATGAAACAATGACATACTTCCCGCAAGTTCCCGGGTTGTCCAAGCGTGAACGTCATGCATTATGTGCAATTAGATTTCCTCCCCAATTCCTCTGCATAATGGACCAAAGGCCAATAACTTCACATGGGAACATTGTATGAAATTGGGTTTGGACTATAGATACAGTTTTCCATTCTCCACGATATAACTTCTTTGTATCCAAGCCTGCAGTTGTCTTTAAGTAATATAATGATGTGCATCCATAGCAAAGTGGGAGGTGACCTCCTCAAGATCCCTCACAGTGGTGAGCTACTCACACTATTTATTCACCTACCTGTCTGGAGTTTATTACCTCTTAGAACGAAGTTATTTGAATAAAATGAAGGAAACCGTCTGTTCCAGATGGCAAGTATGTTTAACAAAATGCAGAACACTGTGTATGTCTATGCAATTTAGCACACCATAATTAACCTTCTCCTCCTACTGATACTGGAGGATTATCACCAATGGTGGTGGCAAAAGTCTAGCAGTTACACAGGATTTGAAGCTCCCCATAAATGTCATTCCAGGTGCTAAAACAAGTATTTGAATGTAGTTTGATTTACGATCCATTGTTTTGGTGTTGACGGCAGGGAATCGGCAGATGCGTTAAATTTATTTGCTGGTTCCCCCCCCCCCATCATCGTCTGTTCATGCACATTTGACTGTGATCAATTGGAGTACACACTAGCCCTCCCTTGAGTAGAGGGACATCCAATCTAAGAACACTCTGTTTCTTGAGAGATAGATGTTGTGTTGCAGAAAATGGCTCGTCTGGACACTTTGAAAGTGTTTCATACTCATTCCATTGCATAGAAGAGAGGCAGTTAGAATCGTCCCTGTAAGATTGATTACAAGCATGTCTTCTTCTATCCAGAAGTAGGGAAGCTGATAATTTTGTCATTGTTCTGTATGCTGTACTATGTACTTAGGCGACGCTCCGGTGAGGACAGCTTTTTCTGTTTTTGTATGGAAATTGTTCCCAAATAAATAATGTGAAAATGTCACATTGTTCTCCTGCGTAACTGTCATGACTCTGATCCAATCTTCATCTAACCAATCGGTAGTTTCTTACTCACATAGCAATGATAAGTGGTTTATTCTGCCATGATCATTTCAGTCTTGCCTGGACAAGTTCATGATTCGGGGTCAAGTGAAAAGGGGTTAAGACTTTGTAGAAAAGATAATTCTACAATGCTCATTAAGGTAATAGAGAAAAGAAATTGGTACCCACTCTGACACCCGGAGGATATTGGCACAGCTAACACAATCGCCGGTTGTACTCAGGTTCCTCACAGGTCCCCATTTAGCACCTGGGTGGAGAGGGGAATGGAGGTAGTGTCTTGCCCAAGGACACCACAGAAAAGCTGATCAGTCTGTGGGGTTCAAACAATCTTCTGATCAACAGTCTGAAGCTCTACCGACTGCACTAATTTGATCTCATGGGGTAGATTTGGTAGGCTACCTTTGCGTAGGGTATGCACAAAACCCTGGGTCCTGACTAACGCCCTTGTCACAAATCACATCCTGCAAAAGTGAAAAGTTGAAGGGGAAGCTCCCCTCCCGCCATTGGATCAGCACCTGATCAAGTAAGTTTGAGTTGATCACCTAACACGGTACAGATAGGCTTCTTCCCGATTCTGCAAAATTTGGTAGCATCATTTCTTGACCCAGAGATGTCTTCCGGAAGTCACGTTTGGGATTCGTTTTCTATGATATTAGACATGGCAGGCCGCACAGACATGTACATCACCGCAGGAATTACCTTCGTGCACTCGTTCAAAGAAAGCACATGAAATCTTGTCCATCTGACCTCTGGTAACTTTGAAATGCCCGATTTCTTGTTCAAGTTTAATTTGGTTTTCAACAATCGAGAAACAGTGGCATAATTAATGCGAATTTGACCTCCTGTGACCTTCAAATGACCTTCATGGTGTTTAGGACTAACAACAGTCCTCATCCCCAGATTTTGTTCATTATAGTCGTTTGTAGACAAATCTCGAGAAAAAAAAAATGCTGGTTACCTTGCAATCACTGTCACTGTCATGTTTTTCGGGATCACCGTTTCACCCACCAAGTTCTGTGTAATCGGACTTACTCGGTATTTTAGTAGAGCAACAATTTCGACCTCCGGTGACTTGGAATCTCTGTCATGTTTTTCAGGACAACTTTTGATTCCTTGACTGATGTCAGGGAATCTATGCAGTCATGACAGTGTGTGTGGGCGTATGTGTGTGTGTGTTTGTGACGCCTGCCTTGTGAAGAGCATACCCCGATCGCACCTGGATGGATGAAGCTCATACTGGTATGTGGGTTCCCCATAATGAGTACATGATCCCTATTGTTTTTGGAGTCAGTTCAAAAGTCATTAGAGGTTAAGGTCTGAAAATCTTGTGAAGAGGATAAGTCCAGAATGCTTGGTCTGATGAAGCTGAAATTTGGTGGGTAGCTTTCTTATGGGGAGTAGAAGCACCCTATGGTTCTTGGTGGTAGACCCTCGTCACTTTGGGAAATTGTGAAAAATTGATATTTGGGCCAATTTAGCTTGTGGAAGCATGCGCCGATCCCACCTGGATGGTAGGTCATAATTGGTGTGTGGTTCCCCATAATGAATACATGATCCCTAATGTTTTTGGAAGTCGGGTCAAGTTCATCTCGGGGTCATAAAGGTCCAAAGGGTGAATTTTTTTTTCCAACACGATAAGTCTCCGATGCATGGTCTGAATCAGGTTGAAAATTTGTCTGCAGCGTCTTATGGGGAAGTACAAGGAACCAGAATGTGGTGTTGACTGGGAGTCATTTTGGGGAAGGAGTAGGAAATTGTGATTTCTCAGTACACTGTACCATTAAGAGCTGGTCACCTACCTCCTGCTTGGTATGTGGGGCCATCTTTAGAAGAGTACATGATCTTGTATTGGGGTCAGGTCAGCGGTCATCGGCTCAGGAGGATGGTCAGAGAGTATGATGCTATGCTATCCCTTCTGGAACGCTAAGTAATCCCCCTACAGAAATTTTCAGTCTGTAACATCCACCATTTCTTGGAGTCGGGTCACAGGTAATCTGATGTAACAACAAAGTAAGTGAAAGGTCATTAAAAGCAAGTCAAGGAATCAATGAGCCTCTTGGCTTTTCCAGTTCCTCCACCAACCAAAGTTCACGTGAATTGGGCAGAAAACATGCAGTGATGCCCATTTAGAACCTCGCCGCCCCCAGTAAATCTCGGCGTACCAGTTACTGAACAATCGCGCTAACGCGTGAAGTCCGCGGCGGCCAGATGGCGGCTGTTACGCCATAGGACACAATATCCCCGAACACTCGAAAGTGTTGACGGAGATATTAATACAAGGGGAATGCATTCTCAGCAATTACCTGCCGTTGAGGAAGGAATGCCTGAACGTCGTAGACTTTTCCATTCGCAGCTCAGCAACTAATGAGTTATTTCGAGCCGTTCACTGTGGTGAGTTGTGCAATTTTCTGCTAAATCATGGAACAAAGTTGGAACAACATGGACATATGTTAATGAAATTTCCCTCGGACGTGGGAATGAAAATAAATCGGCTGGATGAATAATTTCTGCCATTGGTGGCCATTGAGAAAAAATAGTGTCATCCAGGTTGCACCCAAAATTGGGTAAAATAGTGAGTTGGCATTGAAAGTACGAGGAAAACAATCATTCGAAAAATGCACTCGTTTGATGAATCTCGATAGGCTGTTCCCATTACATTCATTGCGTGCCTGCACAGGGCCGTAGATCGCAGGGGATACACTCCCACAATATTTTATATGGGGGGGGGGGGGCACGTGTGATCAGTCTGATCACCCCCTCCCCCTCCCCTTTCCACAATGATATGCATGAAGAGAAAAAACTTGCGCTTTCCCGTTACATGTATAAAACAGTGGGCTAGGGCTCCAGAATGCTGAAATGAAGTGATCAAAACCCGTTCGCGAATTGAATTCAACGTCCCATCACGAAAGAACAGTGTAGTTCCACTCGTGCAGCCACTTTCTACACGAGAAAGGAGCGGGTGTGGAAAGTTGTTGTCTGTTGACACACCGGGGTTCAAACCAGGGAATCTCAGAGCATTGCTGGAGGACCCAATGAAATCATGCCCCCCACTTCTCCGAGAATCGAACTCGCTGACGTTCATGCGCAAAATTCGTCGGTGGCGAACTTAAAGTATAAATGAGGTGGTCTAGCGATTCTTTTCACGGCGTTGTAATAGCAGAATAGAAAGTTTTACTGAGTGCAGTCCATGTAGCCTACGGGCAGTGGCGGCGGCCAGCCTCGCACCTGGGGGAAATCAGAAGGCGCATGTCTCCATCGAAAACCGTGTTCCCGTGTGCCCCCCAAATAGAATCTTGATTTTTCGGGGGAGGAAAAATTGTTTGTAGTCAAGTATATGCGACTGACTATCAGTTGTGTGAGATAGACCTGCTGAAAACAAAACATATGACAAGAATGGCATTTATTAATTGTGCCAAGTTGCTCGAATGCACCACAAACCGTTCCAAAGGTTTGTGCTTCCGTGTGTGGTTGGTAGTAGGGGGGAATCATCACGTTGCTCCCCGGCTCCCGACATCTCCGCAAGTTCTATGAGAATTTTGCCTCATTGCGCCCCCCTCTAGCTTATACATATCTGGAGGTGAACATATACACTACATTCTCATTGACCGCAGTCTTGAAAACTGCCTCAACCACATTTGGATTACTAAACCTTTATATCCTCTTGTCCCTTTTGCTCCTCCTTTTCTCCCCTCACCCTGCCAGGCTACCACCTCCCGCTCTAAAAGCCGGGTTGGAAGGCGGATCTTATAAACCACCCAGTCACCCTCTTTAACCTCTTAGCCTCGCCCATCGCACACGCCTACTTGTTTAATTTTTGCGGAAGTCTCATTAGCAGCGCGGAATTCATCTCTGCACGTGCGTACTGTTGGATAAATTGTAAACAACACTCATCGACTATCGCACGCAGCGCAGCCGGCTTGGCCTGCCCTGCAATGATTTCAGAATCAAACATTCGATTTTGAATTTTGAACCAACACTGAGCTGGCAATGATCTTTCATTTCATTTCATTCGTGTCACTAGCTGATTTTGACGCGAGGTATCGACCATACTAATTCACCGTTTGAAACTGGGACTGATTCAAGAGCGTGATAACGAATAAGTATGGCTTCAGAGTGGGTTGGATGTCGAGTACCTTATTTGGAGGTGAGCATCGACTAGAGCAGTCGACTTGCGACATGTTCTGAACTTCTAGGCACGCAGTGCAACTGTTTGTGTAAATAGTCGCCGACGTAGCCTATGCTGGCTTTATAACAGTCTGGGTCTCTGCATAACTATGCCCATACTTACCGTTAGGGCCTGGTTTTTCTAAGTTGGAAAGGAGAAACCAGAGAAATCATGATATCTTGTATCATGGGGTACCCGTCGAACTGCGCTACCCGTCGAACTTGCGCACCTTGAATTATGACACTACATACACTTTAAAATATGGGGGGGCTAAGAAATCAGCAAATAAAAGTCGTACTGCTTTGTGCAAAAATAATCTGCCAAAAAAAAGGCAAAGTGTATTAATTAACCTTATTTGGTTTCCTCCTCCTTTCACCACGGAACAAACATCGTTCAAAAACCACACTATAGCGTTAACAATTTTGGGATACCACAAAACACAGTACGTGCGCACCATCACGGGTCACTTGACATATTTTAGTTTCAGCAAACAGGTTTATGGGAAATAGGCTGTAACTTTTTACATTGATGTACATAACAATAGAAGCCGGGATCTTGCAGCATAAAAACAATCCTAATTCACATTAATCAGCTTCTGAACTTCATGACGGGGGCGGATCAAAAAATTAAAGCTGTTGATAGGCTTAAGTGCACAGTCGACGGGACCCCATCATACTCATTTTGTGAGAGTGTTTCTGCCACCTGACCAATCATGATATGCCCCCTAGGCCTATGTTTTGTTAAATTGCATATCCACATAAATTCTGATTGGATCTGCAATTTACTAGCAGAATGAGGTAGTTTTTTCCTAATTCATGGCTTCGCTGTGATGCAGGGCCTTAGCCAGAGGGGCGTCTCACAACCGTCATTGTGACGGCCAGGACACTGACGGAGACGGCCGATTTCCTGTGAGACTGCCTTGAGACAGCCACTAAAAAAAATAAAATAAATTGTTGGGGTGTTTCACGATCTCCTCAGTCATCATTGACATAGTTCATTTTTATGCGTCAGTGAGGCATATATGACAGACCAAGTTGCTTTCTTGACGCCACCAAAACTCCTGCTGCTCTTCCGGTCTCGATCCGCGCTCCGCGCTGGTGCCCGCGATTTGCAAGTGCATCTGTGCTATAGTGATTTTCATCATTCACAATTAGAGAAACCCTATTTCAAATTCCTTGCTAAGGCCCTGCTGTGATGTCAGTGCATGTAAGTACACACAATGACCTACTGTTATTTGGTCACAATGACCTAATTTTATTTTGTCCACATACACACACTGAACTTAGGGTTTATCCTGTATAAGTATATTCTACAACCCCAGCTTTCCATTATTGAGAATCAGGATTCTGATTTGGCTAATCCCAATACGTATCTGACTGTTATTTTTTGCAATAACAGTCAGTGTTTTTGCAATAACAGTAAGCTGGTCAGAGTAACACAATGATTGAATACTTGCTCGATTGCTGCGTCTTAAGTCAAAAACGCAGTCCATATAATGCTAATGTAGTGTTGCGTGACGCCTTTGGAGAGTTCATGTTACACGCGCAGATTCGGCTTTCATTATACTCGCGCTTCAGAGGGCTTACTGCCTCAAAACCTAATACAAACCGGAGAAAGGACGCGTAGCTTCGTTGCATTGGTGACGCCATGTTCCACCGAAGAAACTTTCCGGTTAGGCACGCGTGGTTTGTATTGGGTCTCCTGTTGTAAAGTACGCCAGCAACGCACTGCCAGCTTTGTGTATGTTTGTAATGCAATTTATCCAATTCGAACTACGCAATATTTACCCTATCTGCCTTATTTACTGTTTGAGATAGATCTATAGGTATGATAATCTTCTAATCATTGTTTTGGTACCCTTATTCCTTGATTTGGCGGGTGGTAGAATTGGAATAACCTAAGCAGGTCACTTTTACTGGTTCATAACAGTCTCGGACTCTGAATTTAGTTTATTAACGAACTCGCTGCGCCTCGTCCGTTTATTTACCTAAATCAGAGTCTTGACTGTTTATTCACGAGTAAAAGTCTCCAGTTGCAGTGTATTCCTTAAGTCCTCGGGAGTTGATAGTTATTGGAGTTTTGAATCAGTGGGAACAAAATATATTTAGCAATGCGTACAGGCATGCTATGAATTGAAATGTAAACAATGTTTTCAATAGTCAGCAAACTGAGTGCATTTTGTTGGAAAATTGTCCTTGCCTTGGTCCATTCGAGGACGAAAATTTACCATTTTACCCAAAATTTAGGTAAATCTGGAACAGACTGATTGACACACCTTTTTCAAATAGACACCAAATATCCACGATACGGAATTTTTTTATATTTTCTCTTCAATTCACAAGCCAAAAAAACGAATTTCCATCAGCAATATTTTCATGTTTGTTTTGTTTTGTTTTAGCAGCAAATTGTGGTTGACTCACATAACGCTTGTTATTCCTAAGTTGCTGAGCTGTGCATAGTGACTAACTTGAAGCATTCCATTCTCATTAATTATTCCTGAAACAGCCACTGTGCATGTGGACTTGTTGAAGAATCGTGGTCCAATCAACGATGCTGCCAAATTCTGTGTTTTTGAATGGTGGTTCAGTATAGGAAAAAAAAATTGACGTATATTTGCTACTCGTTAGGGATTGACTCAAGATCACTCATTATACATCTTGCCTTGGAAATCCAGTTTCAATCACTTTATAGCGAATGTTTGGATTTAAGAACCATATGAAACATGGAATAAATTGATGACACTCAACCAAATCATTCATCATGGTTGTGCTCCGCCTTTTTAAAATTGGATTTTGTTTGATTGAAAGAAGATTCTCCTTGACAAATTTTCCCCCAAAAAATTTGTGGCAGCATGCAGCAAAACAAAGGTGTACCGATCAGAGTCGACTCACCATGCAGAACTTACTCCTTACAACTGCATTGCAAACATTCCAACTTTGTTATCTGCAATTCACCACTAATTAACATTTTGTCAAACGATCCAGGAATGGACCTGAAGAGCAATTTTCCGTTCTTTTTGGCAAATTTTGGCAGGAATGAATTCAGGCACTCATAAAACCCCAAAATCCTACGAGGGTATATTTGTTCTCCTGAAATAGGAACAATGGAATGATAATTGTTTTGTTGCATCTACAGAATCGTACTATCGCGCCAATGTTTTTTAACCCGACCAGGCGATATTCACAGTACTCCGCGTGTTTTGTACTAGCAAAGCGGACACGCTGATCGACTCTCGATCGTGATCGCCTACCCTCCGATCGGGTTACTATATAGGCCCATTGCACGAGTTGCAATTATCTCTTACGTAACAATAGAGTGTCGGATACAGGAGAACTGCCCAACCACCATTCAGTGTGGGCATTGTTTCATCTTCACACATCGCCGTAGAAGTCCTGTCAGGGCTAACGGTTTAAGCCTACCTAACTATTAGATCGATACGTTTATAGTGCTTCTTCGGGAGTTGCCATTTTTTTCGTGCAAGTCCAAATTTGATGAAAATCCTCCATTTGCTGAATGGAAGAAATTATTCAAATAGCAACTATGACAAGTTCAAAACAGGACTGCGCGCTATTATGAATCCCATAACTTTGAATGGGACGCAGCTGATCCAGTGAAAAACAGTTTGCCTACTGGTACGTAATTTTTGGCATTGTGACATACGTTGTTAGCGTGTAGTTCGGATCCATGTATTTCTATGACTGGTACAGCTGAATATAACCTTGCACAATTCCTTTTGACTATCACTCAATCTGAAGGGGTGCCTGATACCCGTGTTGAACTCTAGCCACTGCTTCATTTATTGATCATATGAACTCATTTCAAATGTTTGCCGGTTATGGTGTTTCAATTGTTTACAGATATGATGAATATCCTTTTGGATAAGATCCTTGCTATTGTTTTTGGCCAGATGTTACTCACAATCAACCCGTAACTCCTCATGGAAACTTTGAGAAGTTGTTGAGATGCAACTGAGGCATCGGGGGAAACTTTACTGCCAGATTGGAGAGTTAACCATTAGAAATTTTGTGGGACCATACTCGGTACAGTATGTGTTTCTTATATGAGTACATGAACCCTAAAATGGTTTTGTGGTTCAGGTCCGAAATCATCTGAGTCACCAGCATGTTTCCTCTAAATTTGTTGGCATCAAGTCAAAACTGCCATTTTTTGCGAACTTCAAATTTAGTGAGTCAAGTGATGCTAGGGCTTATATTTTTTTTTAATGTAATTTTTGAAATGAAAATCCTCTTTTTACTTAACCCTTGCTCTCAAAATGCAATGCGTCGTCATCGAAGCTCACTGGGGGTCAAAATCACGTCATAGTGACTTAGCAGAACACGTCACCCGAATCAGAGTCTGAAAACTTGTAAACTTAACTTGACCGTCCCGATCGATCAATTTGGAATTTGGTTCTATGTAGCTACTAGCTTTCTTATGGGGAGTACCGGAACCCTATTGTTTTAGTGAAATTGGGGGTCAGTACATTGGTCGAAAATTTATGAAAAACCAGATTTTGGCTAAATTCGCTCGTAAACATATACTAGACCCCATCTAATGAAAGCTCATCTTGATATGTTAGAACTTGAAGCCATGGGGTTGGGGGCAGGTCAGTAGTCATCTATCTGACGTCAACCGGGAGGTCAAGCCTGTAAACCCTGTAAACAGAATAAGTGCAGAACGGTTGATTCGATCAAGTTTAAATTAGATGTATAGCTTTCTTCTGGGGAGTACAGGAACCCTATTGTTTTGAGGATTGACCGAGCGTCTTTTGTGCGAAAGAATTATAAAATTGTAAAAAATTATCCTCTGGTCACTCAATTTTGGCCTCGTAATCATGAAACTGGAGCCCCACATGGGATGGATAATCTTATAATGGCTCCATGTTTCTATTGTTTTTGGGGTAATGTTAATCAAACGGGGAGATTTTACTATGGTTGTGTCATCTTTAACTCTGAATTGTTTTTGAGATAACAGAGATGGGCATGTAAAAAGCTGATATTAATAGCTATTTCCATAGCCAGCACAGTGATCTTAGATTATTTTTGTATAATGTTAATATCTCAGCCTAAAAATTATAGATTGACCAGGCAGGGGTTGATATTAGGTGTAACTAGCTGCTAAGATTGGTAATATATTAACGTAATTATTTAGAACTGTGGAAGGCCATAGTATGCTATTCATGTTTTTCCGTCACACAAGTTCACATTGGTTCATGTTAGGTACACACATATATGTGGGACGGTCCAAAGTTTTGGGGTTTTTTCACCCGGTGTGATGAATTAGATTTTCTACGAACGATGATCGTGACTTGGCAAGTCTAGGAACCAATAAAAACCTTGTAGGCTTATTATTTTTAGTTTGCCATCATTTCAGGAAAGGAAATAAGGATTGAACATTTTGCAAGTAACCTCAATTTTTGTTTTTTGAAGAGAAAACATACCTTCGTGTACTCAATGAACGTATATTAGTGCGGGGTTAGAGTGTGATCTGTACAGGAAGTGACCGACCCTCTAATGGGGGTCACTAAAGTTCATGTTATTGGTAATTTGGCCTATTCTAAATATTGATCCATGACAGCTTTCAATTGTATCGTCATCCACAGGATTTTAAAAATCCCCTATGGTTTTGAGCAATTCCTATCATATTGTCCTAATGAAAATACAAAACTGTACAATGTTGATTAGTAGGCCAACATCCCTATCGTTTTGGGGTCAGGTCAAATCATCTAAAGTCAATCCGAGTCAGCATATTTCAAAGTTTGAAAACCTTGTGGACATGATAAGTCCAAATCTCTGGAGGGCTGTAGTTTCGGTGTTTATCACCCCATTATCTCATTTGTTCTGTTAACAGGTCTCTGTATCTGTTCATGTAGTTCATTAGAATGATTCAAGGAATCACTAAGCCTTTCTTGCTTTCTGGTGGTTATGTTGGCATTATCCTGTCTGTCTGATCACTATAAATGATCTATTGGAGTACCTTTATGAGTGACTGGACCATAATGCAGACTAAGGAAATGTTGTCAAGATGCCAGGGTATTGCACAGGAAATGGGAAGAAGTATCTTACACGTCGGTGCAACTTGTGAATGCAAAATTTGTGGGGGAAAAGTTTATTAGCACTGTACAAAAAACAGCAACAATATACTGTGTGTAATCATCGTGGTCACATTGAGCTTCTTGTTGTTAACTCTCTGGCAGTTGTATCAAATCTCCATATTGCTGGGAACTTTCCTGCTCAATATGATCCATTTCAACTTTGGGGAATGGCTTACTTTTTCGGCTGTCTGACCCCTGGGGGTCTTTGTTAATCTATTGAAAAAGAAACCAAGAGCTCGTAGCCTTGTCACAATTGGGCAAATGGAACGTTCACAAAAATTTGGTACGGTTATCTTTGGACTTACATTCGGGGCAGACGACACATACAGTACTGCAGTGTTTGGAATACCCGGCACCTAATTGGTTGAATCTGCTAATTCTGTTTATGATCAGTGGTGGCGCCAGGATTTCCCCGATGGGGGGTCCGAGTTCCCCGACGGGGGGTCCAGGTTCCCGGCGAGCCTCACCCTACCCCCTAGGTCGAAACCTGCATTTTTCATGTTTGCCTATTAGTATGAGGATGGAGTAAGTTTGGACCGATGATAGCCTTTAGAGAGATTTCTTCCTCTTTGAAATGTGTAATACATGGGTCCTTGCTAGGTCTTGTAATGACACATACATTTTAAAAGCCAATGGTCATGTAAATATGGACTGGACTAAATACTTCTGTCATTTACATATGACAGTCAAAACTACAGACCAAATTTCAGCCGATTAGAGTGATTGATAAGTCACTGATCAGCTTCTGCAAAATTCTCCATGTGAATCACGGGTGGGGGGAACGTAGGATCCCTAGATAATACAGAGGGGCAATGTAAATAGGTGATTTTGAATATCTTATACCAGACAAACTATAGATAGGATCCAAATAAAACCTACAAAAACGTTTTACAATATATATACTAGAAAATAATTCTTAATTCCCAAGGGAAGATCTTCTCTCGTCTTCCTGTTACCATGGTGCAAAAATGTAGCATTTACTTTACAGGGTCTAAGGGCAGCTTTGTTCATTGTTCCCCATGTGATGGTCATAGATTCCACAAATCTCTCAAGTAAATTGGAATATCTCAACAAGGCAACGTAGAACCTCTAAATGGGGGTGTGGGGTTTTCATATGCCATCCTCTTTTTTTTCTTTTTTTTTTTTCACATGGACTAGTGGCCTTTAAATGGGTATAAGGGTGTCTTGCTATAGAATATTGCAGTCTGTTCAAGTTGTACAAGACTTCCCCCTAGTTGCTTACTGTGGTAGAGGGAGGAAAGGGGGGAGCTGGGACCCCTTTCACAGAGGGCCATGGGTATTCATGGATTATTGACCAGGTAGTCACCTACTGACTCCATGTGTGCCATGATATATACTGTGAACACTGCCTATATGTGGTGCAGGCTCTTCACAGTGTTGCTAGCAAATCTGGAACTGAATATTACTTTGAATTATGTTAATCTGTAATTTGATATTACTGCTGGTTAGCGAAGAATGCTTTGGGACCAAGTCCTCAGTTGTGAAGGAGAGAGAGACCAAATACCACATGCTGTTACAGTGATGACACTCATATGGTAGTTGCGGGTATTCACTGTTTGTACCTAATGCCACTACATGTGTACATACTATCCAGTTATCACCTATTGACTGAGTGGTCAAGGTATTTAGACAGAAATTAATGAACATTTTTTTTTTTTTTTGGGGGGGGGGGAGGGAGGGGGGTGTGCCTGTAATACTCCTGAGAGGTGGGGGGGTGCAATGTAATACTTCGATAGTTGAGAGTTGTCGACTAAGTTGGAGGAGTAGATATCAATTGCACAAAACAAAAAATGGGGGGAGCCTGAAAAATATGTAACATAAAGCCCTACATATCAGGTAAATGTGAAGGGTTGCATTTGCAGGCACCTGACCAGGGCTCATAATTGCAATTTCATGATAATGAGGACACAATCCGTCCAAAAATGATTATCACTCAGAGATAAGCTACAAAGGGCAAGAGAATTAGGGGCTCCAAGAAAACTCATTCAGGGCCGGAAACGGCCATTCACGAGTATTCAATGAGCCTAGTTACTATGAAAGTTAGTTACTATGAAAGAACAAAAAGAAGGAATAGGTATGATGCTTCAGAACAGACTATTAATTAGTTGGTTGATATATTAAGATAATAAACTCTTTCTTGTAGCACACATCCTCATTACTACAGAGAGGGGGAGATATTGGTCTGTTGGAAACAGATGTCAAGTTTATACAGGCAACAATGGGGATGTCTTTGTGATGACTAAATAGTGTTAATTATATGAAAGTGAAATTAAAAATTGGTTCCACGTCACATCACACAACCAAAAAGGTAAACTTGCCTCGCCACGCTCACCTACAGTTAAAAATGGAGGCTCCGAAATTCTGAGCATTTGGAGAGGATTCATAGATATATGCGTAGTTGATCAATCAGAAAAATTAATGACAGGTAGTAAACAGAAGCATAAAAATTCAATTGCCTGAATGAAGTCTACCTTATGTAACCTCATAATTTGAGAAATGGCGATACATTGTGCAGTGTCAGTGGATAACTGGACATGTGCAGGTGGGTATACCACCAACATGTATATCCCTCCAGAAATTACCATTGGACCTCATTTAGAGAAAGCACGTACATCAAATTATGTGCACTTTTAGCATAATTATGCAAATTTGACCTCCTGACCTTGAAATGACTTTCATGTTTGTTTTTTTTTGTTTCAGAATATAGCAGTCCCATACCTCACCAAGTTTCATTCAATCCCACATTGTTAAAAAACTGCAAAAAGGCCACAAATTTGACCTCCGGTGACCGTGGAATTTTTGGGGACCATCTCTCCCCTCCCGCCAAGTTTCAGTTGTGTAAATCGGACTAACTCTGTATTTTTTTTTTCCGTAAGACCTGCAAAACAAGGACAGCAGACATGCACTGATGCCCATTTTTGTACCATCCTAGATTTTACTAGGGCAGATAAGTGTACCAAGTTTCAGATCAATCGAACAAAGCATTCTCGCGCGAATACCTAGTTTTCGGTGGCGGCTCCCTCCAAAACCAATATCCCTGAACACTTAGTGTTGCGAGGATCAAACTAGATGATAACATGAGTTCATGAAATTGAGGGAGATTGTCATGAAGAGTCCAGAATTGTTGTCTTGAATATCAAGGACATGCAGAGATTGCAGACACATCCGACAGACAAAGTATCTCAAACATTCTCCAGCTTCATCAAGTTCATGTTTGTAGTACATGCTGTTTGCTCAACTCAACACCAAATAACCTTCCGCAGTGTCAGACCATTCCAATATTCTGATGCTTTTATTGACCGCAGGCAATGCTCTTGGGCACTTGAGTGCTTTACTCTTGATAGTGGTATTAACTGTTGTAACACCCACGGTGCTGGAGTTCCTCATTAATAGAAATCTATGATCTGACTGGACGAAAGGTTGAGATCTTCAACTTGCTTCCTGGTTCACTGCACGTACAATTAAGGAACACATTATTTCCTCAGGGAGTTTCCGTTAGGGGAAAATTAAAATTATTAGAAGGAATATTCCGCACCTATAGTTTGTATGATGCTCTGACATGGTATGAGTAATAAATTATTCACTCGCTGGAATCTCATTGGGTTGGGTTTGCAATAATTGACGGCCTCTGCATTGTCCCCCATCCCCAATGATATCCTAAATTCTTAAGACGTGAAGACAGTAATCTATGCACTGACTTAGCTGCTGCCATTATACTCTCCGGGATTGTCAAAGTGCGTGACTGGTTCTGATGAACAGGGTTATATCTGTGAAGCGCTTTGAGACTCTGCATGGCGGTGGAAAGCGCTATATAAAAATGTCAGATATTATAGAATATTATGCTGACAATCTACTGGGTGGAGCTTATTTGACCCAAAAGGCCTAGATAATCTTCACAACAATAAACACTCATACCCATTATTTCCTCAGGGCAGTTTCCATGGAAAAATAAAATAAATGAAAGGAATAATCCACACTATTCTTCTAAGTAAATTGGAATATAAACTCAACAAGGCAAACCATGTCAGAAAATCCAAATTTTGGCTGAGGGTTTCTTGTTTCCACCTATGCTTTTTTAATGAAGAAGATCTGTTACATGACCATTGGACTTTAATGACAGTAATCTATGCACTGATTCAGCTGCTGCCATTATACTCTCCAGGAGTGTTGAAGTGCGTGACTGGTTCCGATGAACAGGGTGAATTGTGAAGCGCTTCGAGACTGCATTGCGGTGGAAAGTGCTATAAATGTCAGATATTTTATTATATCATTATATGCTTGACAATCTTCTGGGTGGAGCTAATTTGACCCAAAAGGCCTAGATAATCTTCACAACAATAAACACTCATACCCAACTCTCATGAAAATTTTTATACCATAATAAGAGATTTTTGAACTGACCTAGACGCAGCGCATGCAGCCCCTTCCTCTCATTTGTATTAGCACTCCCTCCTCAAACCATGTGTTCATATTGTGACTGTGGTCTGTTGACAGGAAAGGAGGGATGAGCTGCTCACAAGTTCTCGCAAGTTCTGTAGGAAGCAATGTGTTTGTGCTTCACTCACTCGCTATGGGAAGCACATGTCTGTACAGGCACTGTGCATCCACCCGTGCTGTCCCATCGCCCAACCTCCTCTTGGAAGAAAAGCAACCAGGTATGGGCCTGGCCCCTTCCTGCGGTCCCTCAAAGCTGCAACAACCATAGCTGCAGGGGTGTCAAGGTGGGTATGCCCCAACTCCACGGGATCATGGTCAACGGTGGGCAGCTGCCCTTCACCATCCCCGCATCCCTCGAGAAACCCTGCATTGATAAGTGATGCTGCCAGAAGGAAACCGAGGATTGTAGCGAAGTGATGTAGTCAAGGAGGAATCCAATCGCCGTCTCAGCCCAGCAGTGAGCGTCCAGACTTCACTAGAATATGGCAAGAATGGAAGCACAATAGAGCCAAAAACATGGAGCTTTGTTTTTTGCTCCGATAATGCGACCACCAGACACCAATATCCAGTGATGTCATGACTCCATGGGTTGCATAGGCAAATGGAAAAAGGCAATAAGCAAAACCTGACATGATCAAGATCTCACTGCACAAAATGTTTGCATGTACACTCCTGTTGAAAGCCAATGGTATGTATATATGACTGGACTTTTGGTGGTACGTTCTATTTATTTTCGTTATGTCATGACAGCCAAAACTCCGGACCAGATTTCAGTCAATTCAAGTGTACTGGTAAGGCACAATCGGCTATCGCAGAATTTGCCTTGTGATCATGTAGGGGAGGAACCGCAAAATCCCCCATAATGCATGGTCAATATAAAAAGCGTTCCCAGGACATCTCCCACCCGGACATTCCCGCCCGGACAATTCCAATTTCCACCCAAACGTGACCCAAACTTTAGACCAACCCAAACATTCTCGACCCCACAAAAAACATTCCTGAAGGGGGAATTGTCGGCCCCTGGGTGGGAATTCCCGGTCACGTTATATAAAACATTTTGTACTTTTGGAAGGAAATTCATGTACCAAATAAAAACTATAGATAGGATGCATCCGATTCAATTGAAGTAAATAAAAAATGTTGTCTTTCTGTTAACATGGTGCAAAAATGCTGCATTATTGGTAGGGTATATGGACGGCCTTTGCAATCCTCCCTTCATACCCCTCCCCCCTTCATACCCCTCAACCCTTCATACCCCTCCCCCCTTCATACCCCTTCCCCCTTCATACCCCTCCCCCCTTCCCTGTGATGTCACAGAATCCTCAAATTCCAAAAAGTAAATTGAAATGTCTACACAGGGCAACATGCTGGAACCTCCAAATTTGGAATGTGGGTTTCGATACCAGTATGTCATATTTCACTGGCTATTATAGTTAAAGCAAAAAATAGGTACATGACCATTAGTTTCTAAATGATACCCTGCTCAGGCTAATTGATAGAAGTGCCCACCTAAGCATTGTAAGTGCTTCTCTTCTGCCTCTCCAGTTACCCCTAGTAGGCAGTAAGGACCACTCGTGACAACCATTGCCATAACCCATTGTAGAAGCTCACATGAATATACTGTTCCTGCATGACTTCTTCATACTCATTCACAGGTTTCAGGGTCATCTATTGACACATTACACTCAATCATAGGCTGTTATTGGAGCGGTGAAAGTGAAATTCAGTGGGGTGCGCGTTGCATGGCTGTGTTCGTCTATGGTATGGCCATTTGTTGTGGCAAATCGCTAGCTTGCAACATGCTCTGCTTTGGGCTGGAGTTTATAACAGGCAATTGACACCCCTACAGGCCAGTATTGATTGGGTAGAGGGTGGGGGAGTGGGGAGAAGGGGGGCGGGGGGGCTGGTTTACATGTGTCTGTGTTAAAAACGAAAATCAGGTGATACATGTAGGCCATCCTTCAAAAGTTGGATGATTGCTCTCCACTCTCTCACGTCACCCTACAAGCCAAGGTTGTAGTTTTTACCCACTCTCCGCACTTCCACCCCACCCTACAGGCCAAGGTCGTAGTTCATGCCCATTTCCCCCCCCCCTTCCACCCCACCTCACGGACCGAGGTTGTATTCCATGCCCATTGGCATTCCTACATGAAAGATAGCATTCGCCCTGTATTAGTCTCTGTCTCTCCTGAAAAGAGGTTCAGGAAGAGACTTCAGCAATCACCATGCATACATGTGTGTAATGTGTGTGTGTGTCACGCTTGCTGCCCATTGGCAGGATTTCTCTTGAACACCAAGGTCGATTTTGATCAAGTTTTATATGTGGTGTCAGGTTTGGGTGAATGTTAGATTTTGGGCACGAAAATCACTAATTATAAGTATATCATTGTTTAAGCTTATTAGCAAGATTCCACGAGATAAGGAAATGTGACTTGGCACACAGGTGCTAGATATTGGGAAGATACAGTAATTAGGTTGTCAGTGCGTATTCACCAAATTTCAAGTTTTTAAGATTTTCATGAAACAGGTGGGTACTGTATGGTCCACTTTCAGTCCCGATACCTTTCCACCGATTGGGGGTCACATGGTGGTCATTCATTGTGCCTAATTTGCCTAGATTATGCACTAATTTATGTCTGTGAAATTTTCATGGATGTGGAGCGATCTAATGTGCACAATTGGGCAATTTTTCAATTTAAGTAAGTTTGACGAAACCTGATAGACATATGGTCAACATTCAGTTCCAATGAATATAACATTCCGACTGGTCACTGAACTGTGTCATTTATATGTGAAGCACGTAGGGGATGGCAAGCTATAGCCATCTTCATTATGATTTTAGATTCTGCTGTTATTATCTGCTAACTGGGCAATTTGCACTTTCCACCTCTGAGATAAGGTTGAAAGTTGGAACACATACTAAATGCACATGAGAAACAACCACTGATCGTGAAACATCTAAGACTATAGTGGTTCAAGAACCCACTTGTTTTGTGTGTTTGGTTCCAATTAATCATTCACATTTCACAGCCTCTGTGCAGTGGTCAAGTGACAACTGCTATCAACTTCATGCTCTTCAGAGCACTTGTGTACCTTCCTATTCACGGGGTACTGTATCTTTTGCAGATTGTTTCCTGCAGAATGGGGTATACTGTAGCATAGGTCTGCTGTATTCCTCACCCTCCACAGAGTTAGATATAGACACAACTTGTAAGAACTACATCTAAACCCTTCGATGCCAAGACTCACATTACTCTGTAATGACCCTCCCTCCGTCCCCTCATCATTGACAGAATTTACTTGAGGGTTAATCAGGAGGCAGCTGAACTAACAGTTAGGACAGTAAAGCGCAGTAAGCTTGTCCAATGTGTTTAAAAGCTGGATCAGGATGTGTACTGACATGGAGATCGCTGGAACAGCCAGCACTCGTGGAGACCAAAGAGAGTCCTGGTCCTGTATGCTTTGACAAGATCTCAAATGCTGGAATCTGGAGTTCTGGACTCTGCTGCTCCGAGGAAACCATGCAAGTGGAAGGAGTTCCAACAACGAGCTGCAATTCACCGTCCTGACTCAACTGGAGTGGATTCATTCAGATTGGTCGACAGGATTTCAACTCACTTACTATAGCTCGCATTTTGGTATGCTTCACCCACTTCCCAATCCCAATGCCCTCTCGAATTACTTCCAAGAAGTAAAAAATTAGACACTATGATCTACTACGCATAATCAATTTACCCATATTACATATTGCACCCTAATTAAACACAATCTAGCAACCCTGGCAACACCCTCCTCCTGCTAAATTTGTCTGGAACCCTGGATATTATTATACAGATTTATAGTTTTTGTGGAGGAGTTGCAGAGAGGTGTTTTTGCATACAAGTGTTGCGTGTGAACTTTACTAATCATTACACAGCCATTATGTGCAAATAACTATCAAGTAATTAGACAAGCTGACTTGTTCAATTATCCAACACCCCGGTGCTCTAATGAATTCTTCCTGTTTACAGGAGTATTCCAGGGTTCTACATCCTATCACTTGAGGCTTGCCAGTAATAGTAGAGACTAACCGCTATGCCCGATATCATGACTCCGATTTCCTCCCCCATAACGAGAGAGTTAACAGGAAGCTTAACCTCTACCTGAGACATGATGAAAGTCTTGAGTCTCATGCATAGCTGCAAAAAAAAAAGTATGATGGGCTTGTGTAGTTGTCAGCAGGGCTGCATGGAAGCTGCAGAGCCCTATGACGAGCAGTCATAGTGGCCTAAATATCTATATATCTAATACACAAAACAGCAGCTTGAAGAAAGCTTGACTGGCAAGAAATTCAGAAATCACTAGTTATAATGTAAGTCAATGGCAGATCAAAGCGGTCATTGTAGAAGAGGGTTCCCACCAGGACTTCATATGTCAGTAGGAAATTGGTTATTTGGGGGGTAGCATATATTTTGTCAGTTTAAGGATAGGCTTGAGGAAAATGAAGAGATGATACATGCATTATTTCGTTTGTAGAATCACAGGTCCGGTAAATTTAGGTAAACCATGGCACATTCTGTTGGGAAGACACTCCCATTGCTGATCATCTCATTAGAAACCTTCCTCTGATCAATGTTGCACTAAGGCTCAGCCAGCCGTGCGGACGACTCTCGTGTGACTGTTGTGCTATCTTTGTCGACGCTGGTTTGTAATAATAATTGAGTGAACCTGTCCAGGATAACAGTCGCAGGTCTCCCCGCTCGGGCGGAGAGTAACAGATGGTCAGACTCTCCGTCTGGAACAGAGTCATTGGAACTGCTCGGATGCATCACTCATGATGATGAATCAGCTACGTGATTAAATTTTCATCGGTTTGTTTCTGTTTTGTTGCAGGTACTGGGTTCATTGGCAGGCACTTCGTTAAATACCTCCTACAGAATGATCTGGCATCCAAGGTATTTGAACCGACAAATTATGTAATATGCCGTATCATACCTGACTTGCAGCACTCCATAGGCATTAAAATGGTAATTAGAACTGATGAGATCGGTACAACGTTCAAAGATGCAAGACTACATGAGAGCTGAAGTGTCATCAAGGATCAAGATGATACTGGTCCCGCCCTTGTGTCACCAATTCCGGAGACTCTAGCTCTTATGATCCGAGTGACCCAAAATAATTTGCACACAGCCAAGAAGCAAAAACTTTTTAAACTGTTCAGTTTAGTCATTAGAGATCTGACTGTTTATTTTTGCACAAATGCTGCCCCATTTTCATCTGTCACTCTGCAAATAAGCATTTCTGTGCAAATGGAGGAATGGGGGCACCTTCTTGGGTTCTGATTCCAAAGCTTTCCCCCCCGACCCGTTTTTGCTATTTGCCACAGTGTAGGGTAAAGAGTGAACATGCCTAAAAGCCCCAAAATCACTATTTCTCCTAACAGCATTGCAACACTAACCTGAGTCGTGTGTCAGATATGTCATTTTCGCTCACGAATCTCTTACAGGCATTTTACCACTCCATCAAAGTGCTCGAAGCACTTCACAGGTACTACCTAGAAACCAGGCAAATATGCTAATAGCGCAGGTTATACTCCCAAACTAGGTTGTACTCCTGTACTAAATTGTTCTCAGTCGTCCTAGTTGTACCCAGTTAATAACTTGCTTGTTGTCAAATGTCCATTACTTTGGATAGCCTGATTAAGTAAACCATGCTAGGATCAGAGTTGTTTGACTCGACTGGTTTGAGCAAGATCATTGAATTGCAAAAATAAATAAGAAGTTAGAAGTTACAATAAGTAGAAGCTATCCTTAGTGATGTGATGTCCATAGCATTGTGAGAGGGAAACTTGCAAAGTAAGTTGACTCGCTTCACAAAATTAAATAACTTGGGTGGCAAGCAGCTTCTCAAAACGTCGCATTTGTACTATGCAATAATACATACTTTTGTTAGGAGTTTTGTTTAACCCATACCTACTACTTGGCAATACAATTTACCTCTTTTTCCTTCCTCCAGATCAAGTTGTGGACAAAACCCCAGTAGAATGTCCTGGATGAATACTATCACAAGGTAAATTTTGCTATGGGATTGTACCAGTTCTGACAAGTATATGAGATAATGTACATGTTGTGTTAATGTCTGGTTGTTGAATGTTGTGCATCAGTTGACAGCATCACTGGACCTTGCAAGATAATTTATAGTTGAGGTACCTGCTCACCATTTGTCAAAGCCTTTCCCTACTGATAGAACGAACACAACCTAACTAGACGGGCATCTCGGTCATTGTGTTGGGATTTAGGCTATCAACATTGATCACCCACACAGCTCAACCTAACTAGACAGGCATCTCAGGCCATAGGGTTGGGAAGTAGGTTAACATTGATCGCCCACACACCACAACCTAACTAGACAGGCGTCTTAGGCCATAGGGTTGGGAAGTAGGTTACATTGATCCGCCACCCCCAACACCACAACCTAACTAGACAGGCATCTCAGGCCATAGGGTTGGGAAGTAGGTGTTAACATGATTGCCCACACCCACAACCTAATAGACAGGCGTTCGTAGGCCATCCTAGGGTTGGGAAGTAGGTTAACATTGATCGCCCACACACCACAACCCCTTGAGACAGGCGTCTTAGGCCCATAGAGGTTGGGAAGTAGGCTAACATGATCATGCACACAGCACAACTTCACTAGACAGGCGTCTGAGGCCATAGGGTTGGGAAGTAGGCTTACATCGATCATCCCCACAGCACAACCTAACTGACAGGCGTCCTTAGGCCTAGGGGCTTGGAGTAGGCTAACATTGATCACCCACACAGCTCAACCTAACTAAACAGGCATCTTAGGCCATGAGGGTGGGGAAGAGGCTAACATGACCGCACACACAGCACAACCTAACTAGACAGGCCATCTCAGGCAATAGGGTTGGGAAGTAGGCTAACATCGATCACGCACACAGCACAACCTAACTAGACAGGCATCCGGCAGGCCATCGGGGTTGGGAAGTAGGCAACATTGATCACGCAACAACACAGCACACCTAAACTAGACAGGCATCCCAGCATAGGGTTGGAAAGTAGTAACATTGATCATCAACCAGAGTGGGTAATGAGTATGACTCGAGTCAATACTTTTCAAATATTGTAATGACTCCCACGCCCCCCCCCAAAGCAACTTTCATAGATAAATTTTCCCATTTGAAACAGTACCGGACACTTGAGTCAGGACTCGACTCGAGTCCCATAAATCTCTGGAAGTCAATGACTTGAGTCATAAAATTTATGACTTCGTTAAAACACTGTCATCCACACAGCACAACCTAACTTGACAGGCGCCTCAGGCCATAGGGTTGGGAGTAGGCTTACATGATCACCCAAAAAGCACACCAGGGGCGTAAATACAGGAGTGTGAGGTGTGTGACACCCCACTGAGATATTGAAAAGTCGGTCCCGTAGTGGCAAAAAGTCGAGTTCTGAGCGGCCCCAAAGCCGATTTTTAGGAACCTTGATGGATCCCCAAAGGATTGATGTTCGTGACGAGAATGAAATGCCATAAATATCGTACAAAATGGACCGTGGTATGGAAGCCACCTACGGAAAGATTGGCCGCCAACTCCCCCCCCCCCCCCCACTTGTCTCTACATACCAAAAAAACCTGGAAATTACAAGATAGTCAATCAAAAAAAGTTCACACCCCCTTTGGAAAATTGTTGTATTTACGCCCCTGGGCAGCAAAACTAGCTAGAAGTTTATTTTACTGTTATTACTCAAATGCACACTCGAAGATGTATCACATCACCCAACTGGCACAATTACACGTTAACAGTGCCTCACTGCAGGACGGCGATGTGGTCTAAATGTTGTGGAAACATAGATTAACCTATAAAAATTTTGCGTAAATTATGCAAATTAGCAGCCCATAGCATTGCAGTGATGCCTCTTTCAAACTCATCCGAGATTCACTAGAGAAACACGTGTACCAAGTTTCAGATCGATCGGAGGAAGTTGTTACATAGTTATGCGTATTAACGCCTAAGTTTCCGGCAGCGGGGGAGTCTGGAACGGCGGCGGCGACGACACACCAAAAACCATAATACGGAACTCTCAGTGTCGCGGGATATAATGACATCTAATAGGTGTTCAAGAACAGTACGTATTTGGGTGTGGAGCTGCAAGGTTAGGGACTGTACTGTAAAACCAGGTCTCCATGTAATCCCTAAATGGCAATGTTTAAAAAAAAATATACAACTTGGATTACATTGTTGGCGAACTTCCTCCGCAGACTGAGTCATAGGGGACGGCACTACATGATTCATCAGCGCAATGGAACTTGACAATGAATCTGACACATTCAGCAACATGATCGTAGCGCGGGAATGATTTATGATGTGATCAGATTACGACCCTTGGTCCCCCCTCACGGACGTTGCCCTAATGACCTGTATTGGATAGTGTCCTGTCGAATGACAAAAGGGGAAAGTACCACATGAGGAGAATGTTGTCACTGTAACGAAGACAACATTGAATCAAATTACATGTAATAGTCATCGAATTGCTTATGTGATAAACGAAACCTAGAAATACATTATCAATAGGGCTAATGGAGAGAGCTTTATGTTTGTGCATATAGGCGAGTCAGTTTGCTCGTTGAGAAGCCAATTGCATGGCACACTGTGATAAACGGGACATGCAGCTCGTCACATCGAGTTCAATACACTCAGTTTCATGAAGGATAGATAACTTATATATTGCTATCAGCGCCCTCACGTTCTCCAACCACTGTCAGGACCCCCACACTCTCTCAGAATTGTGAAAAAATTTGGGTTAACGGAATTGACGGTCCTCCTACTCCATCAACAGATCGTATCCGTTTGACTTGTGTTTGTCTCCTGAGCCTGTGGTGGTTTCAGTTCTTACACGGCTGTCCTCATGGGAAGAGTTGCTCTCCCCCCCAACTACAGTATTAAGGACAAATGCATGGTCAATTATATAAGAGGCTGGCTACTATGTTTTAATACAGTCACAGGTATTTGAAGTTTTTTGAGGTGTATGTGCAAGATGGAAAAGCCTCCAATTATGTATTGATGCATCATGTCATACTTGCTCAAACCTGCAAATACTCCATGTGCTTATTCAGGGAATTAGCGTGAAAGCTCCGATTAATAGTAATCCGTCTATAAGCGGGATTGCTGTAGTGGCCAGAGTAGATAGTAGTTGTTGATGGGTCCTTTTGTGAGAAGAAAGCTGTAGAATGTGGAGTTGTTTAGCACAAAAGAAAACAAGAAGTACATAAGGTATCCTCTGTGCGTTAACATGATATCATGCATGCATAATGGCAATAGGGACTTTGTCTATGATCCATCTGCACAATGGGCCAAACTTTGTAAGGTTGAAACGCCACAACGGAACATCGTGTTAATTTTTTTGTAAGAACCTGTAGATACCGTTTTCCATTCACCACAATATATCCTCTGTGTCAAATATGCACAGTCTCCTTGAAAGCTTTCATTCAGCCTTGCAATATTCGAGAAAATGCGAAATCGGTGAATAAAAAGTGAAGACCATCTTTTGATACCTCATCGACAAGGAGAGAACTTATGAAAAAGTACAGCAATCAAATCATTTCTATATTTTAGGAAATGGTGATAAGGTTGCAAAAAGTTTCAGAAAAACGGCCGGCCAGCCAGCAGTAACAAATATGTGTTTTGCCATAGGGACCTGGGACCTATTCCATGAAAGTTAGGGGATTATGATCCTAATTACTATAGTGTTCAAACAGATTTTTTGTTTCGAGTAAAGTTTTTGTATCAGTCATACAATAGGGAAAACTACAGTGTCGATAGCGTCATGGCTGGAATGAGGGACATGAAATAAAGCGAAGGGAACTTTAACTAGGTTCCATGGAGGAATTTATTTGTACCTCCTGCGTTTGTATATCTACATACATACTTGAATTGTTCAAACAGTGCTTCAATAGTGTCTGATATGCACCAGTAGTGCAAACAGGTGTGCAGTGATATTCCACAACAGCTGTGTTGATCTACGTCAATATTAACTAATTACTCTATTAACATGCACCATTGCACTAATGATTTGGGTTAGAGTAATTCACGGTGGAGTGGGGAAACCAATACGCAGCACTGTTGACCAAAACAGGCAATAATAATAATAGGCATTACAGTGCTGGTCAATTTTGGATGTTTCCGTGAGTAGTAAAAATAGAATCCTGCATTTTTACCCCGCCCTTTGTTGCTCCAAGTGATGCACAGGCACTGTTACAAGACACTTGACGCCAATTTTGCAAACCGAACCGGCTATTAGCTTGGGAAACTGCCTGCAACTAGTGCCAAGCCCAAAATAGGCAGCCCCGGGTATCGATGGACACGTGTTGAAATTTTAACCATGCAAAATTTACTTCACAAGCTCTGCCGACCAGTTTTCTTAAAACCTGCCCCAAAACACGAACGATTGAAAGACCGCGAAAGGCACTTACTACGAGCAGTTAAAAATCAGGCCAATAGGACAGCCGCGATCCAATCACGATGGGAGGAAGCATGCACAGTGCATGCTAAGCATGGCTGATCCAGGTAATGATTTCAATCAGCCTATTGACATTTGCCTTCTGATGACCATCGAATCGGGGTTAATAGACAAAGTATGTCAAATAGTTGAATAGCCACATCCTGCAATGAAGAGCTGTGTTATTTGTACGACTCTGATTGACTTTTCATCAGGCTGTTGCTAAGCTTGGTTTTTCTGTACTTGCTAGGGACTTGACACATACAGGTGTTTGTTGCCAAGGTACCTGCACATTAAATACAGTAAATTATCAAAGTGAACAGAGTGAAAAAAAAAAAAACTCCCAAAAGAAAATTTATTGGGCTCGCTGAGATTCAAATGCACTCCTTTGTAGTTATGTTTTTGGTCAGCTAGCTCTATATATACAGTTTTAGAGTATATAGTCATGTCTACTACATGAATGTTGTTATTTGGAGGAAATTTAGGGCAGTGAGTGCTCTCCCATTATGATATGCACCACAGACACAGAGATATTAACAGGGACGCACCAGGAAACATAAAAATCCACTGGACAGCGCAACAAACAAATGCGGCTGTTATTAAAGGCCAATGGACAGTACCACAGATTGCCACCCCAAACTTGTTCGATTGAAAAACAAATTATCAAGATCACATACACCCATTTTGAATCTCCTCAGTTGTCATTTTGACAGGAAAATTCGAGTGTAAAATCACGGTCTTTCCTTCGCTCTGTGAGTAAAGGGGGAAGGACTCGGGTGGCCAACATGGGATAGCAAAGTCTGCTGCCCGAGTGCCCGACAACACGAACTCGTAAACAATACGTAAGCAACCTGTAACAAACTAAAGACGCACAAAGGTGAATCGCACATAGCCTACATGGGTGATTTTGACGAGACTGCGAGTGCGTGCTGTGACGTGACGATACATTACTTTCACTTAGGCTCGGTATTTTTTGCAGTAGATCAAAATCAGTTCAAGCTTCGTTGTTTTGGCCTTGAATTAAGGAATCCTGGGGAAGTGTTGTCGCCCACTGGCCAGGGGGTAGTACACCAACAAAGACATGTTTCCCGAGGAAGCGAAGTAGTATCGCCGGTTATGAGTTGCGCAGTTGAAAATTACGAGATAGATGGGATGGGACCGAATGCCACGTCCTATTACGCAGCGACATTTACAGATTGGACTGCTTCGTTTCGGCGTTCACTTAAAGCTGCGGCGTTTAAGGTTTGAAGGTTTCTTAACATACGCAATCTTCGAGAGATGACAGTCCCACTATATGTGAGGCAAGTTAGCAAGCTTACTCGTCTTTCTCTGGAATTGCAGCCGGCCAGAGCACCAAGAATTGTCGTGGCGAATCTGCTCGACTGAAAACGAGTAAGATTTTTCTTTATATTGTTGAACAGTGTACCATAGGCGAGCCTTCGCACCAAGGAAAATAGCAACGACTCTGTTGCTGGCGTATGATGATTGATTTCTATACCCAAGTTTTACGTGTAAGTTATCACATGCGATTATAACTGGAATCAATCACAATAGGGTATCTTGCGTTAAAATATAGAATCAAGTCATCCACTTTGCAAAATTTAAAGTAGTCGGGATACACACGAGTCACGAAACATGGTAAATATGGTCTACCTTTAGTCCCGAAACTTCTAACAAAGATTTCAGGTCAATGGAGGTCATTCAAGGTGTCGACTGTATGTAATTCGCCATAATGTAGGCAAAAATCCGAAGGTTGGTTGGATTTTATGAAACTTGGTGGGATGGTGTACAGTCACTCTCCAAGATTTTAAAAAATGTAGGACTGAAGGTCAATGGAGGTCATTCAGGCTCTTATTTTGAATTTAAATTATCCCAGAATTCAAAGTTTGTTTTCACAAAAAAAAAATTTTCATGAGCTTGATGGGTATGATCTCAGCCCCGAATCCAGTATTCAAACATGGACGGGGCGCGGGGGGTTTTTTTGTGATATAACTTCCATTCATTTATGCAAATGTTCGTTGGTTTCCCATGAAATTTATTAGTTGTGGCCTGGTTCAGAATGAGAGAATGGGTTAAGGGAAGTTGGGTAGGTTTAATATGCAAAATGTAGGCAATTTCAGTCACATTCCACAAAATATACGCCCTGGGGAGACCTGGTCAACATTCAGTCCCTATGAATTTGAAATTTATAGGAATCGTTACTGAATTAGTATCGTTTCTGTTAAATGCAATCTGAAAGCAACAACTTAGAATGCCTCTATCTAATTTGCACCTGTTTTGTACAAGTATCACCTGAGGAGCTAATGGAGTGTCTCCTTGCATTCTGCAAGAGTGGATCACAGGGTGGAGTGGAGAGGCTGAGGCTGTCCGTGAAGTTCCATCCCCCCTTGCTGGTGCCTAGAACATCCAGACAAAGAGGAAGCCCTGGAAGACATCGAAGCAGATTCCAAAAGAAATGAATGCTGACAATGGGTGATTGGAGGCTTGGGGCCACAATTATTTGTGCGAGTTAGGGCTTAGGATACCGCTGAACTAGTAATTCCCAAGGGCTGTCAACCTCAGCACCTGCAAATCCCTGAAGCCCATGGCGGATGTAGACGACGTTCCATGTCCCAAATGTCATAAGGTGATGAAAGGAAACCACTAGAAGAACTCAAGCACTCAAGGACAAGCATGCGTGTGTTGGCTGAAATCCAGATCCACTCCTGGGGCTTCGGGAGATAGATATGAACTGTGCCAGGACTCAGGGATTCTAGAAAACCCTGAATGTTGATTCATTCAAACTGGGGCTATCAGAACACTGAATGGGCATTAGGCTGCATCTTTACAAGACTTGTCACACCATTCATTATTTAGTGGAAATGGATATGGTTGATGTGTCATTAAGTTATAAGGTGGCAGTTGAAACCAACAACCAGATACAAACTGACATGTTATTATTTCCCATGTGAAAACCATTCCTTCTGCAGTGATATGAAAGGGCTGGGAGTAAAACGGTTTCTACAAACCACTCTTGTTTAATCGATCTAGCACCGTGAAGAGAAGCACGAATGTTAATTGGGAGGCTATCAGATAGAGGCTGGTGGAGTTGGGAGCTTTTATCATCATCTTAACACAAAGTTTAAACAGTTGACTCTCTGTGCTGTATAGCCTTGAGACCCATCCATCCTGAAATCGCCCCCCAGGAGGAAAAATTTGGCCCTCAGGAAAGATTGGCAATGTTGCCAATTATTAGTGGGAAGCCAAGTTCAAAGTGCAACTGAAAAACTCTACCCAAGTATCTGTGGTACTCGCCCGGATCCAGTCTTCGTGGTTAGTGATGGGCGAGAGACGCTGTGTGATGATCCGGACCGAAAGAGTACCAAACTATCATCACAGGGTGAGGAGGGATGCAGGTATAGTTAAATTTTGTTCTTTACTTTGGTGACGTTCTTGTTGGTAGATCCACACCAACGTTTAGTAGAGGTAAAATATGTAATACTTTCAAATCCAATGCTTTATCATTCCTGTCCTCTATTGATCTTCGAAAGCCTGGGCAAGTTCATGTTACGTCTTGTTGTGTCTTGGTCTAAGGGATTTACACATATTGCTGTGATTATGGAAACTAGAATACACTCCTACAGTCCCGGAGCGTAGAATGGTTGCATCATAAAACAGTACTCAAAGATGTCCCTATATAACAGCAGGGTTAGTAGAGAGAAGCAATGGAGATTAAAGGCCCTTGCTGAGGGCTCATAGGAAAAGCCGATTGATATCTTGTCGGATTCGAATCGCCTTCCAAGCAACAGTGCGGAGTGCTACCGAATGGGCTATTCCTATCTGTTATTGTGCAGTTCTGCTATACTGTAATAGTTGAGTGAAAATTTGCCCATATACTTGGTGCCCTTGAAAGAGGCCACTACAGTGGAAAGGACACTGTGCAATCTGTGCTGGTAAATTCTTACCTAATGTTAGCACTTTAGCGTACGTGTGTGTAAGTGCTAAGTGCTAACGGGGTTCCTCGAAAAATGATTGAAGGCCATCCATCATTAGTGGAGCACATAAATGTGGAAAAGTTGGGGGGACAAGGGCTTTTTGAACCAGAAAGAAATTACAAAAATTGAAGCATTGTTCAAAAAGTGGAGTGTGTATATTTCCTCCCCAGCCCCCGTGGGATGACTGCACAGTGCAAAGTAAATGTGCATGTTGCATCCAGATAACAAAAAATGGGAAATTCACTCAAAACTGAGATGGAATTATTCTTCAATATTTTTATTCCTTTCAAGGTCGGAGGAATCTATGCAGTTGGTGCAGATCAGTGGTGCTGAAATTTAGCTTGTGGACATTAAGTCGCCCCATCAGGGTGGATGAAGCTCATACTGATATGTGTGTTCCCATTGATGAGTAAACATGAAAGGTCAGGAATGCTTTGTGTGATCAAGTTGGAACTCAGTGGGTTTTTATCAAGTTACAAGAGCCCTATAGTTTTTTCAAGATTGTAAAAAATCTTCCCCCAGGTACTTGTGGCTGGGTATGAGTTATCAGTATTGGCTTTTGGCTTTCTGAGTTGTCATCCATTTATAGCTACACATGCATTAGTTTGTATTCGAGGGGACCCTTGATGGTAACAAAGTAAGTTCCACAGTATTAAACCAGCATTTGACCACAAACATCAGCACTGCACCAGAATTTGCATGGAGGAGATTCTGAAATTTTACACATAATGGCAAAACACTGCCCCTTCAATCACCTTTGACTTTCAAGTTCAACAGTTGTCCATGGGTCAATAAACATACATCAAAATGGAATGACCGTTGACGCACGGGATAGATAAAGAAGGAAGGAGATCGGGCATGCCGATTACAATGGACTCAACCAGCATAAATGGTTTGAGCTGAAATTTGACAAAGTGAAAATTTTCCATGATTGAAGTTCAAAATTTGGGTACTAGGGTTTTGATACCCATCAAGCTTCATGGAAAATGCAAACAAGCTTTAGACACTGAATGACCTTCTAGTGACCCCAAATCTTGAAAAAAATTGGGGTTTGTGAACTTAGTTTAACAGGTTCGTAAAAATTTGACCAAAAATTCTAAACAAAAATGCAACCCTGATACCACATACGAAATTTTATCAAAATAAGTGTCACAGTTCAGGGGAATTTTGCGGAAACATGTGACACACAGCAACAAATTGCGGAGTCTTCTGAAACTTCCTCATCATAAAAACAGTTTTTACGTCGAAAGAAGGCCATTGTTAGCATGGGTTGGACGGGAGCACTGTGATGGCAAACTCTTCCACTCCAGTCTATACTGGCTCGAGCAGGTCTATACCTTGACAGCGAGGTCACTAGGACCAACCTCGCCCCAAGTCCTCCGAGGCCTACCCTCTCGGACTACTAGTAACCGCGTGATCCCTATAGACCTCGGTCTTAACCCAGTAAGCATCTTCCATCCTTTCAACAGGACCGACCATCTAAGTCTGCGACTCCGAATGTAGTACCACAAAATTACCAGACCCAAACGCTCTCTTAGCTCAATTGGAGATTTCTATCCTTTAAAGTCACTCCACAAATCAATCTGACCATCCTCATATCATCCTCTGAGATAATCAAATCTCCTTTTTTAACTGCCCAAGTCCCACTACCATAGATTACTACACTTCAAAACAAAGCCTCAAAGACTCTTTCCTCTTTAATGAACACCCTGGAAGTGAGCAGTGGCCAACAGTTCTCCTAAATTTTCCACCCACTCCTAATCTAGTCCAAAGAACTTTCCCCGGAACCCCCCCCCTTCCCTTCTGCACTAATAATATTTTGGCCCTAAATAGCAGAAAAACTTTTCCACTAATTCAGGGGGTTGCCGCCAAAAAAACCGACTCTGGCTGTAAGGAGGAGACTCTAATAAACTTCCCCTTCACAGTATTGACACTGAAATCTGAACCGAACCAAATACATCTGACACGCCCTGACACCTCTTGTGAACATAGTGTCTGAAACTCTGCGGAGCTGCACATAAATAAAAATTACTTCCAAGAGGACAAAAAATTCCCTGCTTCAGAAAATCACATCAAATTAATAAATGTGAACCTTCCCCCTAAACCATGGGCGTCATTTACTATTCTACTAGTACCATGTGAGAAACCAGATTGGCTGGTGTCATCCTGCTGTGTGGGGAACATAAACTATGGGAGACCTTGCCACGCGTCTATATGGCTTTTGAAATATGACAAAATCAAGACAACGTGATATGGTATAGTTAGGATATTCATGTGATCACAAAAGGGGCACCTTAAATTAAGATTATACGGGCAAAAAACCTCTTTGTGACGTTAAGGGCACAAAAAAAACAAGACATACTGCATTGCCTCTGTGTGACCAGGTTACGGCCCATGAGTGGTCAATATAGGAGTAGACCTATTGTCACCAACAAAAGTCACCAACACAAAGAGGCTATCTACGTTCACAATGGAATAGCCCACCCCCCCCCATTTAATGAATTCAATATGATCACTTGGGGGGCATTCTGATAGACCAGGGCGGCTTTGTCACATGGTCTTTCATGTTCAGGCCAAGAAACAAAATGGCAGTCACCCAGAAGCTTTAGGAACCGGCCATATAGGTTGACCTAAATGAATGATATCTTTCTCACAAATATATGAACTCTAGCTAGGGATGTTTAAAGTACAAAGAGCCATTTCCCAAAAATCAGGGTGGTCCAGGGGGGAGGGGGGGGCGGATGCACCCCACTGTCCGGAGCATGCCCCTCTCCCCATTCAGTGAGTGATATTCTTTATTTGTTGGTAAGTCTGAGTGTGTTACACCATACATGTGTACTTCGTTGTTGAGGGGCCTCCAGTCGATATGACGAGTGGAACATTGTGCCTGCTGCTAGGGCGCTAACATGTGACAGGCTTAAATTTCCGACTAAGGACCAAAGAACACAGTTTCAGTTGTAAGATACCCCAACGGGCTGCTGAAGTCCCTTCATCCATCCACTTCGAGAAGTGTTGGAGAACAGTACCTTCCAATAATAAAATCTTCAGTGTCTAGGTAGATGGAATCCCTGTATCTTTCCGAGGGAAAGGAGGTCCCTGATCTTCTTTCATGGGCACAAGATGGCAAAACAACCTAACCTCCTTTTCCAAGAAACTGCCAGCACATCCGCACCAATTGCCTGTAGGTGTATTCTGGTGTTTTCTGTGAAGCAGATAGAAACCAGAAGTGTCAATAAAGGTGACATTTAACAGAGCTTTTGAGTTTTGGTCATAGGTTGCTTGATAAGTACAAGTTCTGACTACTTGGTTCAGCTAGCAGCACTCATGTTCTATTTTTCATGGCTCACCGAGCAAATTGGAAAATGGCACTACTACTGAATGTTTGCCTTCATGCCTGATTGCTGGCTGATGATTGTTGATCACATTGGGTATGAGTATGACACCTGGAATACTACCACTGAATCTTCATTTACAAGTGTACAGAATTATTGTGATAATAAACCAAGTATTCATGCCAAAAACTTGTCAATATTAAAATGAAGTGCCATGTGTGTGCCACTCATAGTTTGCCCCCCAAAGCATCACTGGAGTAATCATGGTCACCACAAAAACACCAGCAAAAAACTGAACATTGGAATGAAGGTGGTAGGGTGATCATAGGCCACTAACCCCCACATTATGAAGAAAAAAAGCAATAGTACCAAAACTGCTGCAGGAAGGTCTTTTTTTTTTTTTGTGGGGTGCTCAAATTTCCAAACAACAACCCTCTGTTTTAAAATGTTGCTGAGAGAATTGGAAAACCGATGCTGTTATTATGCACACCACATCATGCCAATTATGAAGGAGATGAGTAGGCGAACTGAATCGAAAGCTTGGAAAAGTCCATTGCATCAGGCCAGTTTGGGATTTTTTTTCAGTTGGCAACGGAAAGTCATCATTAGAAATTTGGAAGGGGTCCAGTAACTCAGTGTGGATGAATCAAATTTTGTATTGAGTAGGCTGCGCATTAAAAAACATTTCTCCTTTTGACATTTATGTTGTCGGACTATGCATAAACAACAGAAGAGGTTCACGCTTAGGTTCCATTCAAACGAGTTAGTCCAATTGATGTCTGCATTAAAAGCAGTCTGACTGATGCAAAGGATTCATGCAAACAGGCGAGTTTGACAAAAAATAGAAAACAATGAAGTGGTTCCTCCAAACTTTGTTACGGTAAGACCATTATTTTGCACGATTGTTTCACATTGATATGTGATGTTCAGTTAGGAGATTCAATGGATAAATTGAAGTTTGGGAACTGCCATCCAATATTCAGTGAGTGTGCTGGATCTGTTCTGAACAGGAATTCCAGGGATACTTACTCATGGATACTCCCTGTAAAACCCATGGATTGAGGCACACATCTTCGAAACCTGGAATTTGTTGTGTGATGCAGTGAACCCCCTCTTCATCCCTATGCCAGCACGCTGTCAATTCATGCAGCCACCTGGACTCCCTCTCTGTGGCCATCACAGCCCCACTGTCGCATGAACACTGTGAGCATATTGAAAACAGTTCAAAGAATTCAACTTCCCAAGGATGGCGAACAGTGAAACCCCATGACACAATGATTTCAGATGTTAATTAAATAGCCTGACACATGCACAGAATAATAATTCATATAGGATGACAATCATCTTTACTTGCACCACAGTAGAGGTTTTGTGTTTAAAAACTAGTGGAATACAACGTTTGAGTAAATAAAGAACACTGCCATGGGAGCGATTATGCCCAAAATCTATTTTGTTCTTGCAAAGTCAACGGAGTGCTCTCACAGAACTTCCCCCGTTTTTCCGAGCACTCCAGTGGGGGGATACATGTGAACCTACACTACGGGGTGGTGGCGTCATGCCGTCATGCCCACGACGAGGGGGGGTCAGTCCAAGTCCACTGGGATGCTGGGCACCCTCAGATCGTTAATCACGCTTGGCATCCACCTGTGCTCTACATGTACTGCCAGGGCCCTAGTGTCCCAGATCACTATCAGATCTGAATTGATGCCCTCCCATGTACAGTAAGTAGTCAGACAGTACTCAAGTGTTAGCCTAGGTCAGTATGACTGCGGCGATGGACGTTATCAAATCCTTTACCCGTGGCTGAGGCTTTACATGGGAGGTGCTTTGTTTATTCCTGTTGTACCTTGTGGATTCCACCTCCGAAAAACTCCACTAGGCCCTAGCTAGGGATATATAAGTCATATAATAGATATTTCACTTTTTAACATAACAGGGCCTAGCCCTGCGGATGTCACCCGTGATCGTATTTATTATAAATATAGCTGACTGTGAATCTGCCACAACTGTAACACTGTAAGTTAACACAGCATTACGCTTTCCTAGGCTAGCGTAGGATGCTAGTGCTAGTAGTACCTGCTGACTACGCACACTCCGTCCTTCGAATCGAGTCGTCATCCACCACTGTCCGATTCACTTCCTCTAGTCCTATTTCACTAGTTCTCGGCTCAAACATATACGAGAACTTCCTCCTCGTTTAAAAATTCTTCAATTTATCTACCGTCGTAGCTTCTGAATTGCGTCTCGAGCTGTCATTAATGTACGTTAATATCGATCGGTGTTTTTTTCATTTACGAAGTCCAAACACGTACACACAGATAGACACGTGACCATATAGGCATGTGTACAGCAGTATAACACGAACGTACTGAAGTCAGTGTCCGCGACAGTGCACATGTACCGTGTGTACTATGTAAACAGTAAACAAATGCGTCTTGGTTTACAAGTTTTCCACGCAAATGAAATCTAGCAGATTTTCGCGATGTTTCATCGCTCCACGAGAAATAACGGACATGAGCTATTCAAAAAAAAAGCTTGATCGTCCATCTATTTTCTATGTACAATTCGATGTTCCTTGAGAAAATCCAGCTATATTTGACTGTTTATCGACTGTTAAAAATGGCGTGTTTTCAGCCAAATCGCGTTTCACTCGTACTCAAGTGTTACTGATCAGGAACGTTCCATATTGAACGGTTCTGCGCTGCCCCCTAACGTCACGGAAAATCATTACGTGATTAATTTTGTATTGCCGTTTTCACCACAAGACGGGGAAGAAGAAACGCAGTCGAGAGTGCTTCGGTTTTTGTTATATGCATCTTAGCATCATATATAAGCCCAAATACAGCAGTTCTGAAGCTTACATGTCCATGGCCTTTAAGTGTGCAGATGTGGTAGATAGTAGTTGTTACTCTTGAGTGTACCAAGATGATTCAGCGGATCCCGTTGTATTGTCATGGAAGGTGGATTCAGGGAGAAATGGAACCTGTTGCATAGTGCAGTGTTCAAGGTTCCAAGCATGCAGTCACTGTGGAATTCCTAAAAATTAAGAATTTGTTCTAATCCTTGCTTGTTGGCCGGCTGCGGTGTGCTGTACGGCCAGTCGTCAATGGTCAGGCATTGCCTCACAGTCTAGAGACGAGAGTTTTCCATTTTGTATTAGAAAACCAAATGTGATCAATCGATCCCACATACCTCAGTAGTCAAATGTGAAAAAGCAGATTACAAAACAGAATTTGGCATACACGAACTGATCAGATTCAGGCACAAAAGTCAATAATTAAGGTAATTGGCCCATTTTTGTCTCGCCTGAATGAAATCAGGAAGAAGAGACTTCGTGGTCACTATGGCGTGTGTGTGTGTGTCACACTTTCTCGTGAGCAGAATTCTCACAAACCATGTGGCAAATTATGACAAAATTTGTGTGTAGCACCGGGGCTGAGTGGGTGTACACGATGTGAATAGATTTTGGGCAGCAAAGTCATAATTAAGTTGGGTAATTAGCTTTTTTATGTAATTTATTGTTAAAGCTTGTTAGCAAGATCACGCAAGAACGTATGTGCTACAGTGATGTAGTTTGGCATGTAGGACCTGGATGACAGGTAGATGAACTGATTAGATTTTCATCCTGAAATATGCTAATTAAGTGGTCTAATTTGCATATTTTTGCGAATTTTCCAAGTTTGTCGGATTTTCACAAAACTCGGTGGATGTGGTCTGCCATGGTTCCAAGAAAGCTAAAAGTGAAGTCGGGGTCACTGGAGGTCATTTAATGTGTCTTATTTGCATATTTTATGCAATTTTTTTTTAAAGTTTGTTGGATTTCCACAAAACTTGGTAGATGTGGATCAACTTGAGCAAGATCATTATTGAAGGTAAACGCTGGGGCGGTATAGAGTCATTGTATGTTGCCTCAATTTGCAAAATATTCAAATTTCAAAACTTGTAAGAATTTCGCCAAACTCAGTAGGTATGATCCGTTAACATTTTCTGGATCTTGATGTGTTTGATGTTAGGGAATTTGAATTCCATCATATAATAGCTTCTTTAAGAATTAAGCACTGAGGAACGAGTTAAACATAGCTCCTGTGACAATTGTTGCTGTTATAAGCTGCCCACAAGTAAACCCTCTCTTAACCCAACCAATTTGATTAGGTTGATTAGACATTGAATAATACTGTAAAATTTTTCTTTCCTCTCATCTTGCCTGGGGACTGGGGACAAATGTGGAGGTTTCCTAAAGATATATTTTGGGACATCCTTGACTGCTGCATGGGTATAGTTTGTTGTGGTGTGTGGGGTGCTTGCTGCCTGGCAGGAAGGGGGGGGGATGGCATGTCCTGGCTGCTTGCAAAATAAAAGGCAATGAATAATGAAGGAAATGATTTTAAAAGGCGCAGAAGCCCGGCTACTAAGGGGATTTAGAACATTTCAAGTTGGATTTTGGGTCAAAGAAGTGAGTTGCCTGAGCAAAAGACTTTGTTTCAAAAATGTTGGGTATTTATGGAGAGAAGAGTGGGGGAAGAAGAAAAAAGCAATTAAGGGGACTTTTGTAATAAGATAAAACTTATTGGTCAGTTGTTTTTGGAATTTTTAGGCAATTTACTGTGTGTATATGTGAAATATGTGGATGATCGTTTGACCATGACGATGGTCTGCATGAACTAGTGGTTGTGTATAGTGTGTAGTGTAGTGATTAGTAGAAAGCACCGATCGCACAACCAGGCGAGACACTTTTTGATGATCGCCTTGTTGATTCTTGACTAAGTCAGAGGAATCTATGCAGTCATGTGTGTGTTTGTGTGACGCCTAGCCTTGTAACACGATAACTCGACCCCACTTGGATGGATAAATCATCTTGGTATATGGGTTCCCATAATGAGTACATGATTCCTATTGTTTTGGGGTCAGGTCAAAGGTCCTCTGAGGTCAAGAGAGGTAAAAGTCTGAAAACCTTGTAAACACGATCCTGGTCCAACCAGGTCGAAATTCGGTATGCAGCTTTCTTATGAGAGTACAGGAACCCTATTGTTGTTGGTGTAAATCAGGGATCAGATTCAGGAAAGAATTGGGAAATTGGGAAAATGGATAATTTGGCAAATTTTAGCTTGTTTAACACGATAACTCGAAGTTCATACTTGGTTTGTGTGTTCCCCATGATGAGTAAATGAACCCTATGTTTTGGGGTCAGGTCAGAGGTCACCAGAGGTCAAAGTGTGGAAACCTTGCAAACATGGTAAGTCCAGAAATGTTTTGGTCAGTCTGATCAGGTTGAAAATTGCGTGTGTAGCTTTCTCATGGGGAGTACAGGAACCCTATTGTTTTTGGTTTAGGTCGGGATGAATTTTCGGTCCAAAATTGAAACTTGTGAATAGTCGATATTTTGCTCATTTTGGCTTGTAAACATGATAACTCAACTTCACTTGAATGGATGAGGCCCATACTTGGTATGTGGTCCCAACAATGAGTACATGAGATTATTGTTTGTTTGGTTGGTGGGTAAACTTAGAGGTCATCTGAGATCACCATAGGTCAAAGTCTGAAAATCTTGAAATTCAGTGTGTAGCTTTCTTACAAGAGTATAGGAACCCTATTGGTTGGTTGGGATAAATGGGAAATTTGTCAGATGTATGTTGCCCATCATGAGATGGTGCAATCTCCCATTTGTCCTTGTGTCTAGCTATAGGTGTCAGAAAGAGTCAAGGAATCACTAAGCCTTTTGGCCCTCTGGTATATAATTTATCGTTTGGGACCCTCGTTAGCAAGATACGGATATTGGTCTAATTGATGAGTAGTACATGTCCACAAAAATTATACTCCTTTAGTAGACATGGTCAATGATCAGTCCTTATGAATTTGAAATCGGTCACTGATTAGTAGGCTGTTTCTGTTAAATGCTAAGTACCAAAATCTTAAAAGGCAAACACAAGGAAAGCCTTGTAATTGTTTGCATGGTGACTAATAGAAGAAACCACTGATCGCGCAACCAGGCGAGACACTGGGGGATGATCGCCTTGTTATATCAGTCAATACAATACAGTATGGTAGCTTCATGGCTGGAAAGGAGGACATGAAATGAAGGCTGAACTTCAACATTTCATCCTCTACCTGGAGAAGAAGATGCTGCCAACTCCATTGTCTAAGGAAATGTTGTTGCCACCCAAACCGAAGTTTCCATTCCTAATGAGCAACAAGCTGAAAGGATGCTGACCTCATCGTCGTACTCCAAGGGATAGGCCTTCATGATGATGATGTTCGGGCCTTCTGCAAAGTCAACGAGTAAATCAAAAGGGATGCTTGATCTGCAAATTTGAGATTTCGATCCTCTTTTCACTTATGGCCTATTTTAGAGGAAATCTGTCCATGACCTTAATTGTACATTATCCAACCAATCAACTCTTCCCAACCACCTGTATAGGCTCTCAGCCCTCAGTATTGGATAAACATTCATTCTGGTGGTCTTCAAGCAACAATTTTCGCACAAGCAAGTATTCGTCTGGCCTCATTTCCGCGGGAGGATTTTTTTTTTTATCCAAGGTTGTTAACATCTGTTGTGCAAGTGATGCCCTAATGTGATAGGCTGTCAGGTTGGGTGGTGCGTGAGTAGATGTTAGAGTGTATCATCAAGCATACAAGAGAGGCCTGGATGGGGCTTCGTGGGGGGGAGGAATGCTCCGGTTCTCGCTGAATCAATTGACTGATCAGGTCTGGCACCATGGAGATGAAGCAAGTAAAATGGCATTACTGCTGTACATCGACTGAAGTTCACAGAACTAAAAATTAATAAATAATGAATAACTGTCCAAAAACATGGATCTGATTTATCGATATATAACTATTTGCACTGATGCAAACTTCCTTTCTTGCCTGTGCGAAATTGAGAATGACCTGGCAACCATTCTGCAGTACGTAAAATGTGTGTATATGCATGTGTGTTCGTGTAAACATGCCCGTTGGCCAATTACATCTACGAAGCAATGAGCATGCTGACAAACTGGCGAAACGGGTGTAATCGAGGCCAGCCACACTGTTGTATGGCAAATTCGAGGCCAAGGCTGCCCCCGACCACAGCGCTGTGGCGAACATGGTCTTCCCGTTCTTGCCTCTGACATCTAGCGCTTTCAGGGTTGCCAAACCTTTGCTGTTTGCCCCCGATGTTTCCTAGAGCTGGAATGGATGACTTAACACAAGTCCCTCTGCAATAGATCACTGACAATCTGGCATACCAAGTGCTGTGATCAATCATGAGTGGGTCAGTACTACTCAACTTCCCCCAATCATAGTCCACTGGCTTGGCTCTAGTAGCCTGAAACACTGTCAGTCCTTGACTCTAGTCGTCAGCTAAATGGTATGGTTCCAGTGTCGCTTGTACCATCCATCAAGAATAAAAAACGCCAATTGATGGATTGGACCTCACAGTGTCAAATTTGTTATTTTAGGGAAAAAAACAAAAACAATTTGCACTGTGATACAAATGTGATGATATCATACCAATTTCAAGTTGGCCAAATTTGCCAGAGTAACTGACCCTACTGTATGATTTCATGCTCCCGAGGTTCCCATTAACTGGCCTTCCTCTGTCGACATTACATCTTTCATTAGGAGAGTCTTGCAAGGTTTAGGAATATCTAATGTATGCAGAGAGACTAGACATATGACTTGGCTGTACGAAGCATGCACAGTGTTTGAGGATGTCTCAATGTGATGAATTAGTATTAGTTCTTCTGCTGCATAAATGGTTATCAAGATACTTTGGTGGTGAGGCTTGATGAGCGGAGATGCTTTCAGAGAGTTTTGCCCAGATGAATTTTGCCTGAACGATTGTGCTAACGGCTTGTTACCTTTGCTATGAAAACGGAATTCATAATGTGGTAATTATCAAAGTCTCCATGGATAGATGGAAGAGCTCCAAAGTTATGACTCACATACCAGGATGACTTGTTTGAATAAGAAAACCACTTTTCATGTGAATGATTGAGTTGAATATGTATCAATGAAGACCCCCTAGAAGGTAAATTTATTGTGTCAAAAGTTACAGTCAATAGCAGTAATGCCTGAAAGTAGAAGATATATACTATACCTTCTCCCATCTTTCTGTGGGATCTTTGCCAATACATGAACACTGCACAGATGGAGCTGTGTTACCACTATTATTAATTATTCCATGGATCTCTAATCCGAAAGTCTTTACTCCGAAATGAGCATTGGGGTCGCTACTCTGGACGGATGAAGCTTATATTCTGTACATGATCCCTATTGTTTTGGGGTCCAGTCAAAGGTCATATGAAGTCAGCAGAGGTGCTCAGGGTAATCGAGTTATAATTTTGTATGCTACATCCCTGGGTACATAAACCAAAACGCATGTGTTTTTGGAGGTCACTCCTGGGAAAAGGGATTTTGAAAAACTATTCAAGTGTTGGGACTGATTGTGTAATGATCCCCTCAAGTCAGTGGAGAAATTTTGCTATTTAGGAGACATGATCAGTGCAGCCCTAGGTTCCCCAACTATTTTTCCATCCACGCACCCCCGCTTGTAATGAACATCAGACATGTTAGGAGGACTCGCAGACCGTAATTGCATGACGTCACCTCTCCTCTTTGAGAGTGCCTATATGCAAAATGGTGCGTCACTATATCTCTCATGAAAAACTCTCTAGCTTCCGTGGACCATCATTATATCCCATTATATTATGGTTTTTGGTGGTGTAGCCGCCGCCGTCTCCGCCGCCGCCGGAAACTCTAGCCTCCATTCAGTGCAATAACTCTTTAGCACTTTATCCGATTGATGTGAAACTCGGTACACATGTCCAACCTTAGTGAAATCTTGGATTACTTCCAAGTGGGGATCACTGCATGTCTGCTGCCCTCTATTTGAGGCAGGTTTTACACAAAAATCCTGAGTTTATCCGATTTACACCACAAATTGGTGGGTGGGGACAAAAGTTGGTCCCGAAAAACTATAGTGATTTCAAGGTCACCGGAGGTCAAATTTGTGGTTTTTTCGCAACTTTTCTAACTTCGTCGAACTTAATGTGGACTGTCGGTAGTCCTTGAAAACATAGAGGTCATTTCAAGTCACAGGAGGTCAAATTTGCACAATCATGCGATCGATGCGATCGTATGTAAACAAAAACTTGGGAATGTGGATTACATTTGGACCTGAAGCAGCTGAGGGCATTTCAAGTCACTGGAGGTCAAATGTACGTAATTTAATGTGCTTTCTCTAAACGAGGTCCACAAAGGCCGTTTCTGTGGGGATATACACGTCAGCAGTTCACACCCCTGCACATGACTAGTTTCTCACTGACCCTCCGGAGGGTCCCATTTCTCTCACAGAGCCTGTCTGTGGACTACAAGTTGAGTAGCACTGATCTGAGACAATGGAGGGAATTCCCCAACATTTAACACATTTCCTGAGTACCTCCAATTAAGAAGTGTGCGTGTGTTGGCTAATAGCATAACGAAGTGAGCATATCCTCCTCAAATATTCTTGCACAATGTTAGTCTCACACAAATTGATATCCCATACTCACATCAATCTTTATTTTTCTTTCAGTTGACTATTGTTTTGTACACGGTTTCAGGAAATATCGAAGGGAATTAACAATGTCATTTTCCTTTTTGTTTGTTTTAACAGTCATACATGGAGAGAGTTGAATTCCTGCAGATCAACTGAACCAACCAAGTGAGTTTAGACATTCCTTTCCACTCTCAGATGAATGTTGTTTGCTACAATTTGTTACTCACATGGTTCATACATTGTATGATGCCTGAAGCTCCTCAAATTTGGTAAGATACGGTCTGTGGAGTTGGTTATGTGGTTTGGGCTACAGAAATAATAGCAAAAAACCTAGGGAAATTTTGACATTTGTTATTCAATTTTCAACGTACAGAGAATTTCTGTGGTTCACGCATTCAATACCCCAGTGGCAGATACAGGGGGGCAACATGGGCAGTTTGCCCCTCTTCACGATTTTGGGTGTAGATTTGCGCCCACCCATCGGAAGGAAGGAAAATGCGCCCCTTGCCCCTTCGGAAGTTGGAATCATAAGTGTAACTCTATTGTAGTCATAATTCCATGTGTCAAAGCCTGTGTCCGACATCCTAGGGCACTACGTAGTAGGCCACAGTATGTACATCGACAATGAAATTTTGTGCTGAACCGCAGCATTACATTTTTTTACCTTAGCCGAATGATCTAAGCTATTTCTGGTCAGTGGTATATGCCATGACAAACTACTGGAGCACACACAACCTGACTACCTGGCCCCATGGACTAGAGTTGTCTATTAACTGAAACCCGCGCCCATCATACGCGTATGTACGACATGTAAAAAAGGTCACTATACTAACACAACACCAGGCGCGGGATACAGGGGGGTGTACCCGGCGCTCGCCCATCTAAAAAAAATAAGAGGAGGATTTATTTAAAGATTTGATTTTGTTTGTAAACATTTTTTTGCCGGCTTGAGACGTGTTTGAAGCTTGGAACATGGCAACAGCTTAAAACGCCCTGGAAGGGTCATTTCCGGCCATCTGGGGCGCTCGTACCCACAATTTCCTAGTATGCTCCGCGCCAACCGATGTGGCGCTCCGCGTAGATTATAATTTGGTGCCCTACCCGCCCCCCCCGTCAAATGTCCGTGCCCCCTTATGCCGCCAGAATGAAAAGTCTAGTGATACCACTGCCCAAGGCATCTCTTTGCAACTCAGTTTTATTTGAGAGAATGGACTAATGACTGGTGCAGCATGACCTTGGTCATGCCTGGTGAACGGATGGTATGTAGATGAACTTGTCATTCATTACAATACCGATCATGGAGGGCATGACATGAAGTAAAGGTGGGAATATTTGTTTTATTGTATTTTGCTTCTAAGCCATGGCCAGACTCCAGAGAGCAACATTTTCTTAGACAAATTTTCTTAGAGCAAAATTTCCCAGAGAACATCCTTGGGTACATGTAACTTAGACACCCAGCTAGAAGTGTTGTTTCCGGTCATTTGGAGGGTTGGTGAAAGCCACCAATTTTGGTACGCCATTAGCGCCGATTCGACTTCGATATTGGGGGGGGGGACATGGCCATTTTCCAAAATGAAATAGTGTATTGGAAAAACAAAAGTCAATTGAAAGGTGGTAGTCTCGATATTGGTGCGGGACATGTCCCCCCCCCCTGTCCCCCCGGTTCGGAGCCCATGTTGCACGCTGCGCGTCAACCGGTAAGTGGCGCTCCGCTGAGATTGTGCGAAGGTTAGGTTAGCCTGACCCTCCTGTGTCAAAAATTTTGCGCCCCTCTAACCGAAATTCCTAGATCGGCCCCTGAACACTGGTCCGTTCATATGTTCAGCTAGATTCGTATCGTATATCGCAGACAAGTGATCGAGAAAGAAAAGCTAGATCAGCCTTAACTAGAGAGATCTTATAGTTATCGCATCTACGATAAGTTTGTGTATAAGGAACTATTCCCATACGCAACCGGATTCCTTTATATGTCACTTGCCATGTTTTCATTCTACTTGTGTGTCTTTCCTGCCTGTTTATATACATTTGGCCTCATTTTCACTTAACCATTTGAATCGTGCAAAGCGGTCAAATTCGTAATCATAGTTGAATGTGTGTGTTTTATCCAAATTAGTCCCCATTCCGCTTTGAATTATATTTTTGGTGGAGGGCTTTGCCTCCCCCCAAAAAATTCCCCCCCCCCCCAAGAAACATTAATCTAAATAATGAAATATTAGTGTTTTCAATAATAGTTTTTGAATATATACAATAAGACGACTATTCCAATGTCCTTTCGCATCTGGAAAGGCCTTTATCAGTGATTGATAGAACTCAATTATTCAAAATTTCTGGCAGTTTCCGCAACCGATGATGGTGGCCGCTCAGCTTAGATAGTCACGAATCATTCCCCAAGACAAATCTGGCCCCCCCCCTGATCGACTGCCCCCCCCCCCTTCAGTGTTGGGCTAGATCCGCCCTTGGCAATACCTTCCAAAAAATTCTTAGTAAAATGAGGCTGAAATTATTTTTTTGTTTCTGAGGGAGTACTATGAATTTCATTGAATCATATCCAGCAATGTACATCATAGCATTCTTTTACTTTTGTCCCTGTATTCTGTCATATCATGCTGCTTGCAGGAAGACGTGAGATGTTGGCAAAGTCACGATCTGACATGTTGTGTGGCTGTATTCGCGAGTCGGTTGAAGTGGACCAGTCAATGCTGATCTGACTTCGTTGCACAAACGCTCACCACTCCTTTCTCTACGTTGATGTGCGACAGCATCACTTTTTAAATTATCCATACCCTCTTTTAAAAATCCCCTGTCTTCCAGGGATCTAGGCCCTGGATGAACGCCTACAATATAGAATTAACAAAGCACTGACCACATTTTGACTGGAGAATGAGAGACATTTACGGTGACTTGGAGGGAAAAATTGGAATTACTTGATTCTCGATTCGCAGAGCGGCATCAGTGAATCTACAGTGTTCTGTCCACAACCATGACTCGTGATTGATTCATGTAGCCATACCTTGGAGTGCTACGTACTATGTAGTCCCGCAGCAATTCCAGCATTTTGTGGTAATTGAATGAAAGGAACTATATCAGTCGATGATCCAGGTTGTTACAAATTCCCCCTCCCTGGGTGAACACCACCCCCTCCCCCTCCCCAGGTGAACACCACCCCCCCCCTCCTGGGGGTCCTGGGGCTTGGGTCAGAGATAGGGTTAAGGATATTCGTGAATTTGTAACTTTGTGTAAGCTGAGGGGGTTGTTTTCCGAGGTTCGGCAACCATTACAAAGATGCACCAATCGGTTGTCCAACATTCGCGTCTACTTATCTCACTCAAGCAAAGGTGATCACTTTGGTGTGTGCTTATGGATGCATGGTTTGTTGTGTGTGTGTTTTTTGTGAATGCTACAATTTTTTTTTATAGATCCCTTATGGGAGACACCATCGACCAATGACCAGCCAATCAAGTAGATGTTAAAACTTTCACTGACCTAATTTTCTAGGCAGTGTATACCTGTGTCAATGTGTTGTTGAACGTTGCTCAATCAGTCCTTGGATGGCTTGTGCGATCTGTCCAACGTTCATGTAGACTGAAGTAAAGCCACTACTACAGGGAGTGTATAATGTTATATTCTCATCATCAATTCTCACCACATGCTGTTTGCACTCGACAATATTCTGATATCGTCATTCGCTACTACGCCAGTCAACTTGCCGTTCTCCTCCCTTCAGCATCCTGCCCTAAAGCCTTCGACTGCGATGACGGTGAATTTGATGTAGTCGTCAATCTCGCTGCCGTGACCAAATACGGGCAATATGAGGGGGTGAGTCAGATCTGAATTATAAAATGTTCGTTTGCAAAAAATGACAATTATAATAGTCCATGCCTTCAGATGCTATGTGCATGCTCATATTTAGCTATTCATGAACCATCTAATGATTGTCTTGTTGAATTGTCTGTCAGTTCGTCTGTCTGTCTGTCTGCTACTTTTGACTTTTGAAAATTGAGATGTGAGGTAAAATACTGGCCTGCTTGGTCAGGCTAACAGGAAAGGATGTAAAAGATGAGGATATTTCCCACTTGTCACAACTTCTATAGCCTATCTGCTGAGAATTGATTCCTTGTCTAGCTATCAGTATCAATCCATCTTTCTGCGATCATTTAAAAACAAGGTTTCAAATAGTGAATGCAACAGACTATGAACAACAGGAAGCGCCTAGAGGAATTTGCCATCAGAAAGGGGAAGGGGTAAAGGGGTAATCAAGGGTAATTTTCAGAGAGTATGAATATTGAACCTATACTTTTGAAGAACCTTTTTCCAATGCCCCAATATATATTGTCTCGCCTGATGAAATTCAGAGGAAGAGACTTAGTGGTCACTATGGCGTGTGTGTGTGTCACACTCTCTTTGTTAGCAGAATTCTCTCAGCCCCACACAAATTTGGGTATTATGAGTGGGGGGGGGGGGGCATGAAGAAAGAAAAACAAGTAAGGGACTTTTTGTATTAAGAGTAAACTTATTGGTCAGTTATTTAGGAATCTTTAGGAATTTTATGTGTTATATTTGAAAATATGTGATGTTCGTTTGACATGACAATGGTCTGCATGAACTAGTTGGTTGTTTGTGTAGTGAATAATACACACAATATCGATCGCGCAACCAGGCGAGACACTTTTCGGCGATTGCCTTGTTTGGGCTAGTGGATGGACCCAGCCCCCCCCAAACTCAATTTAGACTTGTCCTTCAGGAGTTGGGAAACTCTGTGGGAAAGGTGTCCCCTCTTAAAGGAGGGGGGTGCCCTTTTGCAAACATCTAGGTCTCAGTTTGTAGCTGCTTAGAAGTCAAATGGCTCAATATTTATACTAAATTCACTTTGTTCCTATAGGTGATGTGTGCGGAAATGTGAAATGTAAATTCCTTAGTTGATTTGGATCACATTTTTCTTACCTTGTTGGATTCAAACAAAACTTAGTGGTTGGGGCTACATCTGGTCCTGAGGAAGGCAGGCCAATTGAGATTATTGCAGGGTAACTCTGCATGAAATATGAGATTTCTGAACTGTTGCAAACTACTCCTGGTTCCGACAATAGCGTAGTTCATCAGAGGTCAAATTGGCCCACAGTGTACTTCATGTGACTTTTTGAGGGGGTATTTCAGTTTTCAGTAAAACTTGGTGACTGTGGACTTCTCTTGGTACTAGGGTCATTCATGGTCCTGAGAGGTCTCAGATTGAGGGGGAATAGAGTTTGTGCAGAAAATGCAGAACTGGTTTTGATTCCACATTAAGATAACATGCAACATGATTGTGTTATTGAACATCATCCTAATAACAACTGTAGTATAATAGTTTTTGCATTATTTATTAATTAACTGTTGTATTAAAGAGACCACTAGAGTAGCAGAGTTGTACCGTCTCTCTCCCTCTGACATAAAAAAAAACTTATTGTGTCATTCAATCTTGCTTGGGATATTCTGCTCTCGGCAGGTGTACGAGGAGAGTATTCTGAAAGTGGGGATACATGTCGCCAGGGAGGCAGCCAAAGGAACATCAAGCGGTTCATAGAACTCTCTACGGGACAGGTCTATTCATATGACAAGGTAAGATTATGCCAATCGAGGCATCAGCGAGCCTAAGGGATGTCATACAAACCTATTTTAGGGTTGCACTGCATTTCAGATGTATCCAGATGCAAACACAATATGATATATATTTATTCAGCCAATATCAAAATATAAACATTAAAACATTGGTAATTACAGCGTTCCCCAGCTCCCTAAAACAATATAAATACGATACAACGATAAAGACCATAAGACAGTGAGAATACTAAGAGAGTGAGAATAGCACTCATCCCAATGCATTTGGGCGTCCCAGTGCACCCAGACTACAATTTATTCAAACAGTGCCTGACAGTAGACATCCCTTGGACTCCATTGTTCAGTGGTGGCAGTATTTCAATAGACTTATTCATAGTGTGTCAATCTGATGCACTCAAATGGGATGCAGTGAGATGCCATATTGGGTTTGTACAGCGTCCCCAAATGAAATGATGGGTAGGGCCTATGAGATTTGATGAATGAGTGAGGGTCTGAAGGAAATGCCTTATGTTTTACGGTGAGTGACCTGGGTGATCTAAAATAATTCTATAGCAGTATTTATGTGGGATGAGGGTTGTGTGCTCTAGAGCATGCTGTGTTGGTTCTGTTGATATACAGATGATGAATATCATGAGTGCAATAGTTCTGAGTCTAGCCCGGGCAGTCCAACGATAATGCTTCTATACTGAATTGATGCTAGTGTGTAGGATATGGGGGTAAACATAAGGTCATGTTTTGTACAGCCTACTTTTCGCATCAGGATCCTTATTTACAGCCTAGAGGAAAGATGTCCCCCACACTGGTGCTCGGAGGCGAATGCACTCCTTGCGTTGATATTAACATGCACACATACTGGCACTTTTCATTTCCATGTTGTTTTACCCGGGGTTTGTCTCTGCAGCTTCCCTCAATTTGAAGTTAGAGTAACAGAAACTGTATGTTGCTGGTACAATGTTACACAAGCAAATGCAAATCTATTTCACTTACTCAACTTACCCCATATTGCACTTTGCACCCCACCCCGCCAGTGTTGTAGTCGAGGCCGCTGCATCCGAGGCCAAGGCCGAGGCCGAGGCCCGCACCCCCGAGGCCGAGGCCGAGGCCGCACCCTCGAGGCAGATATTCGGTAAATCATCTTAGTATGCACAAATTGAAATTTTGGTGGTCTTTGACTCAAATCAAAGTAGTAGATGGGGGCAATTGAGCCTGGCATGTGCCATTTCTGTCGATCTGGATGGTTATTGGGGATCTAAAATTTTATTGGTACGCTTCGCGCCAACCGATGCTGGCGCTCCCCTTTGATGGTCATTTGCATCCGATGTGCCCCCCACTTTTCAAAACGGATCGGCGCCCCTTGGTTGTAGCTACATTGTTTGTCGTCAGGTGTGGGTAAATGTCCCACGAGGATCCTTGGATCTACTGTGTGAAGACGAATAAATGATTTACGGTTTATATGGCCATGTTCTCATACGGATTTACCGGTTTGCATGCGCGCACATAGGGATTGTCTGTCTGTACTCGATTCACATCACGAAAATCACCCACCCCACCCATTTGGAAGAAATTGTATCCAGCCTGGTCAAAATATTGTGCATAAGGGCCACACTCAATTTACTTACCATGGGGATTGAGAGATAAAGTACATGGCATGTTGGTGGGATCGTGTTATCGTATTTATTCATACACCAAAATTGACAAAGTATAACTTTTCATAATTTTTCTCTAAGAATTGCCCTCATTCTCATCACAGGATCCTGTCCACTCAGTAGGAAAAGTTTCATCTTGATCAGGCATTTCGGGGCAAGCTTCTGGGCTAATCCGCGGTTGGAATGAATACATTCTCACAATCTTTCTCAAAATGACCCATATTACGCACACCAAAAACAATATAGTTCTTGTATCCCTCCCCTCCAGGAAAGCTCCGACACGTCAATTAGCCTATTGATCGGGCATGGACAAATGATGCTGTGCTCGTTGTGTGCAAGTGGTAAGCCTCTCGTGATCTCAGGTGACCTTCAAAATTATCCAAAACAATTGTTCTTTTCACTCATACCGATTGCGATTATGAAAAGAGTCAAATTCCATACGCGCAACTGGAACATCTTTGTGAAGACTTTTTTCATCAACGGCACAATAAATGTGTATATTTGGGATCACTACTTGCAAAAGTGTTGGTACTAACGTTGAAGTGTGTTAAATACAGGAGCTAGTCTTAATTGACCACCAGGTGTTCCTCCAAGATCCATGAAACAATCATTTCAGATTTTTGGTTTTTTTTTTTTTTAACAAAATACACGAGAAATGCCGTTTCCGGCCATCTGGGAGGTCTCTCAGATCAGAAATTTTCTAGTGCGCTCCGCGCAACCCCTGGTGGCGCTCCGTTAGATGGTCAACATGATGAATCTCATATGCCGTGGCCTCACACACTCCCAGACCTCGGCACCCCCCTACTAAAAAAATCTCTGGCTACACCACTGATCAGATACTTACGTTCAAATCAAATTAACAGTTCAGTATCTGGGGGAAATTCAGCGCACCCCCACCCAAAATTTGGGGGCTTCGCGCCTCCTGCGCTCCTGTATCTTCTGCCAATATATTATGTTGATGATTTGGGCGCCCCCTCTAACCGAAAATCCTGGGTCCGCCCCTGAAAACATGGTAATTACAGCGTTCCCCAGTCCCTAAACACAAAACATACAATACAACGATAAAGAAAATAAGACAGTGGATAATTGAGAATACTAAGAGAGTGAGAATAGCACTTATCCCAATGCATTTGGGCTTCCAGTGCATGCAACCAGACTTACCAATTTCATCAAAAATGCCCCCTGACAGTAGACATCCCTTGGACTCCATTGTTCCAGTGGTGGCAGTATCTGGCCAGTATTTCAAAGAATTATTCAAGTGTTTCAATCTGGATGCACTTAAATGGGATGCAGTGAGATGCCATATTGGGTTTGTACAGCGTCCCCAAATGAAATGATGGGTAGGGCCTATGAGATTTGATGAATGAGTGAGGGTCTGAAGGGAATGCCTTATGTTTTACAGTGAGTGACCTGGTGATCTAAACTATTCATAGGCAGTATTTATGTGGGATGAGGGTTGTGTGCTCTAGAGCATGCTGTGTTGGTTCTGTTGATATACAGATGATGAATATTCATGAGTGCAATAGTTCCAAGTCTAGCCCGGGCAGTCCAACGATAATGCTTTAATACTGAATTGATGCTAGTGTGTAGGGATATGGGGTAAAAACATAAGGTCATGTTTTGTACAGCCTACTTTTCGCATCAGGATCCTTATTAACAGCCTAGAGGGAAAGATGTCCCCCACACTGGTGCTCGGAGGCGAATGCACTCCTCTGCGTTGATTCCACATGCACACATACTGGCACTTTTCATTTCCATGTTGTTTTACCGGGGTTTGTCTCTGCAGCTTCACTGCAATTTGAAGTTAGAGTAACAGAAACTGTATGTTGCTGGTACAATGTTACACAAGCAAATGCAATTGCTGCTGGACATTCAATTTATCTAATGTCGGGACGTTTTCCTCTCAATAGGTACATTTGCCTACCATTGCTCTAATAGCTCCATGTTCTGATTATATGTTATGATTTCTATTTATATCATCTCATCTCATTTGGCAATTACTGTCACATGACATCGAGATAAGAGCACTATTACAAGATAAGCGATAAACATGTATGCATTCACACCAGTGTTGTAGTCGAAGCCGCTGCATCCGAGGCCAAGGCCGAGGCCGCACACCCCAAGGCCGAGGCCGCACCTCGAGGCCGAGGCCACACCTTCTGAGGCTGGGACCGGGCAATAATATAAAGCATAACTTTTGAATTACTAGTGTTTGAATACATAATTTGTTTTGTCTTCCCCATGGCTACAGCTAGTCATTATGATTAATATATGGAGACAATATGTTTGAATTCTCCGAAAATGAGGATTGAACAAGCACAAGTTGATATGCAACACATTTTATTCTTGAAGTCAGTACTCCATCACATTAAATACACTCTTCAATATGACTCTTCATAAGTGCACAGGCAGACAGGTACTAGCCTTAGATGCTAAGGACACTGCACTGTATTTTGAAAACATCAAGTATTCCAGCATCTGTGGAGAAAGCAGAGTACTCGATTCTGGCTGCACCATCTGGCTTCCAAAGGCTGTGGAGTCTAATCAGCAGATGACCTGCCCATCCAATCAATGTGTGTACGACACATCATTTTTTTCTTATCTATAAAAGTTACATTTCGAAATCATCTTGGCTAGGCAATACATTCACTCAATATCAATCCAAAACATACAGTGACTCAAAACCTAACAACAAAACAAAACCAGAGAGCCAAGAGGCTTAGTGATACCTTGACTGCCTGAAGTTTGTTGACCTCAGATGACCTTTGGTCTGACCGAAAAACAATAGGGAACTTTGTACTACATATGGGGAACCCACATACCAAGTATGAGCTTGATCCGCCAAGGTGGAGTCGAGTTATCGTGTTAACAATCCAGGCGTCACACACACGTACACACATACACACCACGCGTCATGAATGAAGAGATCCTTTGACTAAAGTCGATCATAAACTTAGACATCGCCTGGCGGGTAACCACCAACGTATATATATATATATATATATATATATATATATCTAAATATTTGAGCAATCAGTGTGCTGGGAGAGACAATGTCGATCTCATTCGATAACGACTGAGATCGGGTGGAGTCCCATGAGGCTAACACAAAAGTTAGTCTCAAACAATCGCCATGTTCCAAAACACGCGAATCAGCGATAAGAAAGTTACGTCAAAAATCGAAGATGCCCGCCCTCGTGGTAGTGGGGCGACGCCTCTCATCCAAGATTTTTATTCGATAAAGCTGTGTGACAAAGTTTCAAGTCAACCCGACAAATGCGTTGGAGAGTTAACGCGCTAACCTGAAAATTCTCCGTCGGCGGCGGCGGAGCTTTTGTGGAGAAGAAGACAGAACCATAATATCCTCATGTGGGGATATAATGTCCTATAGTAATTTGACGACCCCCCTCTTCATGGCTAAGCAAGCCATAATATTTATTTGGTCACTTAGGTCGATTACTAGTCTACATGGGCTTATAATTAGCTTCCCGCATAGGCTTATCTATAGAGGGCGCATGTCACTTGTTTTCATCTAGAGATCAGTAAATGCTCACTCCGATCGCGGCAAGCTTCTTTGAGGGTCGTACGCGTGTCTGTCCCGAAAAGTGCTATCTCAAATCTTCCCCACGCTTCCTTATTGTCTCTATAGTGTAATGTTTAATTTCTAGCTTCCTGCAAGTTGTGTATTTTTTGCAGCGTTTAGCGGTTTGCGCAGACGAGGGGACGCTCAGTCTTGCCTCGTGGTGATTCTTGGAGGGACAGCGTTGCGCAATTGGTCAATTTTCACTGTTTGTGCTGACGTCAATATTAAATATTAGTGTGTTCGTTTTTTAGTGACGTGATTCGTCATCGCTCGTCACACGTCAGCACACATGGACGGAGCATAGGCTCGCAAGTGTAAGCGAAGCCATTATTTCAGCATTCTAGCAAATTGTGGGTGGGGCGGTATATATATCTTGTGTCGCGCCGATAATTGATTCAGAGAGGGACAGGAAAGAAATCAGAACGGGTGGTTGAGAGGAAGTCCGGTTGACCGGAGCGGTCCCGAGGCTTGGAGGGCTGGTCGGTAGAGAGCAATCGAGTAGGATGAAGTTTAAAGTCGGGTACAGAGTTCAGTAATTAGATTAATATGTAGGGGAAATTTCTTAGGTTATTACGGAACAATCATTATTTACAATCAGTCAAATCAGAAGAACCAATAAACATTATAAAGTCCACGGACTCATTTACGTTTCCATCGAGTTATTTTTTGTGGAAGGAAACATTTATTTTACCCTGAGAAGTGTGTCTCGCCCAGAACCCAGCGAGTTCATCCAGAGGCAGCTTCATGCTCTCTGGATCCCCAAACCTCATCCGAGGAGGGAACTAAGAAAGGAGAAACTACACGACAATTAATGCATGGAGGAATCAAAGAAATATTTTGGTGTGATTTTTTTCATGTACACACTACAGACTACAGTGTCAGTTTTATAAATATAAATTTATATTGAATAATAAAATGCATTCACTATCTGCAGAACAGACCACATTCTTATTTTAATGGTCCAGGCTTATGCACAGTTTTAGTATGCACTGGAGAACTAGAATGTCATCTCGCAACTCCTACTACAACATAAGGGGGGCGATCAGTGAGTGAGTGTTCACTCGTGACCGCGCCAGTGCAGGATTTGCTGCTTTGTACAAAACTTACTATGCAAATGTGTGCACTTTGCAGTGCCGTGCATTCAGTATACTGTAAGATGTCTATGGCCAGCGAGCTCGCTATGCAGCCAGCACTCTAGCACTGCACTGGGGAATTGCACGGCGGGTTGAGCGCAGCGCCAGTACATTCATTTGATCGACAGTCTTAGGGTGATACCGAGTATGCTACGTTAGTTCAAATTGTCACGAAATCAAAAACAAATCCAGAAGCATAATTTGTGACATAAAATTTCATTGGTTCTTTATTTTAATAGCAAAAAATATTTTCCAGCCTCGGCCTAAAATCCAAGGCCGGAAGCGCCGAGCCCGCAGCCTCCAAGGCCGAGGCCGCAAATCTGGAACTCGAGGCCGAGGCCAGTCTCGAGTCCTCCAACACTGATTCACACACTAGAATAACAACAATATCCAGATGAAGTTCCTCTTCCTATGTTAGGCCATGACCTCCGTATTGTCAGATGTGTTGCTCTGTCAAATTATGAATAAAATCAACATACTGGCTCTGTATGTATCTTGCCACAAAGTTACAAATAATGTCAGGTTGTCTCCGGATTTCCTTGTTGATGCCATATAAACACAGATAATGATGTTCCTTTTCTGTGTATGTTTATGTAATATTTCATTCGTTGAAAGATTGGACTTGTTTTATTTGACTCAGCTGTGCTTTGTTTGAATAGAACATTCAATCTTCCAGCGTGCATGGTCTGTAAATGCTAACAGTGATAATATCTTGAATTGGCTAGAGGCCCACCTGTGAGATGTCTCCGTACTGTATGTAAGCAATAGGCCTTAGTAGTTCTATACCAAGGCCAGTGTCTTCTTCAAATTGGTAATTCAACCAATGCTTCCTGTACCCGGATCTTTAACTTCAAATGACAACTGCAGGATGAGTTATAAAGAGGCTAATATATCAGCTTGAAAAAAACTGAATGATTCAGTCCAAACTCGAAGTTCATACGACTTTCCGTTACAAGAGTACAGTTTCTTTGAATTTGTGCATGTTTATCGCACAAATAGAAAAGCATCCATCATGCAATAATTAATGTCATACTTTCACAACCCTGCAAAACATCTTTGTTTCCTATGAATTCCAAAACAAAAAATTATTTTTCACTTTGAAAAACATTTATTTCTGGGAGAGGATTGCTGTAGTGGGTTTGTAGGTGTTGATGGTTACTTACTTTGTGAGATTAGACAAAACCGACTTCTGCTAATTTGACTTATTCAACAAAATGGAACAATGAAATCAAAATACATAACTTCCCATAAATTCCCGGGTTGTCCAGTGTGACGAGTATGCCGTTATTGCACATTGTGATTCTCACCAGTTCTTTGCTTAATGGCTCAAACTTGAAGGCCAATACTTTACCTCATGAAAAACAATCGTATTGCACCCTATAGATACTCTTTTCCATTCTCCATGATATAAGCTCTGATTTTTCCAAGCTGCAGTTGTCCTTTAACACTTTGTAGTGATGACCCTGTCAGTCTTGTAGTAGGCTCTCAATCTTTTGTTTCTTTCTTATTGATGTCCGTGTTAACTTTAGGCTGTTGTGGCAATGTTGGCGTAATCTAATCTACGGCATTATCCCTCCGCCAGACGAGATGTTTCCCATCTAGTGATTACATCTGTCTCTGATCTCATGTTTTACATGCAGAAAGCCAGCAAAGAGGTCCAAGCTATCACCCTGGACGGGCATCGCAAATACAAACTGCAGCTGGAGGAGGAACTAGCTAAAATAGATGGGTAAATATAACCACTGATATTCATACCTGACCAAGTCCTTATCATTTAATAAACCTCGGTGAATATACTATATAGGTCCTGCTGACAGCTCAAGTATAGGGATGGAGAATTAAATTTTCTTCCCAGGAAAACAAAACTGCTCAGAATGTCGGAGCATGCAAGAAGCTTCTGAACTAGACATGCACTTATTGTACAAATGCTCACTCCCTGTGATCTAGGACTTTAAGGTGGAAGAGTGGTAACAGTGACGTTTGGCAAGGAGTTCTCTCTCTGGGACGTTTCTCCCTAGGGGACTGTACTTTGCGGTTGCGATGGGTGAGGTCTTTACTCATGATTCCACTGTATTGCAATGGACTTGTGTGTTTTGGGGGTATGTTACCGTACCTGAAGTTCTTGCGGTTGGCTGTGAGCACACGTTGGGCATGATTTTCCGCTGCCCCCGAGCTCCCCCAAAAAATATCCGATCCTTAAGTTCACTGATCATCCTTTTGAATGGGGACATAAAATGGTGGTCCTGGGAGCAGGTTGGAATTGGTTACACCCCTGGCTTACAGTCAAATGAGCAGCTAGACGCAGTTTGCGCATTAAAAAAGAGTTGGAACCATTCCATTAAAAACCAACACTTTCAGAGTTGCATGAATTATAGGAATTTTACCCCTTGTGACCTAAATTTACTCTTCGTTGGAACTCCATAGATCTCTGTAAAATTTTTTTTTATCATAATTCAATCATGTTCGCTTCTGTTGAGGAAGAATATAAGAGTATCACCCTCGATGAAGTCTAGTTGGAATACCACTGAAATTTACCCTGTACATTACCCCCTTCTTTTTCTGGAGTTCTAGGCAATCCCCTGCACTTTTCTCGATGTGACACATTGCTATCAGGATGTAGTGAACACCTATGATCAGAGTTGCATGAATTATAGAAATTTGACCCCTGGTGTCCAAAATTTGCTCTCTGTTGACACTCCTTAAATTCTGCTGTAAAATTTTCTCTTAGTATTATTCAAATCATCTTCGCTTTTTGTCAAGGAAGAATATAAGAGTATCACCCCTTAATGTCTGGGTGAAACACCACTAAAATTACCCACATAATACCCCTTCCTTTCCTGGCATTCTAGGTAATTCCATGCACTTTTCTCGATGTGTGATACATTGCTATCGTGATGTAGTGAACACATATGTACAAAGTTTAAATCTGTCCCAGTATATGGTAGTCAAGCATAGGCCGCTACATTGGTACACGCTACGCTATCTCTGTAACCCGATCCTGAGGTTCATTCCCAACTACAGGTAACTAGCTTTTGTCAATGTCAGGCAGACAGCTTTTATGTATGATTTAATCAGGCCTCTCTCACTCCCCAAGCAATTATAATCAGATTGGTTCAGTCGTTTCTCCAGAATCATGGAATTGATGACGGCAGGTGTGTGATGTACTAGTCATTCCAACTCTGTAGTCTGCTGCTCTATAAATTAGGTTGTATCAACTGTATGTAGTCTATCATAAACACTGATGTGGATAATAGGTACATTCATCCAATAGGTGTTGGGTTTGTGAATGTACTGTTTCCAGGTAGCAGACAGATATTCATTCCATAGGAACTGGAATATCATTATTTGATTTTATGAAGTAATTTGAACTTGGTCAAAATATTTGTCTCTTTTTACAGATGCACTACATTATTCTTTCTTCGGGATTCTTCGGCCTGCAATTGTGTATGGCATTGGCGATAAAACTGGCTTGAGTAAGTATGTTACCAAGTGAGTAGGTGGAAAATTGGTCGATTGAATTGAAAACAAGTTCAAATTTTCTGTTTTTGATAATTTGTGGGTGAAGTAATTGTGATATTCTCCAACTACTATGTTTGCTTCAGAGGTGCAGTGTTGTAGTACTATATAGTTTGATCACCGGTGAATGGATAGCTGTAATATGTAATAGTACTCATTTGACTACAGGTTTTCTACATCATTGGTAGGTTTGTTTTGTCATTCACCTACTTGGAACAAAATGCAACTTTGCGTACAATTCCGTATCACATCTACATTTGTGCTATTTTTCACTGTTTGCATGAACACTATGATGCCCTTAACGGGAGGGGGGGGGGGGGGGATGGAGGAATGGGGCCATAAATAGTAATATAATCTGTGCCATGACTACACATATAACAATAGGCATGCGAGCTATCCTGAGCAATTCGATAGAAGCATATTGCATAAATGCTTGAACATAGTCATGCAGGCTTATTTGAGCAGGTGATAAGAGCGCTCTGCATGAACACATAAACGAAGGAATGTATTCTTATCTGAGCAGGTGAAAAAGTGTCCTATGTGAATGCATAAACAGGGGCAGGTACAATTGTCTGAGCGGTGATGAAAGCGTGCTGCCTGAATGCATAAACAAAGGCTTGTATGCTATCTGAGCAGGTGATAGAGGCACCCTGCGTGAAAGCATAAATGAAAGCATGCACGCCTATCTGAGCAGGTGACAAAAATGCCTTGCGTAAATGCATACTGTACCACATAGACATGCATGCTAATCTGAGCCAATTATAGAAGCACCCTGCATAAATGCATGAACAAAGATATGCATGCGTATCTGATTCTTCTGTTTTTTCATCAGGATATAAAAATTACGAAGATGTGTAGAATGGATATGCTGCTAGTCGAGCATGATTCTTCATCAGAATGTGTTGTTGAACATTGCCTACCTACTGATGCTATACAGCGTAGGGCTGTGCAATCTACAACTCCAATCACTCGTCACCGTGTTCCTTTTGTGCAAACAATCACTTTTATTTCTGTCCGAGGGACTCGTCAACAGTTGAAAGTGGTCCTTGATGCACAATTGCTGGTACTATCCATTCAAACAATCAGCGAAAAGTACAAAGAAAGTGAACAACTTGATTCAGTATTGGCTTTCTTTTCTGACTGAGTATATTTCATGGATAGCATAGATGTGCTGAGCCAGGAGCCCAGTGGTCATACTTCACTAGGTGAGAGGTCAGTAGAAGTGTGGAACACGACTTCAAAGTTTATGATTCCTCCTGATTAGTATCTCAAGGAAATCAAACCGGCAAACCAATGTTCAGTCGTTTGAGATAGTGAAAATGTGGCAGTGGTCCTTGAGGCTATTGTATATATATAGTACAGTCAATCTCAGTGGTTCTTATGTTATGTTCTTATGAGTTAAAGCAGTAATTCATCAGGGGGGTAACGACCAACCTCATGGGCTCAGTTATGACTGCAGTTGGGTTGCACGGTTTGGACAATTAAGATGGCTGTAGTGTGATGGTTGAAAAGTAGGCCTAATTGATATTTTACTTGACCACCAAATCAAGCAATTGCACTTCTGAGAACATCCTGAGAGCATGGGAACTCCTGTAACACGCCGAAAACCTTTTTTTTTCAATTTTCTGCTCATTATATCGCTGTTGGAACTTCAGTATGAATTTGTGGATCGGCCCAGCCTAAACTAATGCCTTTTTCTCCACTCTTGTAATCCCTCTCACTCTTTCAGCTCTGGACGAGCATACTGTACCAAATATACCATCTCGAATTGTACAGTACTGGCTCGCTGGCTATTGATTTGTGCTGGATTTGATCAAATTATCTAGTCAATCAGGGGAATTGTGATAAGACATTGCTATATTCCGGGTAACTGCTGGTATTTGTTGCTGAAACAAGTCCGAAAGAGACTCTGCAGCACTTGGCGGTGGTGGGGTGGTGGTGTGTTTGTCCACACTATCTGTAGCCAGGCTTCTGCGAAATGGTGGGACTTGTTTGATGAAATGTGTTTGCAGTACCTTGATATTAGAGGAGAGGTCAGAATATGAACAAGACGAGTAGACAGACAGGACTGGTCGATGGTGGCGCACTGCAGTTACAGTAATGTTATGCTGGTTGAACATGCGGGATGAAAGCCAGCTGGAAATAGGGAACATATCAACGCCTAAACACAGGACTAGTCTGGAGCTGACATTAGTTTCATGCTACCCTAGTCCCTACCCTTGATGATCGTACTATTTTCTCGGCAGCTCCAAGGCTAGTGGTTGGTGCTGTCTACAGGTAGCTTAACACAGGACTAGCCTGGAGCTGACATTAGTTTCATGCTACCCTAGTCCCTACCTTGATGATCATACTATTTTCTCGGCAGCTCCAAGGCTAGTGGTTGGTGCTGTCTACAGGTAGCTTAACACAGGACTAGCCTGGAGCTGACATTAGTTTCATGCTACCCTAGTCCCTACCCTTGATGATCGTACTATTTTCTCGGCAGCTCCGAGGCTAGTGGTGGTGCTGTCTACAGGAGCTACAGGAGACGATGAAGGTTAGTTAACTATTCATTGCAGATGTCATTACCTGTACACCATATGCCCTAGTCCCTATTCCTAGCCTCTTAATCTGGCAGAGAACAAAAGGTGCCCTAGGCAACCCCACTCGAGACCAGCCCTCCAGTTATATTTGCCGCACCGAGATTGTGAGCATCCTGCTCCCAGTTCTGTCATCAGATTGCTTTTAAAATCCCTCCTTCTCATCCTCTTCCCCGAAGTTAGCACCAGGCTTTTGCGCAAATTCGGCAAAATCGCGCCATTCTAGTCTCTGTCCGCGCATTTTACAATCCATCGCTCATTTATGGTGTTTCGTGAATACCAAGAGTTTTTTTCATTTTAAAAAAAAAATCCCTAAAAACAGACTACCCAGTGATAATCCGAATCACCAATATTGCTGGTGCTAAAGACCTAAAATTACACGCGCAGGCCTAGTTATCCGCAGCAACTTCATTAATCATCTTCCCCGGGGTATTGCAGTTCAAACAGTTTTCGATGTCATTTTAAAATTGTCATGGCGAACGGCATATCCTCACATCAATCCAATCACTTCAACCGCCAGCCCATGCACTGTACCGACCGTGTCATTACATACTTGACTCGCTTGCTCAGTACCACTCACCTGCATGCCCCTAATCAACAGATCGATTCAGATCCGATATTTTGCACCAGCCCTCAGGATTTTGTGAGCGGGGAAATGATCACAAGTGGACGGAACTGTGTGAGGTCTATATTATTGTTCTCTGTACTAAGTTTGGGGTTAACATTTGCGGCACTGCAGACTTCCTGAAAGTTGCGTGTTGACCCTGTTGAATGTCCTATCACTCACTGAGTTACACCTGACACTTTCCGTAGACACGTGCCTATAAGAAACACAATCGTTGATAACCCCGTTGCGGCAATGTTTTTCATTGGTCAATTGAATCACCCTCTTAGACAGGAATGCTCTGATTAGTCAGAATGCCTACTTTTAAGTAACTTGGATTGGATCACAGAGCTGGCTAAGCTGCGGTGGTAGCGATCGTTTTTTGTGCATATGCAATAATTAGCAATCGGCGGGCCCTGATCGATGAAGCATGGGCATTGCGGCTCCTCGTTATGTTATTTGCGTATGCATGAGCTGCACCGCTGGTTGGTAATTTGTGATCGTTTTGTAGTTGGCGTGTCATAGTAAGTTTAAGTTCATTTTTTTTACATTTCAGTTCAGATTTAATTGGTGGTCCCCCATCACTATGTGTAAAGGAAGGCAAAATTCGCCCAGTCCCAGGATCGCCGTTCACTGCGCCTTTGAACGTGGGTTCGCCTAGGCCATGCAGCAATCGTTTGTGATATTCGGTCTGCGCGAGTAATGGTAATTAAGAGCAAAAGTCTTCAGTGGCTTGTGTGCGCAAATCTCGATTGCGATTCACATCATTCCTGTGCAGAGAATGAAAGACCTGCTGGAACAAATTGACAGTCTCAACAGGTACACAATTCCCAGCTCAGGAACTCCATTTTCAGCTGAAGCAATTTGGGTGGAACACCACAACATGTGGGCCCGGTCGATCTTGTTGAATGTAAACTAGTGTGATATGTTCCTTATATTCTGGGGGCATGCGAGTTGAAATTTTGTTGTTGAAAAAGTGCCTTGTGTACTAAAATTGTATTTTACCTGGTTTGGCTCGTAAACATAAAAACAGTTTGACTACTTGAATCATTGTGTTTTCCATCCAAGAGGGTGTGTGAAGTAAACTCTTGTCTTCATCTGAGGTCTAGAGAGGTGAATGTTGGAATGACCTTAAGCCTCTCTCTGTTCTGCAAATCACCTAGCCCATTCTTCTTATACGTCAGGTGCGACCTATCACTAAAAACTGTCAGCACCATACTATTAGGAAGTACAAAAAACTGGAAATGGAAAGCGAATCAGCTGCCTATATGGATCCTGTCCACTAGGTGCAAGCTAGAAAATACTACAAAGGCCACCCTGCTTCAAAAGTTAGATCATGGCACTCATTTCAAATAAGTCATTGCATACTCTCTGGTTGTACATATGCTCTGCAAGAGGAAATTTGGTTTGTAGAGAGTTGTAGAAAATTCAAAAAGGCCATCATGATAGTGTTCTGTGGGGTATAGTATACCTGCACAGTCCCAGACACCTCGTTCTTGATTGAATGTCACCATAGCAACACGGCAATGGAACAGTTCCGTGGAACCATAAAGAAAGTAATATTACCCTGCAAAATGGGCTGATTACAAATGAGACTTAGGCAGAATAAAGGTGATAACTACTGTATCACTGTAAAAATGTTACAATTCAAATGGGCCTGAATACGGTTAGGCTTACGAGCGAAATTTCACCATTTTTTGATCATCAAAAATCACTCCAGTCACATAGTATCACAAATATGACATGAATAGGATAAACTAGAGTATTAGCTAACTCACTTCGGGGCATGGCCTAACCTGTTTCTTCAATTTCGTGACAGCTTCTATGGACTGCTGATTTGAATATGAATACTGTCCACGTTGAAGACACATGTAGGGCTATCTGGTTCATCATCGAGCATGGCCAAGTCAAGGAGGTGTACAATCTAGTCGACCAATCACTGTCAAGTAAGTACACTGATTAGCGATTCCCAATCGGGCTGCTTGTAGCGTCAGATCTGTTCACAATGCTCAGTCAACTGTGTATGTTTTGGTTGGACTGTTGTGACCGCCTGGGTCGCTGAAATTGATAACTCGACCCCACAGTATGAAGCAAGCCTCATACTTGGTATCTGGGTTCTCCATAATGAGTAATAGATACTATGTAATGATACTGATTGTTTTGGGTGTAGGTCGAATGTTGTCTGCTGTCAACAGAGGTCAAAGTATGAAAACCTTGTGAACATGATAAATCCGGAATACTTGATACAATTAGTATGCAGCTTTCTCCCTTTGGAGTACGATCATACTGTCATGAATTAGACTGTCATGGGGCAGGACTCAACAGAATCAGCCTACTGATGTATTACAATTGCATAATGGCTGCAGTTTGCCTCAATTCATAATTTCTTATGAATATGAACAGACCTGCTGAAAAGTTTGTGAATTGCTATTGTGCATCTTTTTAATACTAACAGGGCTATTTCACCTGTGAAAGGAAGCAGCATCCAGAGATTTCATGGTTTGGGTGTTCCGCCTCCCAGAAAATTATAGGTGTTAGCGCATGATGCCCCATAAGATATTTGATGATTTAAACTTGGTTTAACTACAAGTGGGGATTCGCTACATTCTGGCAGCCCGCTCAAATTTCCTCATTCCACAATTTCAAGTTGTCGGATGTGAAAAACTTGGTGGATACGGCTAATTTGATCCCGACAATGGGGATGTCATTCCAAGGGTCCACAAGAGGTCACATTGATGATGTAAGAATTCAATGAAACTTGGTCCATGTAAATTACATTTGGTCCTGCCAGAACTAAAGGGCATTTGAGTAACCAGAGTCTCCTCATTGCAGAGGATATATATGTGCAGCAAAGGGATTCCTACTTTGCCTCGGATTGGACTCCTTTGATATATTTAATATGAGAGCCAGGCACTCCTAATAATATGACATTACACTAGTCATGAATAGAAATATGTGTGAGAAAGAGGATCACATTAAAAACCGTTCAGATTGAATCAATGCAAGATATGATTGGCAAGCTATTGCATCAATCTAGAGGCTACTGATAGAACTTCTGAGAAAATTATAGGAATGTGAAAAACATCGGATCCTCGTACTGGGAAGAATCCTAAGACTTTCAAATTTGGTTGTCACCTTCGCAACCAAATTTAAAATTGGAAACCTGATTTATGCAATATGCCTCACTGATCTTCCGAGGCAAAATAACAATTCCTAAGAGACTGCAGGATATAAAGTATGGCCATGATTCAGTGAATATTAGGGAAAACACTAACTTTGATTGAAATATACTATTTATTCCCGGTATATAATAAAACCTGCAATGATTGGATTGTAATTTCTCCTGTCTCGAAGGTGCATGGCTGGGAAGGTGGTTAGTCTCAACGCTCTTTCAATGGACAAGTTGACAGGAGGCCCTGACCAGTATCGAAAAAAAAATAGCTAAATGATTTGTTGAAAAATTCTTACACTTTATATCAGCAATTTTATAGATTCTTCAAAAGCAGTTTTGAGTCAATAGGATTTTTGTTTTTTAGTTTCTTGTAGCGAATGTTAATAGATGCCGTTTGACCATGGAAGAGAGGTTTCCTCCCGGAGTAACTGCTCACAGCCAACTGAAAAGACCAAGTGAAAATATCCCGAAAGACCCCAGAAGACCAGTAAAAGTCACGGCATTACGCAGGGAAATGGAGTGAAGACCACCCCGGCCCATCGCAGTTGCAAGTCTAGCAGCCACATAAGGAAGAACCACCAGGACTGCTGGATTCACCAACACAGACCCCACGGTTTTCTTGCAATGCGTCACTGATACTACTCAGCCATTCTTCCGCCATGTTCATTCGATAAAAATGAATCTATTCAAAACTATTCGCAAACTTAATGAAACTTTGTTTCAATTAAGATTGTTTCAGGGTGGTCTTTTCCTGTTTGTAAGGGTGCAATGTGCATTTCTGGGCCCCATTGGAAATGGTCTGATTTATTTGGCCTAATGGGTTTTGGCCCCAGTTACTCATTGGCCTTTTGTATTGTTAAGGTCAACTTTTGTTATTTGTAATTTGTCTTGTAGTGCGGAGTTAACGAAAAACAAAACAAAACAAAAAACAAACTGATACAAAACAATCCTGCAGAATTTAGTACGATCATGTTTGGATCAATGAGCATACTGGAAAGTGTCCAAATCTGCTGTAACCGGTTATAAGAAGACAAAAAACAAGCCGCAGAAGATCGAAGGATTATCGGTACTAAAGTGGCATCCATAATAACCATGAAGTCAACTTCCATGTACATGAGTCTGATCAATTTGGCATTCTATCCCGATAAATTAGTTATCCCTTCCAAAATATTCTTCTTTGCGTCACTGGCAGTTCTAATTCATACCACGTTACACATCTGCACATATGGAATCCACAGCCCTACACGTAAACACAGGAAAGCCAGCATTACACTGTAAATCATGGAATCCCAGCCTTACGTGTAATCGTCAAGGTATTCCTAGCATCTATGGTGAGACACTGGCGAATGACGAAACACACCTCCATGTCAATTGCTTCATGACAGTCCGCAGCCTAAAAGGGAAACAAGGACTTAATAATCTCTATTAGTGGGAGGACAAGATTTGTGCAATTAATCATTACCCTTATATAACCATCTAGTATTTTAGGATATATTTCTCTGTTGCTTTACCCCCAGCTCAAGGTTCTATTTCCAGACATGTCTGCAGTATTTTTAAAATAGAACATGACTACTTGGGAGTGTCATGTCTAATCTAGCCAAGGTATGTTGAATTTTTCCATCTGTAATATTCACATTTCATAGCACAAACGTGTTGATGCATGTAGCTTGACTCACAAAATTATTTATCCATCAAGCTCCAGAAAATATCTTATCAGTATTATCTTAAAGTGATTGTCAATTAAAATTCATCCTAAATCCCAAACTGGCAAGTCCCAAATCCTGAGATGAGAAATATGACGATAATGAATAAATGCCCAGCTTGATCATAATCTTCGTACCAACCTTCTCATAGCTTGAGACCTAGGCTTGAAGCAGGTAAAATGCGATTAGGGAAATGAAACTGCTGATATTAAACAGAAACACTCACTGCACATTTCTAGGAGTTTTTCTCTGATTGAGGCACAGGATGACATGAGATGCTCTGTTGATTCCATGTCGGTGATTTTCGTCAACAGGTGCGTTCTAATGAATGTAGTGATAGCTAATGTCATAAAGTGACCTGATTGGCTGACAAGTCATGTGACACCATTCATCATCTAACAGAGATTACCAGCCCGGGAGACTGATATTTAGGCCACGCCCACTGCTAACTCCGACTGGGTATAGAAAAATATGTCTTTCTTGACACACAGCCCGATTTACCACTTCGTCGTTAGGCAAAATCGTCTAACACTAATAGTCAACTATGAAGCACCCAACATGAAAAATCCTGTTGTGTTTAATATGTTAATGCAGCTATGCAGCTCCAATTGATATGTGGTAACTGTAAGACTCTGAACTTAAAATGGTGGGTTCTAGCCCCACCATGGTGTGTCCTTAGGCATGGCACTTTCTCCCTGATTGTTTCACTTCATCAGGTGAAATAGGGATGTGTGAGGAACCTGGTCGCATTCAAGTACTGGTTCCACTGCAGTCACTCTCTATATGCCAGTGAGGGCAGTCACTCTCTATATGCCAGTGAGGCATGCTTGATAAATTTCAGTAGCCAGCAGGCAACAGTTCAGAAGGGTGCCATGTTAAATTACCAGGGTTTAATGTACTTTACAATGCATATGTACTCCAAGTGCATTAGGAAGCCAGGAAGGAACAAGGCACCCATATTAGAAAGGGTATTGAAGTGTTTCCTAGAGCATTAAATCACATCAGTCTGTTCAATCCATTCTTGAGTGTATCAAAATAATAAGGATCCAGAATTGGTTAAGATCAAGTAAGCAGATGCAGAGATAACCAGTTAAACATTACCAATTCACTACATGTTTCAGCAAAGGCCTATTGTCTGGGTACACCATCCCCAGGATTCGTTCTTAGGGTTCTCATAATGAAAAAAAGAAAGAAAAAAAAAACAAGACAAGTGTACAGGTTTTATTGACAGCTCTATTCTAGCAACTACATAGCAAGTACACAGCAATTGTGCAGCAACAACAGGTGTTGATCGAGACATACACATGTGTATTCATTGGCTGTATACTTGCAATTTGCATTTTTGTGGGAAGGGTGAGGGGAATTTACCAGTTTTTCTCATGCCACTCTTTCTTTGTATAATTTTGAGTATGTCTATCTTCTGAAACTCAATCAAATCTAAAGGTCAAGATCCTTTTTGATTCCTTGACGGAGGAAACTATGCAGTCATGTGTATGTGACGCTTGGCTTGTGAATACAATAACTCGACCCCATCTGGATGGATCAAGCTTGGTATGTGGGTCCCCAATGAGTTCATGACCGTATTGTTTTGGGGTTAGGTCGAAGGTCATCTGGGGTCAGCAGAGGTCAAAGTCTGAAAATTGTGAACACGATAAGTCCAGAATGCTTGGCTTGCATTCAAGCTGAAATTTGGTTTGCAGCTTTCTTATGGGGAGTACAAAAACCTATGTTCCTGTATAGACTTGAGGGTTTTCTCGGTAGGGAAGTGGAAAATGGTAAAAAATTGATATTTTTGCCAATTTTGGCTTGTGAACATGATAACTTGACCCAAACTGGATGGAACGGTGCTCATACTTGGTATGTGGATTCCCCATGATGAGTACATGATCCTTACTGTTTTAGGGTCTGGTCAGAGGTAATTGTGGTAAGTAGAAGTCACAGTCTGGAAACCTTGTGGACACGATAAGTCCAGAACCCTTGTTCCTATCGATCTGGAGTTTGATATTTCATCCCATTTGTTCTTGTATCTGTTCATGGGTTATTTGAAATGAGTCAAGGAATCACTAAGCCCTTTTGGCTTCCTGGTTTTGGAACATTATTGGGACTATTATTTTAGGAACAGCTAAGCCTTTTGGATAGGCAAATATCCGAAACTTTGTTCTCGTGGTTCGATAGAGAAATTCGTTTCTCTTTCCAATGATGTATGGATTGGCAGGGTTGCCAACTTCACGGCGAGACAATATAAGACAGTCCAAAACACATTTTATACTACAGACTTTTTTTACAGGGACATGGAAATAAGGGATATTCCTGTCATTTCTATGCAAAATCAAAGACTCATGCATAGAGGCAGAAAAGGGAGCTATTATAAGTTGATCCAGCTCGTGTCATATTCAGTTCATTGAGAAGTGTGAGGTACCAGTTCTGCAAAATTTTGTCAGAAAAGTACACTACACACTTCATCATCCCTGATATGGATGCAGTATTGAGACAGACAGAGAGAGAGGCAGGAAGGTTGGTATGTTATTTATATGAAGACACACTCTATTATATAATTTTATCTTTGAACCTGTATTGGTTACAATACTCGGGGTTCCCGCGGTCATGGAAAACCTGGAAAGTCATGGAATTTCATCAATAAAAACATCCAGGCATGGAGAAGTTTTTGAAATTCAGTGAAAAGTTGTTGAGTCATGGAAAAGTCATGGAAATTTTCATGAAGTGATGTTGTTACTTCTCACAACTGTTCAATGGTTGTTGCTGTGGCTCTTTTTTAGATGTTCAGTTGAAAATTCTGTTTAAGATGTCATAGAGACAGTCATGGAAACCCTATATTTGGTCATGAAAAAGTCATGGAAAAGTCATGGAAAATTGATTGCCCAGAATCTGCAGGAACCCTGTAATTGACCTCCTAATAGTTGTGATGCACACATATTCAATGGTAGTCACGATTGCCTCCCCTAGATGAACCTGAGCGATGCGGTAGAGGAATATAACGACAAACACACAGGACCATGGTCAGAGCTCTGTAGAGGAGTCCAAACAGTGATAAACACTCAGCCCCTCATCGACCAAGTGAGTATACGTTGTATCAGATTAGCTCATTCAGAGATATCCACAGGCTGTGGTTATACGATGATGTTATTCACAGAAAAAAAAAAAAATGGTAGCTCTACCCAAAAAACCAAAATCTCAGAGTACATACGGATAGAACCGAGAGAGAGCAAATCCGGACGTTGGTTCCCCTTAACAAACGTTTTTCGGAGATTCGTACCTCTCTCTCTTAGGGTAATGATTTACCAAATGGTAATTAGTCACTGAGTCTCCAGTGGCATCAAAATACAGCATCCAATTACATCCAAATACAATAGAAAGAGAGATCCATGTTGGTTGTAGATGGTTACTCGACTCGGTGTGAAGCTTTTTCCGATATAAAGAGCTTCTCTGATTCTGATTTCAAAGTCTATGTTGCCGCTGTAGGATATGTAAATTGTCCGAGTAAGAGTAGGAACGTTTGCAGTTGCACACTTACTGATGTGCTCATGGAGAGCATGGCATTTTAGGGGCCTGACAGGTGCGCACTTAACCTGATAGTCAATGTCGTATTAGTGCTTACAATTAAGTTTGGTTTCTATCACAGAACTACTGAATGACTAGACAAACCTGTTCTTCAGAGATAAGTTATTCATTCACTCAAAAGTATGGAATCTCAGAAAACGTTTGTTGAACATGGTTAATTCCAAAACATTTTTGTCTGATTGCTCTTATTTAATGGGTTGTAAAACTACTCTTCCTAACTACATACCAAAATAGTTTGCAACTTTGCAGACTAACAGCTACACGGCAGGACATTTAGATGTTGTACAACAATTTATGCGACACAAATAGGGCCCAGGAAGTTTTCACTACTGGCTAGGGCACTGCGTGGTAAAGGGGGGCCGTGCTCACCAACTTTGTCACCAGGGCTTGGATCGGCTCTCAACAGCCCCGTAAGGCAAGGAAGTTCGGTTGAGTCAGGGGCAGGGGATATTGCCACAGTGTTTTTTAAACTAATAGGCAAAACTAATAGTAAAACTGCTGATGAAGCGCTGATAAGTCAACACGATTGGTTGAATATTTCAACCACAATTAAAATTAGTGATATTGCTATATAACACTGCCTCTAATTTTGGAGACCATTTCTGATTATATGACTCGATCCTACTGTCTGGGTTCAGGTCAGAGGTAATGTGGGGTTCACAGAGTCAGGTTCTGGAGGACCTGTGAAAACATGGTAAGTCTGGACTGCTCAGAATCGGTTAGAGTCATTTTGGAAGGAACATTAGAAAATTGTGAAACAATTATATTTAGGAATTTGGGGTTGTGGTCCACAATAGCGGGCAAAACAAACATGGTACTCAGAATGCTCATGTCAGTCTAGTAATCATAAGCCTTTTGGCTTCCTGGTTTATTCACTTAACACTAAGGAATAAACTGAAGGAGCATTCTAATTTTTAAATTCTCTACCCTACAGGAACGCTTGTACAACAAACACCTCCACATTGAGGATCTAAGCTACAGAGCTTGGCTTTGAGCTTGTTACCCAAACTGAGAGAGGAATCTTCAAGACGGTAAGCTACAAGAATTCATGACTTTGTAGGGTAATGTCATAAGGCTTGGATTTGAGCTTGTTTACCCAACAATGAGAGAGGGAAATCTACAAAGAGGTAAGCGTACAGGAATCATTGGACTTAGGAGGGTTACGTGCCACAGTTGTTTGTCATTTAACACGCGGTTTTTTACTATTTTATATATCAACTTCAAACTGTCATAACGAGTTGCTCGAAGGTGAAAATTCATGAGAAGAGGTAGGCGCAGACATGAATCACACCAAAAACATTGAGTGATAATGATTGGTATAGTGGATAGATCAGTTCTCTGATCTCTTGCATCGGCCCTTTGGAATCCCCCAAGACAGAATGCCCCATGTATAACCTTTGCCATTATATAGAGATATCCAAGGAGGATCTATGCGCTTCACAACGGAAACATCCTAGAAGGAAAAAGGTGAGGTATAAAGGGACGTTGCCTGGAGGATTGGAGAAGGGAGCGGCTCCATGTACGATGACGGCGCCAACACAAAACGCATCCTGTCACCAGCAGACCTGTGTGTTCGAGGTACGTTCAATTGTACAGTCAAGGAAGGAGTGAAGCTCATACACGCTGGATCGACGTGACGAATACAAGTCTGTTTCGTCACAGAGAGACGAGGGGCAACCTGGTGTATACACTGAACCACATTATCAAACTAAAGTATAATCTGTTATGAAACGCCCGGGGGACGTTACATTCAAGAGGGGGGCGATTATTTGAGGGTAATTTTCTAAGGCAAAAATATAATTTTGCGGTATAGGCTTCCAAAATTTCTTTTACTACACTGTAATAGGCTACTTCCAAACACTATACATTTGTGTACACCAACCTTTCAAGGACTAATTTCATCGTTACTGGTGCCCATATGCGTCCTACCTGCATTGGAATGTCCCAAAGAAAAGGGGGGGGGAGCATTTATTACAGGGGGCTTCTATTACAGATTATACGGTATTTCAAAATTAACACGCTCATTAACACGTACATGATTAGACATGAGTTACCGTGATGTGTCAGGTGAACTTTTCGTACCTCCCTGTACATAATAATCATATCACGTCAGGTATCCTTCGGGTATCCGGCCGAACCGAGTCCTACAAGCCTTCCATTTAGCAAACAACCAATTGGGAATTATGCCATCCTGCACGTAAGAGTGAATCAAGCAGAAGTGAGGCGAACAACTCGAAAGTGCCTGTTTCAACAGGCTAGTGAGGAGTATAACTGAAGGGCAACTTCATGAACTCCTATTTATATATCTAGTCACTTATAGCACTGGAGGGATGGTGCTCTTGTGATGTAAGTATTACATCTTACTGTTGTCTCCTATAGGAACTGTATCACACATACAGAGGTGTTCATGGGGAACACTTTGTTGAATATTATCGGATTGATCAAGCTAGGTTTACATTCTCATGGCGTTTGAACTTGGAATCACACCAAAACGTGTATAGTTTGTGTACACAATGTCTCTGAAACACGCAGTTGCTTCTGATAGGCCCAAACATGAAATCCATCATTCATGGATCAGGTCAAAGCTAAACACACAGACACTCTGTGTTTGGCCGATGGGCGGGATGTAGTTATCTGTAGAACATTTTGAAATCATATCATTAGTATCAAATGCTGTCTCTCGTATTACAAAAAGGTGTCATCCTGGGACTACCTGTTCCCCAAACCTGATAATTAGTGTTCCACGTAGAAATAGGAGGGTATGAAAATTCCGATGTCGATATGTTTAATTACATCCTGCAACACTGTAAGTTCAGGGAGAATATTATGGTTTTGGCCGTGGCCCCGCCGTCTCAGCCGCCACCGCCGCCGGAAAACTGGAGGGTTAGGTCTCATTCTTTAACACTTATATGATGACCCAAAACTTGGTACCTGTCCGTAGGAGTTAAATCTTGGATAAGTTCGGAAATGGGCTAGATCGTATATTTGTTGCCCTCTATTTGGCAGGTTTTTAGCTCAATTTGCAATTCGTGCGATTACACGAAAGGTGGTGGGTGTGGGTAGTTGTTAAAGCCGAAAAACATGGCGGAAATTTCACGGTCATGCGAGGTCAAGTTTCATTTCTTTGGCCAGTAAAAAGCCTAATTATAGCATAAGTATGTGATATTTCAAACTTCAATTGGATTTATGAAAATTGGTGAATACGGCCAACTATCCTGCCAGAATTTTCATAATGTGGCCGAGGTCCTGGAGGTTCATCTTGCATGGCTAATTTGCATAATAGTTGGCCAATTAGCCATTAGGACAAAGTAGAACTTGTGGATTCTCACGAAACTTGGTGAGTAGGCCCTTCTAACAGTCCCGATGAATTATTCAAAATGCTGGTGAAATCATGAAGGTCAGTATGGGTGTTTAATTTACATATTCGTTGCATAATTACGAATAATAATGAATTATTTTCTCAACTTTGAGGGCTGTTGACGAAAACTTTGTGAATAGACCTAATCCATCTGATAAATGTATTCAATAGCATCAAATCACTGAGGGTTCACTAATTTGTTGCAGAAGATATCATTACATTGCGCGAACTGATAGGTGGTCCCTTGTGACCATGTCATAACCCATAGCACTTAGTTTATACTTTCTCGCCAAGACACTATTTGGAATTTGTGTTCATTGGATCGCAAAAGCCGCTTCTACTGGACCCCGTGGCATCCTGCTATTTTCAATGGAGGCTAACCATGTTTCATAATAACACCCGCAATGGAAATGAAGGTAACTTAAAGGTCACTTAAGGGCAAAAAACTGATTTTAGTACTTTTTCGGCAATAGCATCTGGAGTGTGTTCATCAGAATGACAAATGCTCCTAGGAGTGGATGTATCACATGGGAGTAACAATTTTCTTAAAAACTTTCATATCATTAAAAGGTCATTGAGGGTCACTTAGGGGGCAAAAACTTCTTTTGGCTATTAATCGATGAATATCTGCGAAGGCTGGATGTTAACCATTGTGATATAATTGTTGGCCTGCATGGGTGACCGTGACTGAATTTGACCTTGCTGCGGTAGTTAATGTGGGGGAAGGTTGAACTTGATAAAAATGTGCTTATTTAAAGGAGTATGGCCAAAAAAATAGAAATGTGTTATTTGGATATGTGATAGAGCTTTGTGTGCTTTATGGAATGAAAACCAACTCCCGCTTCGATTTCGGACACTTAATTTGCTAGGTACAAGGGGTCAAAGTTCAATTTTATACCTTTTTCGCATAACATTGGACATGTTCAATTTGAATGCAATAATGCCTCTAGAGTGGGCTGCATCACATGGAGTGAAACAATTTTCATAAAAACCGCCATGTCATGAAGGTCATTAAAGGTCACTTAGGGGTCAAAAACTGATTTTAGTACTTTTTCGGTAATAGCACTGGGTGTGTGTTCATCAGAATGCAAATGCCTCCTAGTAGTGGCTGTATCACATGAGGTAACAATTTTCATAAAAACCGCCATGTCATGAAGGTCATTAAAGGTCACTTAGGGGTCAAAAACTGTTTTTTTGGCTATAATCGGAGAATTGAATATCTGCGAAGGCTGGATGGTTCACCATTGTGATATAATTGTTGGCCTGCATGTGTGTGACCTCTGACCTGAATGTGACCTTGTCGGCGGGTGTCATGTGGTTAAAGGGCGAATCGTGATTAATAAATGTGCCTTATTTAAGGAAGCACCTTGGCCGGGCTTTGTAGGGGCGAATCATACAATTAACAAGTGCATTAATGAGAATGACCCATTTATCTGTACACGATGTTGCTTCACAAGTCTATAAATGTCTTCTTTCCACGAATATTGTCCGGTTTCATGTTCACCAAATTGTGAATAGGGATAGAGGCGGGGAATTTAAGTCTGGCGGTGTACGCCCGACATGTTCTAGTTTAGTTTTGGTTTAGTTGAGCTTAGTGGAAAAGGCATGAAGACTGGACTTTCAGAAATAATATATTTCTATGTGTGGAAAAGTATTTGGAAATGGGTTCCAATGTTGAAATAACCGCCGCATCCTGAGAATTCATTGAAATATTTTTTTCAAGGCAAACTCAGCAAAGACGGACCAAAAGGACGACTTTACTACAATGAAGTTTAGGCGTTACTCCTTGATGAAGTCAGAAAAGTCTATGCAGTCATGTCGGTATGTTGTGATTCCCCATAATGAGTAACATGAAACCCTATGTCTTAGGTCAGGTTAAAGGTCATCTGAGGTCAACAAATGTCAAAGTCTGACAAAAACCTGTGGGACACCAATAAGTCCACAGAAGCTTGGTCCAATCAAGCTGAAAGTGGTATGCTACTTTTTTTTTTTCCCTATAGGGAAGACAAGAACCATATTGTTTTTGGCATGGATTGGTGTTGGTATGTGGGTTCCTGTTTCCCCATGATGATGATGAGTTCATGAATCCTATTGTTTTGGGGTCAGGTCAAAAATTCATCTGAGGTCAACCGACATGAAGTCAGTCAAGGAATCACAAAGAACCACAACTTGTGGTCCCAGCCTCACTCTCCATGGTAAGCGTGAAGACTGATTAACATTGTGTGGGAAAGTATTTGAGAAGGGGTCATGATGTTGAAAATCTAATTGAACAATAGTTGTGGATGTTCTTCTGTTGTTCCCCGATATGGGTTTTATTGGGTATCAGGCCAGCTATGAGCAATTTGGCCTTCATGGCACTCCTTACTATTAGTAAATGCTTCGTTAATCATTCTTCTATTCAGGTTGTGGAAGACTTTGTAGCTATGAAGATATTCCCCAGCAGCACGAGGCCATAACATCTGATGTCAGCAGTGCTCCCTCGCGATGATGTTTCCTTTGCGGCCTTGCCCTTGCTAGAATCTTGCAAAAAAAGTTAATGCTTCCAATCTCTTCTTTAATACGTTCTTTTCAAACTGCGGTTTTCTCACAAGAGGCGTGGTGTACATGGAGGTTCTTTTTATATATATTTTCCAAAGAGCAATATCATATAAAGTCATTTGAAAATGGGGGCTTTTAGCAATAGTTTGCAGCTTTATGTGTTGGAGGTTGTGTCCAAATGCAGTTATGTCGTTCGAAGCTCTTGGGGAGAAAGAACGACTATCGCCAAATTAATCACCTAAAATGTTGGGATTGCAATGACGGCTTTGGCCCTAAGGATAGAATTGCATAGGATTGGATGCGGGGTGGGGCATAATTGTAAAAAATCAACATTTTAAAAAGGATGATTTTTAGAAGCGTAGAAATACGCTCACCTTTGCTGTGACCTGATAGGTCATGAATATCTAGCATCCAAAGTATGTGAACGTTGGATTGCTTTATGAGGAAGATATTCCATGAACGTCATTCTTGGTGATGCAGCGTAAATGCTGCGAAAATCGGTCATTTGGTACATGTGGTACTTTTGTATACTCCAGCCTGGCTCCACAGTATTTGGATGAGGTGTTTGGATGCTATGGAATCAATCCTTCCCCCTGTAAACCACACAGCTCATTCAGGGAGGGGAATCCCCCACGTCTATATGGACTTTGATGATGTCATCCCGTATTCATGGAATTCTTGTATAATTGTGCAGAGTGTAGGTGGGCCCAGGGTATTGTTAATAACAAGTGGGTGAGTCAGTGTTGTATTGCAATGGGGAATCCTACAGTAACTATGGTAACATAATATACAAAATTGGATCAATTAAAAATGTGGGCTAACTGGCAGACCTATCTAATCATCATTTGTTTTTAAGGAGCCAATTGTGAATTTTTTTTACCTCTTATACTAATCAAGGCTCCGGGTTTCACTGTTTCTCCTCCAGCGTGTGTGATCACATTGATTGTCAATAGCATGGCATTTTTTGTCTTTCTTCTAGAGGTCAATGTCTGTTATTTCAAATTTTTTGGCTGCTGTTTTCTCTTTTACAGACGCTACATTTGACTGGTAACAGATATAGATATTTATTTGTACATACTTGTTTATATTGAGACAGAAAGTGCAATATTTTTGTTCATTATTGACATCGGAGAACTCTCCTCATATTTTATTCATTTCGACAAATCTCACCGAACAGCAAAGCTTGATTTTTTTGTTATACCGCCATCTAACGTATATCAGGTGTCTTGAATTTTTTGGTGTGAGAGTTTATACGGTAGAATCATGTGGACTTAATTTCCTAATGAAAGCTTCAAAAAATGTAGCAGGATACTCATTATTGGGTTGCAGAATATTGATGTCGTATGATAGGCTGCATTTGTATTATTATGGGCCAAAGAGTTACCGAATTACCAAATATGGGTCTAGACTGCTTATGCCTCTTTTTTGAAAATTTAGTCTGCTTCGGGTTGGTGGATGCCATCTTTTTCATTTTTCTTTAGACATTCTCCCTCAATCTTCTAAACAGAGGTGATTTGATTTGATTTGGTTCATATTCTGCAGATTTAGAAAATCGATTAGGGCTCATCAAGGGGCCCTGGTCGTGATATTTGTGGATGAGCACTGGCAGTGACTTGCCTTCTCTTCTGGCTAGTGCCCAGGTAGTTAATAGAAATGATTTGGAGCTGACTATATCTGCAGTATCCAGGTCTGCCCCTTGCTGGGCCTTGTATAGGTTCGATCTTTCTGGGTTTTTGATACAAATTCACAGTTATGGAAAGCCAGAGAGGAAGCCTGTTTGTGTCCATAAATCAGCAATATTTTTGTTTTGACTTCATTTCAATTTTGCTTGCGAGTGGAGTTCGCACGCCCCAAAATCATAAAGGATTAATCACTACAGACCATGCGAAGCAATACTTACTTAGATGCTGTATAACATCTAAATGTTGATATATTGCAGGCACAACTTCTGTAAGAGTGTAATGGAGCTTTTTTTATCAACTTGACTTTTTCAGAAAAAAAAATTGAGAGTGCGTTTATATACATATAGACCATGGTTACATATGTCATCTGTGCCATAACGACCAATGTCACTTATGTTATATAATGTACAATGCATTCAGAGTAAAAGGTTATTCCTTCAGTCAATATTTGTTTTCCCTCACAGGCAGATGTATTAAACAAGTATCACAACATATCCCAATCGGAGTAGTGTCATACCCTGCTCACTTTAGAGTACCTCTGCATTGTTCCATGCTGTCATGTGGACTTTCTCAGGCGCACAATCATCATGATGTAATAAGAGCGAATGGAGATTTTAACCCCTCCCCCCTCCTGAAAGGAATGCTGTGGCAAAATGTAATTTTTTGCCGGGCGGCCTGGGGGGCCCACATTTTCAGAACTCATGAGAATGTTCTGTTGAGACTACTGCTCACATACAGACATGAAAATAGAAACTTTTTTTCTTTCACGCTCACTCTTGATGGTAATTCTACCCCCCCCCCCCCAATAATGAAAACTGAATAATGAAACGATATTTGTGCCCCTGTCCTTCCTGCAGTGTTATGTTTGAGAATTGGCCCTTCACACCAAGAGGTAGGAACAACGAACACTCTTGGGTTTCCAAATTGGAAATGGATTTCCCTCACTCTGCGCATTTGTTAGAAGCTTTATATACTTACGATGTTCAAAGCCTTCCTTAACCTAAATCACATCCGCTGTTTTTATTAAGACCACTTGTAAGGAATGTCATGTATCCGGATGTTTCAACTCATGTTCTATATTAGCACATGCCAAGAAGACAAAGCCTTGTGTTCTAATTAATGAGCTATTTATTTAACTGGAGAGGACATCCAAAGTGAGGTGCGCTATTGTGTGTAATAACGTTGACAACTTCAGTTTTTGTTATCTCTGTCTATGAATTTTGTCAGGCGATAATGCTCCGACGCATTCCCATATTGCTCAGGTATTCACCTAGTAATCACGCGCAGAATTCTGGAAAACTCTTCAGTATGTTACTCTATTCAGCATACAATAAAAGCATACTTGACAGCCAGTTCATTCCCTCACAGAAGCAATAAAATTATTTGAACTACATATCGAGGCGCAGCAAAACACCATCTAGCATGAGGGAAACCTCACGAGTGGACTAGAGCTAATTAATGGAGTTTAGGCTGTCTAATGGAACATATTCTAATAATCTGACTGAATCGTACCATGTGGCCCAATTCACATCCACTACAACACTACTGTTAGCAAGACGTACTTGTTATGGGCATATCGAACAGCTCCACGCTGACTCCACGTCTATGTTAGACGCTTTGGTATCAGCATTTCCCAGGGGTTGGTTCAACGAACAACTTCACCATTTTGAAACATTTTAATATCATGACAATACAGATTATTATTTTTTATATTAATTGAGGCGAGAGTTCTGATTTCTTCTACATTATCATATTCAGCTTATTTCATGGCATTTTATATTTTGCTCTCTGGGCGGAGATGAACGAAAACATGTTAAACACAATATAGCAAAGTCCGACACACTTTTGTTATTTTGACCAAGGGCAATGTTTTTTATAGCATTTCTCCTATGTGTTTGTGATGATGCTTTTCCTTGAATCAACATATTTGCTTGCTATAAACCTGAAAAGCATGAGTTTGTCATATTTGCGTTTGTTTCTTTCTCTGTATGGCCACGAGGTGTGTTGGGCAAAGGGGCAGACCCCAGGTCATAAATTGCCTCTCGGAATTTTGCCACGTTGTTTGTTAGTGTTACCAGACAATAAATTCTCTTTGAACTGCCTTCATTCAGCCATTGCGAAATAGTTATGGGGCCTTGCCATACTGAAATGGGTCTGAGCAATCCATGCTGAAATGGTTGTGATATTCCTGCTGAAATGGTTGTGAGTATTCCACGCTGAAATGATTATGAACATTCCTACTGAATGGTTTTGTGCCTGCAACCATATGATGAAATTGACTGAAAGCATATTTATGAAGAATTTAATATTCTAAGCCTGAGTCTAATCGCAGTTGAGAATACTTGACCTGTTATGGACATGCATTCAACATAGTGAGGGCTGGATCAGGAGTTGTACTGACATGGAGACAGCACCCTGTGGTAGAACAAGGAAGACCTGGTCTATTACACTTCCTGGAATCTGGCTCCTTCTGCCTCAAGGAACCTACCAATTTTAAGAGTTTCTGTAAACTATCATGCAATCTTGCCCCCTGATGTTGATCATCTCTGACATTAAACGGAATGACGATCAATATACAATAACTTTTTTCAGAGTTTTGACACCTTTATTCCTCTTCCCGCAAATTGTGAGGCTTGTGTATATGTCCTAATGCAGACCAGATGTCCCCTTTACTAGCACGAATAGTGAGGTCATCAGTGGTGTTTTACCCATGCCATCAGAAGTGACTAGAGGGTAAGACTCACATTGCTGTAGCTGTGTTCCACGATGTGACACTAGACATATATGTTGATTTTGTTTGCTGCTTAATATATCTATCAATAGATCACATTCATATCAGTTACACAGGTAATGTCAATGGCTATCTTCATTATTGGTTACATTTTCTGGTCTTTTGATAATAACAAGATGATCGCGGTCTCAGCTAGCACAAAAGTCCCACCAACACAGGCCACGAAAGCCAATCTGTATGTTGCTATTGTAGAGGTTTCAAAAATTGTCACAACACAGATAGTCAGTAGTTTCCAGTCAAGGGTACGCAATCACAATCATCCACTGTAGTTCAATTCTTCCAATCGACACTTTGATCAGAAATTTTGTTAGGCACACTGGAGTTACACGGTTCGAAAGACAATAACAGGTCGTCAAAGCTAACGATTAGCACTAATATACTGCAACCTGAGAACCTCCACTACCCTTCTCCTTCTACTTCCACCTTGCGGCAGGAAATTCCCTACTAACTGAGGTTGGTCACGTGGGGGTGCCAGTGGCATCTTTTTGTTTTTCCGCCAATTATGAGCTAGGACATAGCACTTTGGCACCATTAGTAGGGGAATTCTGTTATGAATTGTGTTTATATCAGGAAAATTCAGGTTCGAAAAGATGGCAATTCCGCCTAGTCCGTTGGAACAACCGTTGGTCCCTCACACAAACGTAATTATATACTGCACGATATTGCGCTTCGACCCAATTACACCTCACAGGTAAGAGAAGCAATCAATAACGATACAACGTTGGACTTGAACCACAAACTCTGTGTATAGACTTGACGCCTCACCGTTAAGAGTGGAAATCAATTATTTGCTACACACTTTGTTCTACATTCTGGTCACTTATTAAGGTTAGCATAGCAACCATGGCAATGGTGCATGCCTGTGCTTGACGGCATTAGCCGGGCTTAGGAGATCGGTTACAGCATGTTTATGGATTATGGTTATGTATTCTTCTTTCTGGGTCTTCCACAATTCATAGGTTTCTGATCGTGCTCACTGTCTTACAACTTACTCATGGGAGCACGCTTGTCAGGAAGGCCAATTGGCCTCCGCTCCGGGCGAGCGACTAGGCTGAGCCTGCCCCCCTCCCCAGTCCCGGAGGTACCCTGGAAGCGGTGTCAACCAGAGCAAAGTCAAAACCCCATTTAACGTGCTCAATATGCTGTTATACATAGACAGACATACAAATTTGGAATAAAACACCAAACTCGCAGATTTTCGAGCAATGTGAAAGAAAGCATGTGCTCGAATTTTCCATTTCTTTGTTACTGTGGTTCTTGTCATCATTTCGCGCCGTAAAACAAATCGGTCCAATCAAGGCCCCCAAAGAGACCAGAGTTTCGTTCATTATTTATTGTAGGCTGTTATTGTGAGAATCATACGTCTATGCTGTCCTATACATCCTCTAAACAGTCATGTTGAAATGACCCCCGCGTACACCGGATTTCCGTGTGTAGACCTTGTTTGGCTTTGACTCACAAGAGGGGAACTTGCTTCTTCAAGTTTCCATTCACCTTTCGCATTTCCCTAATCCGATATTCATAAAGTGTTTTCCACTCTCCCGAATTACGAGATCCCGGGATTTGGAAGATTCAGATACGGTACGAATTGACTGAATTCGAGCAAAGTAGGGCCTATTATCATCAGTTGAGTTCTGCTGGCAACTTGGATAGGGGTTGGACTGTATAGGCCTACTTTCAAAATTTTTGTGTTATGCTCCCGGTCTTATGATTCTTTCTCAATAAAATCACTGTTACATGACACTATAGGCTACATCGGTGGAACACTATAAAAAGACAAATTAATTAACATTCTGCCATTCTCTCCATCATCTCCTGATATCCCCCAAATTCTGTGCGCCATTCTGTGACGTCATGTGTTCTTCCATCGCTGAACTCTACCTCCCACTCGTCCTGTACTCTGTCCATTCCAGCTGAATATGATTTACAGGAGTTGGGGGATAAGTTTGAATTTTACTACCTGGTGTAGTTAAGACTGCGCAAAAAATACGGACGCTCCGAGCAGTTGCCGGGGAACGCAGTACTTGCTTAAAACTTACCACTCCCATTATATATTTGTTCCCGTCGAAGTCGACGCCCCGTGCCTGTTCACGACACGAATCAAAGTACATGGTTCCGCAAAGTCCCGTAGATGACTGGTCCACATTGAAGTTGATTTCCTCAAACGTTTCAAACGGCCGTGGAGTGTACGAAGTACAAGGTGAAGAACAACCTCTAGTGGTTTAGCCGAATAATTTTGGAACAGTGTTGCCGTGTGTAGGTGGGAAGTGCAATATTTGGTGCAGATGGGTCCGACCCCGACTTTTGTGAACTTGGCGGCCTCCGCACATGTCTTTCTCACTCAAAACCAATTCTCCTCCATGGCTATGGACTTCCCTCCATCATCTCCAACAAAAAGTTACGCCCTAGAAATCCCCGTAGCTAACGTTATAATGATGTGTTTTTACTTCGAATGTCCCATCTTTGTGGATTTGAATGAGTGTTACTCGTAACCTCTCAATCATTCGCCACCAGAGTGTGAACACCTTCCTGCGTGGCACTGCACTTCCTGCGTTCACTTGCAATTTGGCATGTGATTAACAAAGGTTTACTATTTCCATACACACAGCTGTATTTGTGTTTCATTGACTAATGTGATTCATCGATGAAATCGAAATGGAACATTTCGTCCCAAACCTTCCACAATGTAATTCCTAGATCGTGCTGAGAGAAAGGGTTGACTATTTTCAGTCAAAACTACCACTATCTTGTCAACTTCATACGTAGTCATTCAAGAAGTGACATGGCTTGTGTATGGTAGTTTTGGATATCTCTTCATTCGTTCACCCCATCATTTTGGTTCCTCAGGTCACTCTTTCCATGAAGGGGACGCTCGGTGCTTCCTTTGTTGGGATCGCTAAAAATGAAAAAGACGTTCAGAGTCTCTCTCTCCGGAAGCCGGCGGACTAGAACCTAATTGGCCCCTACACCTAATTTGTCGTTGACTCGTTGTAGATCTCTCAAGGACTCACGCAGGGATCATTTGGGAGTATGAATCGACGGGGTAACTTTCATTTCGTAAAAGGGGTAAAGGTCAAGTTTTCGATAGATGTTTAAGCATGTCGAAATAACGGTACTAACAAATGTTCACAGTTGTCCATCCCTGTGTGAATAACTCCCAATAATCACTTGGAATTGAGAAAACGCGTCGATTGTTTGCCAATCGTGCATGATTTGTGTGTATTTCCAGCGTGCATATTATGTCCTTTTTGGTGTTCCCTTGGCCATCTGTGTAGCCATTTTAGCGCATCTTGTTTTTTTTTTTTTCAACAGTGCCACCCGTTGTGAATACTCCTAATAAGCCTAGGGATGAGAAACACATCAGTTGTTGCGCATTGGGGGGGGGGGGGCGGGACCCCATGTGTATTTTTTTTTTTATTTGTTTCCGAACGCATACTTGTGGTCATTTCAAGCCGCCCATCTAGATTTCTTGTGAATAACAGAGTGGAATATTGACCATGAGTCCTAATAATACAACAATTCAAATAACACCCATTTGTCCTTGATTATACGTATTTCCACAGATTCCTGTTAAAGTACTCCCCCTAGTCTAGCAAACATTATGGTGGCCATTAGTGCCAGCCATTTCGGATTTTCAAAGTGTTAACAGTCCCCAATATTGCAATAATTGCAAACAACATTCCTAATGATCACTGGGCATCAGCATCAGACTCATATAATAACAACTTTACATATTTCTTTGTGTTTTTCTGCCTATTTCTCCATTTTCTTTATTTTGGCGGCCTTTTCTGGCGCCATTTGGTGAAAGACAAAATGGCCCGCCCCAGCGCCATCGTTATGCACTTGTTCTGACTGAATTCCTTAATCCAGAAAACATGGGTATAAAGACCAAAATATTACATATGAGCCCTAGACAACGTTATAGGGGTAAAAACCGTTTAAAAGGCGGCCATTTGAGAAAATGTGCGGGGATGGCCGTTGTCGATCCAAACATTGACGATGGTAGCATGTAGAATATTGTTTCAGACGGTCTCCCGGTACCATCTCCGAAGTATCGTGGTGCACGGTGACCCTCCTAGCTCACGGACTATTCCTGATGCTAAGTGTCACTAAACGTCATCTCACATGCACGCTTCTTTTCGGACAGCAGTAAGACTACACTACTTTACTATCATGGTTGGGCCCGTTCGCGATGACCTAGAGTGCACTAACTGACCTTTGTATATCAAATGAAGTCTCTTCATCGAATTAGAGGACACTTTTCTCTATCAAGGTATTCGGCAATTCCACTTCACTCACCCAATGAAAGAGGCATCCCTGAATTGTGTCCGCAGGCTCGTACCCACTGAGAATTTGAAAATCATTTCTTCGGTCATGACGGGGTCGTTGATTTCTATCGGACTGTAGTCATATCTGTTATCAATCCTAACAGGCCAAGCAAGAACATGAGGCATGCAGCCTGTCAGTCGATATATACACTCACCCGTCTTGGCGAAGTTGGTTAGATATCTCATCATGCCGAGTGACAACTGTTTTCCTCTTCTGTGTAATTATGAGGCCAGTCTGGGAAGAAGGGGATCCCGAACCAGAAGGGAACGTCCTCAACATGCGCCACGCCTTTCCATTTCCATACGGCAGCTTCGGGTGGTAGGGTCGGGATTACTGAGTAGAAGCTCCTTGACGGCAGGTGGTTAAACAACCAGCGGTAAACCTTGTTCCCGCGTTTCGCGAAAAAGCGGGAAGCTTGGTCGCACGAGCAACCGAAGGACTCATCGGTAAGGAGGTCCGAGTACGCGTCGAAGTAGTTTGTATCTGGGTCGTCAGCTACTGACCACTCGATGTACTCCTGCTCAATGGCTTTGTTAACCTCGGGTGACGTAGAGGAAGTTATACTCCTCGAGCAGACTTTGAAACCTCGTGTAGTTGACGAAGGGCTTCTCGTCCTCACTCGCGCCTGAACGGGAACACAACCGCAAAAATGTGACCGTCGTCCTTCGTGGTTCCGGTCATGATGTCACATTGCTTGAAGCGTCCCTCTTCCATAAGGGTCAGCGGACGATCCTTGATGAAGTCTCCGTCGACGACAGGCACGAAAGGAATGTTCAACGCCAAGACTTGGGAAGAATGTCTAGATTAGGATAAGATATCTGAATCTTAGAGTGTGTCAGTCTGCCGGTCATTATGCGGTGCAAAGTCCACTAATACTCTCATTACTATTGCCTCTTGAAACTGCTCCACATGATCCGAACCGATTAACCGATAAGTGTTACCGTCTGTTGTTGAATTCACGAATGTATTTTGCCTGCAAGTACGTTCCCCCACCTCGCTTCCATTCCAAGATTTATCGACAGCAAAAAACCACAAAATGGCCAGACATACACAATCCATAACGTCATAGTAACGTTTGAATTATTCAAAGTTAGAGAATGGGTCACTGAGGGTTAAATAATGTGTTTAATTGCCTAAATTGTTTTTGTTTTTTTAATTAAGTAGACGTTTCATTCGGTCGTCATCCATATCGGTAACTATCATGTGCTTACCGCTACTGCAGCTGTAATGATGACCTGGGCTGGCTTCTCTCGAAGACATTCCACGAAAGCTCCATCGGATGCGGTATCCCTACAGCCGGCAGCCTCGCCCACCTGGTACGACTCGGTCAGAGCCTTGGTCTTGTTCTCTTCGAGGGCCCATGGATTTAGCATTGTCCCCTCTACGAAGCGAAGCGGGGAAAATAATGATTACCAGTGAATGCCAGTGTTTGCCAAATGAATGTTAACGGAGTTTGAGCTTCTGAAAGGCAAGCAACCCGAATGGTTAGGCTGGGATTCCATAGATGCGTATGCGGGTCCAGTACGCATATGAAAAATCACCATTTCGTGAACTGAGCGGGGGGTCAGTGTCTGAATATGTCATATCAGTTTTCAACATATAAATATTGGTTCCACTGAGGCAAAAAATATAAATGGTGAACAACGCTGAATAGGCGGAATAAGCACATGTACCAGGCGTATACGGATGCGGAGTATCACCGCGAAAGAATTCTACGGAATATCTTCCTTGAAAAGCAATGGCACTATGGCACCTTTCGTGCTATGAGATCCGCGACACTGGAAGAGTCCGGGGGTTTTATATATGGTTTTGGGGGTGTTAGCCGCCGTCTTCGTCTACGCCGCCGACGCCGTCTCCGCCGCCGCCGGAAACTCTAGCCGTTGGGGCAGTAACTCTTAAACGCTTATCCGATTGATTTGAAACTTGGTACACATGTCCGCCCTAGGAAATCTAGGATTTAGTTTCGAACTGGGCATCACAGCTTGTCTGCTGCCTTCTTTTTTGCGGGTTTTACACGAAAATACTGAGTTTATCCGATTTACACGAAACTTGGTGGGTGGGGACAACAGTTGGATCCGAAAAACATGACGGTGACTTCAAGGTCACCGGAGGTAATTTTTTTTTTTCCAGTTAGTCCGATTTACCGAAACTTGGTGGATGGGGACAAAGGTTGGTCCCGATAACATGACGTTGTTTCAAGGTCACCAGAGGTCAAATACCTATTTTTCGCAATTTTTCTAACTTTGTCGGATTTGAACAAAACTTGGTGGATGTAGACTGTGGTTAGTCCTAAACAAAATTGATCTTAGTCTCTGACCAAAATGGAGGTCTTCATGGGGTGTACCGTGTTAGATACCGTACTTCTTCCCAATGATTGCTCAGAAGCGGGGATATCCCCTGGGGCGGTTTACCCGCCTACACATGTCTAGCTCTTGCATGAACCCGTTCGTTCGACCCCCCCGCCTGTGACCTGTTAGACAGGACTTACCATGAGTACAGCTCGATTGAGAGGTCACGACTCTGCTCCGCCAGAAGCTGATGGCCAACGCTTCCTCCTCCAGCGAGCTGCCCAAACACAGGATTTGATCAGGATCACCACCAAACGCTGTAAGGAGAAAAAATGTCATATCATTCATTTTAGGCGCATACGCCGCAGTATATCTATGCCAGTACTTCAGTGTTATTTCACTGAGCGACGTAGCAACTTTATAAACCAATTTAGCAATGCTGCATAGAATTGTTGACATACTTGTGTCGACAATCTCTGCCTTTGTCGACTTCACTCCTCTACCCCCAATGGTTACGCCTCTATCCCAATGGCCTGTTAGAATTTGTAACTTCTCCCTTCCCGAGCTGTGCTGCAATTTCAAATCAGCCGAATGTGAACGTACTTGTGCGAATTACACATCATTCAGTGGAGGGTCGCCTTCTTTCAAACTTCTTCCCCTGCTGCCATTCCTATTTAGATGGTTGGTCCATCGATGTTGATTGCCTTTTTCACCCATCATTTTCGGTTGTATCGCTGCTAAGGGAACGCAATCTGCTTCTATGATTTTTACTCTTCTTGTGTGTTTTCCATACGCCCGCCGTGACCGACTGCCTGTATGGCAAAAATTCAATTGTACTTATTGTATTTTCCTTCAAGTCAGTACTCAACTGCTCAATTGCCTAAATTTTCAATAGCAACAATAAGAATGAAAAAATACATATGAATTTTAAATATTACGAATCACAAAGAAATAATGAAAAGAACTCAGCACGCCCATGCAAACAGTGCTGCTTCTTCTTCTTCTTATTAAAATGAAAATATTGATCCACACTGAAATAGAATTCGTTATGAAATTCAATAACGTTGTTATTTCTACAACCAAAGATGTAATATTTGGGATGTGAGAGGGAATAAATAAATAAATATCAGGTGTTAGGATAGCGGAAGCAGATATCCCCTCTCGAAGTAGTATACTAATCTCTATAATGTAAAGGGTAGGTTGATGTTCCTTATTCTTCTCTCCAGTTAATTTTATAAACGTGTGAACAAACAAAACAACTAATTAAAGTGTCGTCCTCGCGTGAAAAAAGAGCCAGTTGGTGAATGAAAATAACCCATTCCTGAACGTTACTGGCGATTGAAATTCTATGAAAGCGAATCTGAAAACACCTGACAGTAGCTCCCCGGACTGACAGTGAGGGATGATGCTTGTCCCGAACAACGTCTAGGGTAAACGCACAAATTCCAATAATACACACAAGTTGGAGGACGACTTTTTGCAATCACCTATATGAAGTGAGTGAAAGTCCTGTAATGGGTCGTTGCCAGAGTGCGTCCGACATTTGTCCTCCTAACGAGGAGCGAGAAATATCATTATAAACTGTGACTGGCAATATCAAAAAGTGTTGGGATAGGAATTCAATAAATTCCAAAAATGATGTTACCCCTTTGTTGAGCTCACTGTCTTGATATCATGTCGCCTAGGATGTTGCAAGGCTGCAGCGAATATGATTATCAAAGATGGGATGTGTTGCGATAATTTGCCTAAGGTTTATTCCTCCTGCAACTATGGACAAGTTCATGCTGCTATAGTATCCTACGCCAGCTAGTACATACCCTCTATATTATCCTTGACCCATTTTAGTGCGAGACTCTGGTCAAACAGCCCGTAGTTGCCTGGTGAAGCGTCGTCTGTATAGATTAGAAAATAGCAAAATTGAAAAAAAGTGTAGTGTCTTCCTGCCGTGTATACTTTCCGGTATTAACGCTATACCGGATTACATACCCATCATGGGAGAAGGGACTTACCTAAGTTACCTTTCATGATAAGTCATAACATGTGTGCCTTTTATTTAATACAAAAAGTAACACTATAATCAATTAAAAGATGTACCGCAATTCCTAGCTATCAGTGCAACGGGATATCATGATATCTACTTGTCCGGAGCTCTACCGACTGAGCTATCAGGTTTACACTGCATGGATTTGACCTTGCTGACCTCCCATGACCCTAGTTTCGCATAGATCAAAACAGGGTTCAGTACACTGAGCAGAATTCAAACCCATCCTCGATCGAGTTGCTGGCTTGGAACCCTCAAAAGGATCACAAATGATATGGAACGCCGGAAGCCTGTGAGTCATACAGACGACGTACAAACCATGCAACGTACATATCAAGAACTCCCTATACTCTCGCATTCTGTTGCTAATGTGAGCCTGTTCCCACACAAAAAATATTTGACCGGAATGCTTACCACAAACAACTTTGATCCTCCCCCAGAAACTAACGGATTTTTTAACTTCATTGTTGGTTCAACCAAATGTCAAGTATTGCTCACCAAATACTGTACTCTCATCATGTATACGTTGGTCTATGATAGCATCAAACAACATCGGACGAGCCTGGAATGTTCTATTAACTCTCATACCTTACTAATCATAAATGGGCTTCCTACCTACCGGGCCATAGTATTGTTCAGAGACTGCCATGATTTAGTAACCGAGTTATTTAAGAAGGAATGCACTAACAACAACAAAATTCAATCAAAGGATACTCTTAATCACGGATAAATTGGATAATAGGTGAGACAAATTCCAACTTGGCCAAAAGCAGGCAGTTGCCTGCGATACACAATGAAAGATGAGTGTGCTTCTAAGTTGTCATTACCTCCGGCGTCTCATTTAAATCACGACCTGCCCCCCCCCCACCCCCCTCCACCCAGCCGTGCACGGCATCACATTGGTGACCAATGGGTTCTCGTAAGTATTTGAAAGGGCCGCCGAAACAAGTCATTATAAAAAAGGAATAAACACGACCAGTGTCTCTGATTTACCTGTGATCAACCTCGAATTTATACACACAACTATGGGTGGGAAAATGCCAATCTCTTTCAGATAAGCGTTTAATGTTACGCAAAACTTTGCTCACTTCTACGATGACCTATTTTGTAGGCTAGGATGACATCATTATCGTAGTTCTATGTAATTGCTCAGTCGGTTAGTTCTGGAAGCAACAGTGACGCTTGGTCAAAGGGATATATAGAAAGCCCTAGGCCTAACACTCTGAGCACGAACAAAATCGAATTGGTTTGAATTTGGAGAACGCAGTCGCCAGTTTAATTTTTTAAATCATTTAATGCAATACATTGATTTTGAATACTAAAGATAAGTGTGGCGTCCCGGCAGATATGACCCCATTGTAAGATGAGGTAGGACTGAGATTGTGGAAACATTATTTCGTTTTCCAATGGCATGGTCGTACATGCTCTTATTCTTCATTTCTTCTTATTTTGTTTTTTGATTGGAGACCACCATTTTTATCTCTCTTGCGCTAGGTGTAAAGGACTACCACGGATTGAAATCAACTTACTAGCGAATAGGAACCCGAAGACTGTCAGGCGGTAATTCAGTGTTACAGTGATTACGTCATTGAAGGCAGCCAATGGTAGTCCGTCATAATAAGGTCCAGAGCCACTCCCGAGGACATAGGCACCGCCGTGAATCCACACCATCACTGGAAGGTTGGTCTGCAGTAGAAATTGAATTAGGACGATCTACAGTATTCTCTTATATTGAAAACAATGTAGATTTATCTGGACTGTTGATTTTAGTCATTAGAATGTTAGACGACTCAATGTCAAACACGTACATTACGTAACTCGCGAACATTCCGTCAGTTGATATTATTACCTCGGTTTAAGATCGTGTAAGAACGCTGGTTTGTTCACACAAGACCGCAGCAGGTTTGTAGAGTAGTATGTAAAGATTACTGTTGTTCACTCTTCAACTTCGGTACGCTAGTTTCTCAACCTATACCATCATCCGTCATCAAAAGTCTGCGAGCGCGTAACCAGGGGCCGTTAGGAGCGCGCGCCCAGGGTAAGGAGATAGGAGAAAAAAGAGGGATACAAAAGCGAGAGAAGAAGAAGGAAAGAAATCAAAGGCGAGATAAGAAAAAAAAAAAACAGAGAGAAGGGGGAGAAGGGGGAGAAGGAGGGAAGAGAAGAAATAAAGGGAAGAAAGACGACGAGAGGAATAGGACGATGAGAGGGAGATAAATAGAATAAAGCGAGGAAAAAAAAACTGATAAAAAACAAGGAAAACAAATAGATGAGAACCGTCGGAATGGAAAGTGGAAAACGTTGGGTGGTGGAAACGTTGACTAGGGGAGTAAACGCCCCCGAATTTCAGAAACTCGACTACGACGTCGGACGTTCACGTCTTGCAGATCTGCTCATTATATGTTGAAGGGAAATCTGACAATTACATACTCGTGATTTGCCCTCACAACTGCATGCAGTAGTCTGATGTAAGGGAAGAGGAAAGAAATATATATAAGGTGTGAATGGAGAGCGGGAAGAGGACAGAGCAAATGGAAAAAAAAAAAAAACGAGGACAAGGGAGCAGAAGAAATAATTGATTTGTATATGTGAGCAGCGGAGACGACCGACACACAATTACCGCTTCAGAACTTTGACTACGAAGCGGATAATAAGCAGTGACGTCACTAGGAGGGGGAGGGGCGTTCCTCCCTCTGCGCGGTCTCCGCGCATAGCCTTCTCTCGTTTCCATGGTCCAACTTATCCTCATAAACGGCATGAAGATCAAACAACGTGATTGGCCAAACAAATCTCTGTTCCACACCTCTTAGGCCTATATATGCCTTGCTCCAGCTAGAAAGATGGTAGTCTTGTTTAACATACTCACGACTCATATGAAAATCTTATCACAATTTACCCAAAATACTTCAATTGGGATGATGTTCACCTTTTCCATGAATTGGTACATTTATGCATCGAGGCAAATTAAATCAGAAAGGAATTGTCGCGAAGTGTCCGATTGTCGGCCTTCTTTCCTTCATTGTATACCGCCGAGCAGATGATGAAGTACATCCCTCAGGAAAAGCAGAAAATTTGGAGCTCAAACACACAGAAAAGGACATTTTCAGCCATCGGGGAGGGGGGTGTAACCCTAACATTTCCTTCTACGATACGCGCCAACCTGTGTTGGCGTTCCGCTTGGAATTAGCAAAACGGTGGACATCTCGTGTCCCCCAACTAGGAAAAATCTGTCGACGTCAATGATAATACGCACCAACTAGGGGTGGCGCTCTGATCAAGTTAAATTGTTCACGCGGGAGATGCGACGAGGTCAAATTTAACGTGGGAGGGTCGACATGCATTTTCAGAATATGGTTATATGATATAAGATATGGATGTAAAAAAACAAAACAATGGAACATATTCTTGTGAGGCTTATAGAGAAATCCGGTTGTTCAGTCTTGTGCCCAAGAAATGTGATCGCCTCTGATCTTGGGTGCCGCATGTATCAATATGCAAAATGTTCTGACACGCCTACGCGCCAACTCGTGCGCTTAATTGATGAGTTGATGGAATGCGATGAGGTAAAAAAGAGCGTGCGACAGTTGACCTTATAATACAATTTGAAACAAGTTTTGGATGTGAACATTTCTCAGTTCAAATGATAAAAGAGGAATCGGATTGTTCGATTTGTGCGCATAACATTAATATTTCGGTTATGAGCAAAGGACCAATTTCCTGAAAGCTACTCGCCAACCTTTGGTGGCGCTCTGCATCATATTCAGCATTTTCTGCCTTGTTACGCGTTAACTTCCAGTGGCGTTTGCTCAGATTGTCCGAACAGGTATGCGGTGAGGTCGAGCCTGACGTATAACAGTTGACTTGCAATTTTCAAAATATATGGATGAAAGAATACTACTGGGAATTCGTCAAGTCCTGAAGAGGGAATCGGGACGCTCAGTTTTGAATCGCAGTCGTCACCCCTACCTCTCCACATTCAACAGTTGAAAGTGGTAAACGAGTTAAATCAGGAATCGAAGAGCGTACAGCATTGATATGCATAGGAAATCGGGGGGGGGGGGGGGGATGTTCAGGCTGCTCCTCTCGGAGTTTGTAAACTCGGCAGTAATTTCAATTTGCTACCATAGCCAGGGTATGCCCAGGTCTGCCGGACGGGCAAAAGATAACGAAAAGTCCAACATTCGGCGCATGTTCGTGTGTTCTTCGCAGCTATATATGCTTATATCACAGGTATCACTGATTCGACCTGAACTAGGTAACTTCATTGGGAATAGTCCTATTTCTGTTTGAGTTTTTCTTTCTCTCTCTTTTCAGTGTGCATGACATGGAATCCCTATTTGGCGAATGATAAACTGCTAATTGAGAACTTTCAAACTAGGGCTATGAGATTAATTCACTCTCTTGCTAGATTGCCGTATGAGGATAGATTACAGTGTCTTGGTCTGACTTCAATTAGGCTGAGGCAAATTCGGGGCGATTCAGGTTTTCAAAACTGTCCATGGCCTCGATGACCTTTCTTCCGACTACTTCTTTTACTTTTCAATGTTACCAACTAATAGGGGAGGGGACTGTTCCCGACAACTGCCACCCGGACAATTTCAAACCGGACAATTCCCACCAAAACGTGACCCTAACTTTAAACTCTAACCCTAATTCTGATCATAGAAAAACAATTTCCGTTGAGGGTGATTGTCCGGGTGGAATTTCCGGGTGGTGCATTGTCCTGGCCACGTATGGACATTGTCTCAAGCTTCGTGGTAAAATCGTTGCAGATTAGACCTTCGGAAGTACTTCTTTTCGCAAAGACTGAGAATGCAGTGTATAGCCTCCTGAGGATAATATCGGTCTAAGAACAGTCTTGACTTCTTTCAGGCATTGAGGAAATGTGACGAATTATTTGAGTTTTCTTGTTTCTCCTTTTGGTTGTTTGTGGTTTCAGGGCTTCCGTGCGCTCAGTTCCGTCCTGACCCTCCTTACTAAACCAACGACGACATGCTGCCGTTTTTTTCCTGGATTTCGGAAGCGAACCGATTCCTATTATGTGGGTAATGTTTGTAAAGCGATAGGAAAGAGCTATATACTAATGTTATCTGGTAATTCCAGCCGAAAATGTTCTGCTCGAGGTATTATCCCCCCGATATGTAAGGAACACAAGAACCCCCAATTCCAGGACCCAGTAGTGGCGATTCATCAATGCCAAAGACTGTTCTTTCATGTGGCAAGTCTTATGACCCCCAACCCCCCTAAAAAAAAAAACAACAACCAACTGCCCCTAAAACTCCCCTATCCTTACCTGTTACATCGGGACTCCAGATGTTTAGGTGTAGACAGTTCCCTCGTTTGTGCTGGGATGCCGGACTATATATCCGGTAGTGGAATCTGCCAGTCATACGCCCGCTCCACCGTACATTTCACGACCCCTCCCAGGTCTCCTTCGGACCGTGCTTACGGATCTCAAGTCAACCGATTTGGTGGTTCGGCGTATGGTATACCCATGAACATGTTTATCGTTTTGCTGAACCGAACTCACGGCTGTGTCCGATATCGTAATTGATAACCGGTAACCGGAATGTTTCCCAGCGGTGTCGCCACCGGGGTCGAGGAGGTCCCTCCTCTTTGTGATGTCTCGACTCCATGAATGCATAGTAACGACGGCTAGTAAATCATGCAACTTTGACCATCCACGCGTTGGCGGTATCAAAAAGTGTTGTTCCAACTTGTTGTTCGAAATGTAATTTCAGGCGACATTTCTGTTTCACCGAATAACTGGTACCGGTAGGTTTAACTTGTTTTGTTTAGGCGGTGTATCTTCTTCCAGGGGCACAAAAACTAATCAACAGCAACTTTGTTTATATTGTCCGGTGCTTCCTGACATCATGTGTGATTAGTATTTTGGTCCACAACGATCTTTGTACTTTAATTACTACCCTCTTATCCACTGAACAACTCTTCAGCGCAATTGGGCTTGACCGCTTCCGAGTGTATCATATAACTCAAGGTACAAAGGGTAATAATAGAGGGGCGATTATAGAACGGGGGCTAACTAGCTCACCTATCAACTCCGTCCCTTCTGTTTATTGTACTAACCTGTCCATCTATGGATGGCGTGACCCGACATTTCCCACCGCCTCACGGGGATGTTTTTTTTTTTTGTGGTTTTTTTTTGTGGTCAGAATTAGGGTTAGGACTAAAGTTCGGTTCCACTTTGGGTGGGAATTGTGCTGGTGGAGTTGTCCGGTAATCATGGATGGGACCCGGATTCGGACTCCGACTCAGCCTATAGTAGGTGAACTGACGCTCCACCGACTTGGCGAACCACTCCCCTGCAATACTACGGTGTTTGATGGATCGTGAGGAGACATCGTTACTGGAAGGTAATCTGGGTTCCAGAAAGTTTGAAGTGCAAGTCATTTAGGGATCAGTTCCAGCCTCTTCGCGCAAAGTTGTACAAATAATGCTTCACCTGTCAGTGGCGAGCGCAATGGAGGGACGGGGTCAAGCCCCCCCCCCAGCTCTGCGTGAAGTCGGGGGAAATACATGCAGCTAGTCGCGAGAAATTTGGAAGAGGCAGCCTGCCTGATGGAGTCATCGGGGAGGCATCAGTCCGCCCCGCCGGAACTTTTCGAGTCAGAAATCCATTATTTAAGTGCTAAATATGATAAAACATCGTTTGGCATTCATGGAATAATGGAGTGGTTGTACTCAGGGGTGCTATACTGCATCGAATCACATCTGATGCCTCCCGGAAATGCAACGATTCCCCTCAGACCCATCACGGTTCCCCCCCCCCCCCCCTCCCCAAACAATGAAAAATACCTCCTAGTCAATATTCACATCAAAGAATAAGGCCACTAAGAGGCACCATTCTGCGTCGATCCAGTTTCGATTAGGGGAATTTAAAAAGGAATGGGCCGCCGGGGGTCAAGTGAGCCAGCCACCAATGCGTCAATTATGGAGAATGTGAAGGAAAAAAAAAAAATAGGACTGCAGGCCAAACTCATATCAAAAGTTTCCCTTTGTGTAGTTATCATCTTTCAAAATTTAGTCCATTATGCAGAGGAATCAGGGAGAGTCCCCAATGTGAAATACTAGCAGATGACGTAACAGTGCACAACATATATGATGTTTTTTCATTGTTTTCATCGCGTTAATGCTGGTAAATTCCGCAGAAGTCCTACTGTCCTCCTCGTTAAAACGTATCTAAGATACCAGCCCATCCAGTATTCCATTTCTCAAAGTGAAATCAAGAAAAAGAGATTTGGCAGGGTTGCGCATGTATGACATCATTCGTTTGCATGTGTGATGCCTATCCGATTTGGTGCCATACACATGCACTTTTTTGCATTTTTGGTGGCTAGACTAAGTTGTCAAACTTTTTCTGGTTTCAGTAGTTGGTTTATTTTCGCTCGACGTTGTCATATTATGTATTATTTGTGAAGTGAAGAATAGCCAATAGAGGTGGTGAGGCCATTTATGAGGGCGCACTCCCCTTGGGTTCCGACCTCACCCCCCACCCCCCCCACCCCCCCCCCCCCCCCCCCCCCCCCCCCCCCCCCCCCCCCTCATCAAGACAAATCTATCGGTACGCGCCTGCTCTTAGAAGTGTTCATACTGGTCTAATTTAATAGCAGATCAATCACCTCAGTCCGTCAAACCCGTGAAGCTCAATAGACCGTGGGTTTAAATCATCCAATCATCACCCGGAGAAAGGGGGACAGCCAACTTCACACGCTGAGAGGAGCATGTGTCTCACAACACGCCTCCCTACCCACGATACCAAACCAAGCGAAACCACGATTCTTTTGTATCACCTTTGGAAGGTTATGTCGTAAAAAGCCACGAAGTCAAGCTAAAAGTTTCAGAAAGGTATACGGACAATCACTTGTTTTCAACACTACTATCATCGTCTCTTATTCCCCATGAGCGCATAAAAGTAAAGCCCAATATAATCCATCAACATTATGCGTTATAATAACTCATTGCTTACTGTTAATATTAAACGAACATTAAACAATCATTTTCATCAATCCTATCATTTAAGATTTTTCATATACTCCGACGAGGAACATAGACGAGTCAGTTGAAAGAACTTCGAATAGAGGTAGGAAAATATAAAACAAGCGGGGCAATCACGGGAGTTGCAGGATCTCTTCAGCAGAAGAGAGAATTGAAACTAGTCAGTCCTTTCTATCTCGGAATAACTTGCAAAAAAGAAAAAATATGGAAAAACATTAATATTGAAATAACGGGTTCCCCCTGCAGAAATCCATATTTGTAGGTATTTCAGCATTACTGCTGGGAGAACCCTACTATTTTTATACTTTTCACTTTGTTTCGAAATTTGGAACCATTCCAGTTCGTTCAATCGCTAACTATATTAGAGACAGGAACCATCTTAAAGTTCAGGTTGTTCCCCTCAAATCCTATGTTGAGGATTTTTTGTCTGGATGGAGAATAGCGTCATTGGATTTTTTTTTTTCCTTCTCTTCACATCAGCCAAAGTGGTAAGGATCCATAATCTGAACTTCTTTCTAATTCTGTCTGATTCACAGTTGCAAATATGGTGTAAATTGTGTAATTTTTCCTTGGTATGAAATTTGAAACCATCAGTCAAATTGGAATAGGCATTATCTCGGAATATTGAAATGTGTTTAATGAAGACTTGTCTCAAAATGTGATTCCTCCTCCTCAATTTTGGTCCATTTCGAGAGAAAACCGACCACTCCATATCGATTGAGCGGAAGATCGATCGATAGCATCGTAGGAACGGGGCTAGATAGATCCTTACGCTAATTCTTCACGGGTTCTTCTTCTCGTTGTCCAATAGACCAGATTCCCGTTCTGTGGCAGAACCTGTTCCACAATTCCAATTGGAATATCCCTGTCATATGTTTTTGAAATCACATATTTCTATGCATTGTTGACTAAAATTAATGCATGTCACTTAGGAACTGTAGTTTGTTTCAAATAGGCTACTTCCGATTTTGAGAAGGTTTCATGATGGCACAATAGTACTGTAATTTGACATTTAACAGGAGACCACAACAGGGCCCTTTCTCCTTGTTCAGCCTAAATGTAAAAAGTGTCTGCACAGCAGAACGCAAAACCTCGGTGTAGTGGGACTGGCCCTCCAGCACAACCCTCGATTCACGGGTCGCACAATTTTTCTGATGCGCAGTCATCTGTGTCCAATATAAAGCAAAGCACACCACTTTTCCGTTTTGTGTTCACTAACATTTCTTGCAAATTGCATCAATATTTCGACTAATGCCCTCGTCAATTTTATATTAGCTCCATGCTCAGGGCTGATGAGATTTAAAAAGAGAGAATTTGATTAAGGGTCGTTTAGGCACCCTCACACGTGTCTTCAATTCCCTGCTCATACCATCGAACTTCTGTACGCCATGTCGAAACGTCCGTCAGTTCTCCAACGGTTGAATTCAGTTCCATTCGATCCTGGATTTTCTCCAAATGGCTTTAAAAAAAAGAAAAAAAGAACGGCAATCAAAACCGGCCTCCCGATGATACGGAGGTGGGGCTAGGGTTTTATGGTGACGAATAAGGTGGGATGAAAACCATAAATGGCGAAACTCATTTGCATGATAAAGGACACACTGCAGGATTGAATCAACAGAGCTGTTAACGTTGATAATGGAAAACTTTTATCTATAGGTCCAAATCCCATTTCGATTCGAAGTTCCTATGTGGAGATATCGGCCCTCGAAGTGTGGGTGTCATTATGCACGGAAAATGGGGAAAATCCCAATTGCGCAATAACGCATGAGGTCAACTTGGATAACACAGGAAATTATGTTATGTATTTCATTGTTCCATTTTGTTGGATAAGTCAAAATTCAATGAAAGTTCTGTTGTTTTTCTGCCCAAAGTGATCTTCAATACCTACCAACCCACTCAGCAATCCTCTCCCATAGTGAATGGCATTTCACAGTGACCAATAATGTATGAATTTCGAAGAGAAACAAAGAAGTTGGAGGGTCGTGCAAGTAGACATCTTCATATTATTGCATGATGGGTTGCTGTCAATCTTGCTCGATACACATGCACAAACTCGAAGGACTGCAACTTAGTAGAAAGTGTACGAACTTCCAGTTGGACTGACAAGTTCAGTTTTCCTTAGCTAATATATTAGCCTCTTTATAGTTAATCCTGCAGTTGTCCTTCAACTGAAAAGGGTCCAAATAAGAAGCTGCAATTGGTTCGCAGAGCTAGAGACAAGTTCCGCAGCGGCAACAATCATTCAAAGAATTGCACTTGCCAATAGTAGGAAAGCTTATAAGGAGTGAAGTATAGAAGAAAAAAATTCTTGAACAATGTAGTTGGACAAAATTTATTTGAGAGTAAAGGCGCTATTGTGAGACTTTTAGCGAGCAATAAAAAGTCTCGAGGTTTTTGACACGATAAAGGTAGAAAAAATGCGCTTTTCCCATTCTACGACTCCGAGGAAGACTTGGAAATCCCTCTAGAGATACTTCATCATTTCAAATGTATTTATAAAACCCATTGAGCGGTAGGGAAACTTAGTCAGCAGTTTCATCATATCCACGCAAAAGAGGCAAGCTACTTGATTGTCGAGTTACTTGACCAGCTGCCGGTATTGCCAGAAAAAAAAAAGGAGGCTAGAGCTGGACAGTCAACAAATCATACTTGCATATGCGTATATATAATAGCAATCCAACTGCATGGCTCCTAATTTCATCTCGAGCTTGTTCAGCTGCATGTCCCTTCCAGATCCGAAGGTCATCTTGCAAAGCACAGCATAAAGTCACGGTTAGCTCAGCCACCAATTATACGGGACCGTCTCCATTCGCCTTGCTGCGCCATCCTGTGGAATTACCCTTCCGACTCTGTCCGTCTGGCTCCGACTGTAATTACCTCAAGTTCCGTCTTAAAACGTTTCTTTTCACTCAGCACTTTCTGTCTGACTACTAATTATCTGTTAGTCTTGGTTGTGTGTTCTCTCCTAGCTGTGGTTGTCTGTTTGTTCTTTTGCCTGTTAATGCGCTAGAGCTTTTGCATAGGCGCTCTATCAAGTAATTATATTATTATTATTAAATTTATTATTAGTATATTAGTCGTATTATTCTGAGTATTAGTATTATTATTAGTATATTATTATTATTATAATGGATAGCTGGGGGAATAATAGATTTCGTCAATGTATAGTATGTATGTAACATATGATATGTTATACATATTCGATTAATATATTGCGCCTCTCCACCGAGATGCTCAGAGCGCTTTCAACAGCCATACCCTAGTCTATATGGACAGATGGACAGGTATGAAATCCCGGACTGTATAAGTTGCAGCATTTCGGCTTCAATTACCGTCCTGGTCGCGAAAAACATGACTGTGATGCAAGATAACCGCGCGGGGGTACAACGGTTGGGAGTTTCGGCCTAGAATACAAGTTATTCCGACTTACCCGAAACTTGGTGGGTGATGGGGACATAGAGGGTCCGGAAAGAACATGCATTGATTTCAAGGTTCCCAAGAGGTAAATTCCTCGCAATTCAACTCTAACTTTGTCAGATTTGAAAGAAACGTGGTTGATGTGGACTGTTGTGAGTCTAAACAACATGGAAGTCATAAACTTCCATGGAGGATCAAAGAGGTAAATTCTGCGGGGATACACGGTCGGCGGTTTATTCGTCTACACATGTCTATAAAGTTCATGATATTGTTGACGAGCCCCATTTTATATACAGCAAGGAGTATTAAACGGTATAAGTGAGTAAGAGACGAGTGGGAGTGACTAGGGAGTAAATGAGGTCCAGTGAAGCTGAGAAAACTAGGTGGGAAGAAAATCGTTATTCAAATACCGGTAAATGTTACCATTCTCGAAACGTATTCGTTCCAAAGTGGCAGGACCAAGAGTGGTAAGCCTCGAGCAACAGGGTTCGGTTTGTTCCACGTTTTAATCCCAGGAGATCGAACTCCTCCCAGGTAGGTGATTTCTCGACACTCCCCGTATTAGGGTTTCTGGAGATTGACGACATCGTTTAAAGAATAATGTATAGTTTCAACTGAATGTGCGAGTTATAATTAGTGTTCAATCTCCCATATCGGATGATATCGCAGCTGGGAAAACTCGCATTTAAATAAATATTCAAGAACATAAAGATGTGCAGTGACCTAAGAAAAATGAAAAAAACACAATAAATACCGAGCGGGTTGCCAACACCTTGTGCGACCTTTAAATGTATTTGTTGAGAGCCATTCCTTTCTATTTTTGCAAACATTACATCTACTCCGTAGACGTAACGTTTGCCTACTACAGATTTCGTGTGAACTAGCTACTCCCGAATTTGACGTATTTCGGCATTATGACCATGAACTTGTCTCCAAAATGGTAGGATTCATCTCTTCTATCTTTCATTTTTGAATTGTACTAACAAGCACAATTATTTTAAAACACTTCATTTTTGCACTTTCCAGAATTCTTACAAGAGAAGAAAAATTCCATGCAGAAATTCGAAATATTTTGACCTGAGTTGCGTTCTATAAATTCGCCCTTTTTTTTTTTTTTTTGTGTTCCCAGAATCGGAACTCCCTGGCTACCAAATCTCTTCATATCAGTAATTTACGTGCCTAACGAACTTGGATAAATGTTTGCATTCCGTCATATATATTGCACGCTTTCCACAATTTGACCTTTATTGACTTGATCTGCTTGGTGAGAAATAATAGTGTTCTACTTCTTCATGTTCGTGGGGGGGGGGGGGGGGGGGGGGGGGGACGACCTGTTTGTCTCAATTCATGATTGCTTCTATTCCCGATATCATGCCACGAGCTTCGTAGTTGTCCGCCTCTCCTGACCTTGAATACCTTTAACTGGTGCGAGAGCAGTTTTAAGAAGGACTCATCATCGTCCATCTGTACACTGGCGAAAATTTGAAGCTCAACCAGACATTGATAACGGTTACGTCCCTCACAATGATAATGTCCATAAATTATCGTTTCCGATATCCGTTTGATGTCTTCTTTCGTGACGTCCTAACGAAGCTACAGACGTAATGTGCTATAATTTGTTGTGTTGTCAGACGTAATGAATGGCTCCTTTTAAAGCGCACCTCCGTTTATAAAGTTAGTGTTACAAATAGATGGATTTTGTTCCTATGTCATCAACTAGCCTAATTTTATTTAGTTGTTTTATTTTTGCGTTTTTCCAGATACCGTAGGCTACTCACAAGAAGTACCTGGTACGATAGCACGTTCACCATACACTACATCTAGCCCCAGCAATTCAACGCTAATGCACCTCTAAACTGGTTGACGCTGCTATGTAGAAGATGGAAATGAACGATAAGAGAAGAATAACGGAGATAAGGTATGCCTACCTGCAAGCAACTATAACCGAAAACGTTTTTTGGAATCAGTCGCCTACCTAAAGCCCACAAGACAAATGTCCCCTAAGGTCCGCCGTGCTGGCCAGGGCGTAGTGCACTCCTTGCATTCATACACTGCACTATACTGTCACTTTCCACATCCATGTTGCTCTACCTAGAATTTGTCTTCGCATCTCCTGCAATCTAACAGAGTAACACAACTATAATTTTGCTGAACCATGTTACACATACACATACATTCCCTTCGGCAAGACTATGAAAAAAAATCCGGCCATGCCCTAAGTTCTCACGTGGTCTCTTTTGGTGTTGTGAGGCTGGCAATGCATCTTACTCCGCCTACACGTGATTACGCATGATGTTCAGGAGCTTTTGGTAAGAAGAAAAGTCGCTAGAAGATAGCTTACCCAGTCGCCTTTGGCGAAGTGTGTAGTACCTCATCATATGGATCGAAAGATGTTTTCTTCTCCTCTACCGTGTAATTGTGGGACCAGTTAGAAATGAACGGAACACGAAAACGAATGGATGTCCTCCGCATTACCGACTTCCGCGCTAAAAGAAAGTCCACAATGCCGCTCCTCTGCTGGGTCCGATACAATACTTCTGGATGGGCCAATGGTTGAAGGAGGTATTTGTACACCCTTTTCCCGGTTTTGCGTTTTGAGAACTGGCGGGAAACTTCGTCACATGGGCAGTAGAAGCCTTCGTCAGTCGCTAGCGTACACATGTATCGAATAAGTTAGCTGATTGGATCGTCCTTCATAGTAAAGCAATATTTTTTGTATTCCTGTTCTATGGCACTCAAAACCTGTGGCGTGTCGTAGCTACGTAGATTCTGCAAGAATCTCGTGGAAGTATGTGAATTCGCATAAGTTCATCACTTCTATTTGTAGACTAAATGGTATCAACGCAGTAAGGGTGCCATCTTCCTTGGTTGCTCCGTCATGCTTCCGCACTGCTTGAACTTCCCCGTCCGTATAGTATATGGACTGTCCTTTAAGAAATCGCCATCGACAATTGGCGCGAAAGGGAGGTGATGTAGTACACTTTCCGCCATGGTCTGAGAGACAAAATGATATTGTTTGGTATAACGGCTGATAATACTTGTTCGATTCTGTCTAAGGCATGGGGCGTACAAATGTAGGTCTTGGTAACATGGTAAAAATGCACGGTCGGCCCCTACAAGTTGGTAACCAGTCTTTTAGTTAATCCCAATAAACACTTGTCAGAATGAAAGTCTTCCAATTATCCTAATATTTCCCTGGATCCCTCAACAAACGTCGAGTGCGCGTGTTTCCATGCACGCGGCGGGCGGGCGCGGACAACGCGGTGACCTGTTTTCCATGCACGCGGGCAGGCGGGCGGGTGCCGCGGTTCAACACAATCATGCACCTCTTCCCTCTTTATGTGTATATGCGCTATTAAGAACCGTTCATCATTGACAATTTGACAAGTTTTGGAGATCTAATTAGCGATCTTGACACTTCAATGGTTAATCACAAATCGGTGTCTGGCCGTTAAAAATAGAGACAACTTTGTATAAGATATCATCACGAGTGATGAAACCGTTATGAATGTTTTTGGAACATTAATTTAAACATGACATTGTTCTCTTACTCTCCCTATCGGCTACTCACTAGGCCCGGCAATCCAACGCAAACGGCCCTATGCTGAGCTTCGTTAGGTTTAAACTGGCAGTACCGCGGTTTTGCATGTCTCCAGACGCTCACCTGAAATGTCCCCAACCCAGACCGTTAGTTCATCGAACAATTTAACGCAGAAAATGAATCCGCCTTCATCCATGTCCAGAGGAAATTCTGCCTCAATTTTGTCCCCGGTAGAGTACTCATACCGATAGATGGTCAAACACTTTAACGCACACGAGGTGTCTGCATCTCAATCGGGTGCGGGGGGACTTTTCAAATTGCTTCATGGTATTGCCGCGTGCCTCGCTAGTAATATAACGCTCATGGGCTACAAGCCAGGAAGATTGCAGGGAACACCCCGGAAATCGATTCTAACACCACGCGGGCACGCGGGCGGCGGGTAAAATCTGCTACTACTGATTCGAGAAAAACGCCCGCCCGCCCGCGTTGCCCCGCCGCGTGCATGGAAACGGTTCTTGACTATATGATAGCGATTTTATCCGCCCGCCCGCCCGCGTGCATGAAACCCGCTTAAAGCTGCGTTTCCATGGCATCGCGGGCGGGTAAAATCGTTCACCGTCCCTTTAGATTAAACCCGTTGGACGGGGCGCGGGCGGGGGCGGGCGGACTGTTTTTTTTTCTCTCTCGAATCGGTCATGTAGTCGATTTCGACCCGCCCGCCGCGTACCCGCGTGGTATTCCGTCGTCGATTTCCGGAGATTTCTTGCATTCGTCGCTCGCTCGTAGCACGATAGTGGCAGGTATAGAACAAATTTTATGTCCAACTAATGTTTCAAACAGCAACTCGTAACTGTTTCAACACTCGTAATCATATCTTGAACATTTTCACCGGCCAGACACTTTTTGAACACATATAATCCCATGTTTAAACCATTGACGTGTTCAAGTATTTGCTATTTAACTCTCCAAAACCTGTCATTTTGAGTTTAATATTTTTTACGCGCATCGTTACATTTAGACCAATGGTTCTTAGAAATTAAACACCGGTGTTTGGGTTAAAACACTAGTATGCGTCCGGTGTTCCATAAATGGGGAGGGAGTGGCATGACTGACTGACTGTGTCAAAATGCCGCCCCCGCGAGTTACCCGCGAGTACCCGCGAGTACCTGCGTACCCCCCCCCCCCCCCCACCCGTCGCCCACTCGCCCGCCTATGGAAACACCGCTTCAAGGGACAGGCAAGCATCGCAGCTCGTGATTGGTTGTCTTCTTACCGTTGATTATTCAAATGAAATGAAATCCCTACTCTAATTTTCGCCTAGGCCTAACCCCCTACCGGAAAACCTATAATTTTCGTCCATTTTCATTTTTCAGATTTTTTTCTTTGCAATTTTTTATACTTTTTTATAGTTATTTTCAAGCTAGAGCGTGATTCCGATTAGTTGTACAGTACACTCTGATGTTCCCGCGGAAAGGTACCCTAATCTGTTAATTAGCAGCACGATGCAAGGCAGAGCCATGAGCAAAAGCATAAACTTGAACAGCGGGCGTAATAGCCAGGTTTCTGGGGGAAAAGGTAACTTAGTCAGGGTCCCCATTATGGACCGCCGTCAGTGAGGTATAGGGGAAGGGATGTCTGCTTTTCATCTTATCTTTGATAATAATTACTTCCTGTCTTTCCGTTGGTATGATCAGGGCGGCGAATCTGTGTTTGATATCACGGGGACCATCTGAGGGTCAGCACCATCTAGCGGGAGCGTCTGCCACCATGGTTTGGCGCGTCGCGAACAAAGGGAATTTGCAGTTTTAGCAGACCCCACGTTGCAGGAAACGGCACTTCTGGGGTCATAGGCAGTAAGCTAGGCAAAACCCTAAAATCGTCGTCATGAATTCCCGATTTTTTTATTTCAAGACCATCTTGAGAGGAACTGATCAATGCTCATATCCGTTACAATTCGGGCTAACCGTCGGTTGTTGACGCGAGAGTAGCAAAAAATTGTTTTACAGACCTGCCCCCCCTCACCCGGAGTTGCCAGTCATTCCATCATTGAAGGAACCGCCAGTCCAGGACCGTATGGCTGTAAGCAATGTCCCTAATTTGCAAATTTCAGAATTCTATTTCTAGGAACGTTCTTGATCTTGAGGGGGATACAGGCCAACGTCCCGGGGGAACCAAGGGGTCAGGAATAGGTTGTGCATGCGTTAAAACAGAATTAATCATATGGCTGTGAGATTAACTCTGACTGCCGCTTCGAACCTTTCGCTATGTCGAATGGTCACGATAGCTTCAGGTAGATTTTTCCAATCTCGATCGTTCTCGGGAGAAGGAACACTTTAGGCAGTCTTTATTTGCTGCTAGTGTTGACGAGCTCTAGTGGTTTGTGTGGCCGAGGGTCGATTAACAGGGGACATGATGGCACTAATGGAATCGAAAGGTGACCATTGATGCCTTATAAAAAATAGGGAGCCCTCGAACACGGACGCCTGGTTGCAAGAGGCTGCCATCCGACTCCTCTCATCTATTTCAACGGCCCCGGGAGACCTAGATTTGAAGTCGGTTCAGCATAATCTAGCAGCCCTAAGTTGAGCAGATTCAAGGGTATTAATTGTGTTAGCAGTATGAGGGTCCCACACACCGAGAGAATATTCAAGTAGGGGTCGCAACTAAGTCTTATAGGCGGACTCCTTGAAGCTTGTTGGGCAATGATGGAGATTCCTATAAACAAAAGCAAGAGTTTGATTCGCGTGCAGCGATTTGGGTTTTGTTTCACTTGATAATTCCAAAGAATAGATTAGTAGTCAGGGTAACACCCAGTAGGAGTGGCGCTAGTCTCTTGCAGAAAGAAGTCCTGAGAGTTATGGCCAAAATTTGGATTTCTAGGATGTGTAAGACGCATAACACAACAATTTTTAGCAGTGAAGCTCATCTGCCATTTATTTGCCAAGTTACTAGGTGGTTGTCTCTTGGAGGGTTATGTGCATCACTATTGTTATGAATTCTCTGTACAACACCACAGTCATCGGCAAAAAAATAATATAAGTTCTTGAAGCGGGACTGAATCGTGGGTGTGTCCGGGACAATTCGGGGCCAGCGCCACCATCGTGGAAACGCTAGGGTAAAAGGGAAATTTTCGTTTATAGACCCCTGAGATTGGCAGGAAACGGGCATTCCCGCACTGTATGGCAGTGAAACAACGTCTCAAAAATTGGGGACAATACTTTCAGAAATTCGTATTTCAAGGAAACGGTCTGATGGAAAATTGATGTTAATCCTTACAATTTGGGCAGCTAGTGGTCTCGTATAAGTACAAGGAAATTGTGAGCCATGATTATGAATCCCCCCGGTTGCCGGAAACGGTACTTCAGTTTTAGGGGCCGTAGAACTATTCCCCAAACTGACAAATAAATTTCTGAACTGTATATCTCAAGAAAACACTCTTGAAGGAACTGATCTACGGTTTATTCATTACAATTTGCGCCACCATTCAGTTGCCGCTACCGTCAAGAAAATAGTCTTACAGACAACCCCCCACCCCTTCACCATCAGATTGCAGGGAGAGGCACTTCCCGCTACTTATGACAGTATGCAATCACGAATGACAGTTAAAATTTCCGAAAACTGATCGATGTTAATCCTTACATTTCTTAATTCAATTTCTTCATCATGGGGTCCATTCCTACCATAGCCATGTCTTAGAGATTATTCCATAGAGCCCTTCCAATTGGGTGGAGGCTGCTGCTGATCGAACATTTGCTTGAACATCACTTCAGGAAAATGTGTGCAGATTCGGGCATTTGTATTTGAAAGGAATTAGCCAGTCAGCAGACAATTAGTCAATTTTCAGATTAGTATCCGCTCAAACTTTTCGTCCAAATTTCATATGTCTCAGAAGAATGTTTCGCCCCGCTCCGGCCTGGATAGTTCCATACGTCAATCACCGTTAAACCTCCATACTAATGTGCACGATCCTGCCCTGTGTTTTCGGTTACATATAGCTTTCATCTTATATTAAAAAACAGCACGTCAAGCTGGCGAAGAACAATATGAAACAATAAGGATCAGAGTAGACTAAACTGTGTGCAGTGTTGTTAAGAAAATTCGCAGTTGAATATTCCGGCATTGTTGTAGTGGAGGGGGGGGGGGGGGGGGGGGGGGCATGATGAATCAAGTTCCTAAACCAAATTTCCGTGGCCGACTATATGTTCACCACACTTGTAGATGACACTATGGACAAAAATCATATTGACCAGAATCTGACAGTATTTTACACGCTGGGCCCATATATTATACATGTAGAGGGAAAAGATAGGATACTGTTGTTTCTTTTTTTTTCCCTGGAATTGTGGCCTTCTCAAACAAAAATTTTAAACAATCTAAGAGAAGATGAGTTAGGACATCAAGTACACTGAATTAACAACTCGCAGCAGCTGATCGAAAACCGGATACCAAATTTCGTGCAAATATTGATCCATGACAGCTTCAAGTCAAAAATCGACAGGGGTGCTGGACACATGACCTGAAATTGGTGGGGTGGCCTCAGCACCCAATCAGCTATTGGGGTGCGGCAGCAACCCCCAGCACCCCCCCACCCCCTTGAAGGGGCCGGTAGGGCCTTGCCTCTAGGACTTCGCGCTTTTCACTTGCTGGTTAACAGTTTTGAGCTATAACATTTTAATTTTCCATTTCGCTTAACGTTAAATACCTCAGAATGATGGGAACAAAACGCAGAATTATGAGAAGGGATTCCACATTTTGTGACGGGCGGAGGCCTCGGAACTGCAATCTGTAACCGCACATTTGCGATGAGACAGGTTTCGCCCAAAAAAACCCAAAATGGATCCGCCAGAGCGAAGCGGCGACGCTCTTTCTTCGTTTAATAAGTTATTTTAGTAAGGAAAGAGTCAGGGAAAAGGAAAAAATTTCAGAATGACCATGAACCACTGGCAACTCGGAAAAACAGAGCTAAAAGAACGCGACTACAATTCTGAAAAACAAAAAAAAAAACAAATCAAGATCTTCCTAAAGGCATTACAACTCTTTCAGTGGTGGCGCCAGGATTTCCCAGACGGGGGGCCCGAGTTCCCCGCGGGGGGTTCCAAGTTCCCCGACGAGTCTCACTCTACCCCTACGTCAAAACCTGCATGTTATTTTCATTTTGAAATTTTCTCAAAGAAAAATGAAACAGAACAAACACATTGTTGGAGGGCATTGGTAAATCTCAAATCCCAAGCAATCATGCTACGCCATGCGGAAATGGCCTGGGCATGGGAAATGACCAACAATAACACAAAGGCAACACAGTGGTGACGCAAGAACGATCCTCCCCAACAGAATGGTAAACGTAATCTTGCAGGGACCTTCCGAAGATATCCTAAGGACGTGTGTCATTATCATATATGGCAACGAAAGTCTGCAGGAAGAGAAGGGAGGAGGATCCGCTTGATCAAGTAAAATGAGCAGAGAACGGGCAGCATAAAATGAGATATGGGCGCGCGAAGCGCACCGAATTTTAAGCTTCAATATAGGAAAATAGAACTATAAAGAAGGTTGGAAATTATGTATAAGGTCTGGGGCAATAGGCCCTCGACGGGGGTGTGTACATTTTAGTGTACCAACTCGGCTCCCCGACGAGGAAAAAATCCCCGACGGGGGGAGGCTTCCCCGACAGAGGGGGCATTCCCCCCCCCCCCGCTGGCGCCACGCTGGCCACTCTCATAAACCTTCAAAAATCTTCCGGGAGGCTGTTCCACTTACTCTGGGAGACAAAAAAAAAATACTTTCGAATATCTAACTTGCAAGTTGCCACGAAGCAGGACGATGACCCTATTAGTAGGAAAACATGAAAAAAAGGTAGTAGTGGAAAAATGCAAGCGGGCATGGACAATTGTGGAAACTGAATCGATCGCTCATATTCCGCCTTAGCTCTTAATGAAGTAAACCGAGACGCTTCAATCTTTCACCCAATGTGGAAAATCTCGCAAGCACCCCAATGATTGACAACTCATCTGCGAGGATTCCACACTGACGGAATACTCCGTGGTGAGGTTTTACAAACTGTTTAAGAGCATAATAACAAATCTTTCTGAAGAACCTAATTAGTTTAGTCAAAGCTGACAATCCAATTACCTTTCTAGCAGCTTCCGCATACTGATGGAAGGTTTCGAAGTATAATCGAAATATACCAGATCTTTTACTGAATTCCGCTATGAAATATCTTGACCATTCAAACTGAAGGGGGTATCATAGTGGCAACGGTTGCCACTATGATACCCGATTTGCACACGTGCATTTATTGGCGTTAAAAAAACATTGCCCCATCTTAAGACCATTGGAGAATTTGAGTCTAAATCCCGTCGTTATTCGAAGTCACTTCCCGATATAACTTGGTGTCATCCCGCGCTTTTTTTTCACCCTGTTCAACGCGGGAATGCACAGAACACGAGATATTGATCTGTTTATTATATAGGCCAAAGAAAGAGCAAGGACAAGAATTGACCTTGGGGAACACCACTATTGACCTTCTGCCAAGTAGACGATTGTCCATTAATAACACTCGCTGCACCCTATATTGGAGCCACGTCTTGAACCCACTCTTCAGGCCCGTCTGTCGGTTTTATACTCAAACTCTCCAAGTTGAGTAAGAGACGTTGATGAGCACATTGGCAACCCTTTTGAAGCCAGGAAAATAACATCAAAGCTGCACCCTCTCGATAGTGAACTAGTCACATCTTTCATAAATTCTAGCAGAATAGTCAAGCACGTACGATTTTCTTTGAAGCCCTGATGGAGGGACACCCGGATCAGATGAAAGCATGAAAAAATCATACCATGTCCCTAATGATTGATTCAATCACCTGGCAAATAACACTGGTGAGACTCGCCGGCCGGTATAACAGAATGGAACCGATACCTTTCTTTGAACATAGGGGAAGCATTCCTCCTCCAGTCATCAGAACAACACTTCTCAAAAGTTTTATTGAAAATAAGAGCTAAATAAACAGATAAGTGTGGGCAAACGACTTTAGAAGAACGGATAAACTTCGTCCAGACCAGGAGCTTTACCAGTTTGAGATCGGAGGTTCTCCTAAAACAAATAGCGTGCATACAAACATCATTGATATAACTCGACATTCGCAGGCGGGTTGAAAACGCCGACGTGTATTCCCACGCAGAAATAGCCTTTGTGGAACTTGTTTAAAGGGAAGCACATGAAATTATGTCAATTTGACCCGTGTCCTGGAATGACCTTCATGTTGTTTCAGGGCCTGACAACAGTCCAAATCACCGAGTTTTTTTCAGATCCGACGGAGTTAGAAAAAAAGAGGAAAAGAAAACAAGATGCAGGGCCATACTGAACCTATTTATCTGCCCCGAGTAACACCTAACGTTCGCTATAGACCAGGGTTGTCCAACCTACGGCCCGCGAGCCACAGTCCGGCCCGACCGCAGTGTGCGTCCGGCTCTCAAGAGATGCTCCACCGAGTGCCCGTCCCAGGTGGATGTTTTGTAAAGAAAATGAGCTTTCCGCAAAAATTTGAAGCCATTTTACTGCGATTGTAGGCTCGAACATTGCCACCATTCTGCATATAAAAGGCATTGGGAAAAAGCATTTTTTGCCAAGGGGGAGTGGTCAGGGGCTACTTAAGTTTCGCTAAATTCAGAAACCACCCCTGGATTACATTTTTGCATTGAGCCTGGCCTCATACGTCAAAGAAGGTAGACAGTACAGTATTCAAGAAAACATGTCAAATAGCATCACAAAAAAAAAATTCCAGCAAGTATGATGTTATCAAAGGACAGTTAAGGAGTCAATAAAACTGAAAAAAGTATTATTCAAAAAAAAAAAATGTTTCTTGACGAAATATTCGCTCAGCACCATCATTTTTGCCGAACTTTATTCATCGTTTTACCAGGAAGAAAAATAAATCAAGGTGACAACCCTGCTATAGACCGAAGAAAATGAAACGCATACGATTGCGCCTTACCGTCACTGCTGCGGCGATGACCGTGCGCAGGCTTGCTTCGAAGACAATCGACGAATTCTGATCGGTTTGTGCTGAACTATCGCAGGCCAGCAGTATCGCCCACCAATATAGGAATTCAGGTTAAGCGATTTGCCCTCTTGTTTAGTTCCACTCCCAGGGATGTATCATAGACCCGCTCTGCCACGAAAAAATGAGAGAAATAAGGAATGTAAACTTTCTATTCTGAAACGAAACTCGGGAATTAGGTCCTCACTCGATAGGGCCAGACCATAGATACCAATGAATGAGAACACGATATGGTATTCACGGCCATAGGGGTGCACTAGTAGTCTGCGTCGCCATGTTGCTGTTGCAGAATAATCTTTCGAAATTCCACTGACGAATAGTTAGTAAACATTCTACCAGACCGGAACCATAAACTGTGGCTAGTTTGAAATTTTTAAACTTCTACATAGACCCTTCGAATAATTTCTAATATTCTAAATTTCTGAATTTGTTATCACTGAAAGGGGGGACCTGGACCATATAGACCTCATATGATACCTGCATATGAAAATGTATAATTTCTGACTATGGGACTATTTCTTATTGAATTAAAAAAAAAGTTGGGTACTTTCTGTGATATCACTTCATATAAGAGGAAGAAATAGTGAAATATTTCAGTAAACACTTCAGAAAAACAGTAGAAATTTTACTGTTGTGACACGTGATCATCATATTAGGCGGCCATTCCGGGCTAGGCCAAGTTTTTCGCATGAATCAATCGACCAAATCATTTTAAATGCATTGGTGAAAAACTCGTCAATTTGGCAGACACACACACGCGCGCGTGCACACACACACATTCAAACAAACATACACCCTTCAGGAGGAACTTCATTCCTCGGCTCCATAAAAGACCCTGCACCGCATGCATGTAGTAAAGTTGATGCATTAACGAACCAACCGGCTTTTAGCCTCTCAATGTATGCAATGAATACCTCGGGCATGTATCTTCCCCGCATCCGCATCCTACAAAATATTATAACTAACATTCAAATACCATTTATAATCAGTGTGGGAGTCTCGAGCGGCCGGCCTCGGACTCAGGCCGCATCGTGCCGGTTTTGCGTACTGCACGGCCTCGGCGTCGGAGCGCTGCGGCCTCGGGATTTTGGCCGAGGCCGGGTCGATGCCGGACAAATATTTTTTTTTCTAAAAAATAATGAGACAAAGAAACTTTTTATGTCACACAAATGGATGCTTCTTTCTGATTTTGTTTGGAATTTCGGCCACAACTTGAACTAAACGTAGCATACTCGGTATCGAACCACAAGGCTGCCGATAAGATGTACTGGGGGCGCTGCGCTCGGCCCGCGTGCGATTCCCCCCGTGCAGTGCAAGAGTGCCGCCGGCTGCCTAGCGAGCTCGCTGGCCATAGACAATCTACAGTACTGAATGCTCTTGGCACTGCAAAGTGCACACACATAGCAATATGTTATAGCTTTGTGTACTGAGCAGCGAATCCTGCACAGGCGCGCAACCAACAGTGGTGAACCTTCACTCACTGATCGCCCCCCGTATGTCGTAGTCAGGATTTGCGGAATGAAATTCTATCTCGCAGTGCATAAAACTGTGCACAGCCTGACCATTAAATACTAAGAATTGGTCTGTGCTGGCGGATCGTGAAGGGTATTTTATTATTCAATATAATTATACGGGGACTATTTGGCACAGGTCCTAGGCCTAAGAGTTCTACTACTGTTCTGCACTCCGGAATGAATGCAATTTTGTATTGATTAACAAAAAATTATCTAAACACCATTTAGTACGATCTGTCAAATTAGCCTTACTGACAAACTTACTGTAGTTTGTAGTTTGGTACCTGAAAACCTCACACCAGAATATTTTTTGACTCCTCTTCATTCTTGTCCCACTGGAGATATTATGAGAAGGACCTGTCCTTCCGCCATGCGCCGCCGCCGCCGACGGAGAATTTTTAAGTTGCGATAACTAGATAACTCTCCAACGCATTGTCGGGTTGACGTGAAACGTTGCACAATTTTCATAATCGATGAAATCTCCTGATGAGTTTCAAAATTGGGTGTCGCCCACTTCCACGAGGGCGGGCATCTCTGGATTTGTGACGTAACTTTTCTTTATCTCATGATTGGGGTTTTGGAAATAGGATGAGTTGGAAAAACTATATATATATATAATATTTTATATATATATATATAGAATATATATTATATATATATATATATATATATATATATAATATATATATATGATTATATATATATATATTATATATATATATAATATATATAATAATATATATATATATATATTATATTATATATATTATAATATATTATATTTGCTCTGTTGCCCTGGCTAGGATGTGCTATCTGTCCCAGCTAGTGTGCGCCGTGGGAAGAGGGTATGGGGTGGGGGATAATTCTGCCCCCACACCGGGCCAAGCTTTCCCACAAATGCAGGAATACTTGATGTTTTCAAAATGCAGTGCAGTGACCTTAGCATCTGAGGCTAGTACCTGTCTGCCGGTGCACTTATGAAGGGTCTTATTGCAAGGTAGAGTTGTATTTAAGTGATGCGTATAAGTATAACCTTTATCCAAATCTCACGAGCAGTGACATATTCACAATGCATTCATATTTTTTTTTTTCATCTGAGTACTACTGACTTAAGAATACCCAATTTATATCAATTGTGCTTGTTCAATCTATTTTCGGGAACTTCAAACCTTCTTGTCTCCATATATTACTCCATAGCGACTAGCTGTAGCATGGGGAAGACAAAACCAAATTTTTCATGTATTTAAAAACAGTATTTAAAATTTTATGCCGTTATATTATTAACCGGCCTCGGCCTCGGCCTGGACGGTGTGGCCTCGGCCTCGCCTCGAGGGGTTCGGCATAGGCCTTCGGACCGGGCCTCGGCCCGAGGGGCCGGCTCGGCCTGGGACTCGGCTCGCGCATCGGCCTTGGGCTCGGCCTCTTGCCTCGGATTGCAGCGGCCTCGACTACAACACTGTTTATAACATTATCACCCCCCCCCCCCCCACACACACACACACAATTAGAAGCATCAAAGGGCATGGGAAGGGGCCCGTTGGCTGAAATTCAGGGCGTAGAACCCTGACTGAACTTGTTTTTAATCTCACCATAAGGATCCTATCTTAACAGATCTTCGCCCTCTGTTCTGCTAGTAGGGGAAGCCGACACTCGCCCCACCGGCACTCTGACCGAAGATCGTGATCAGGTCAGGGTCGCCGCCAAACCGCTGAGGTAAAATAAAAACCTCTATAGCCTCATAAAAAGCCCTTTCACAGTTATAAGTGAATATACTCACCACAATTCGAGCAGAGTACTAGACCAGCTTCTCCCCATATCAATATCACTACTACAGCTATTTTTGAACCGCATCACTCTTTTGAAACGAGATCAATTCAGTTCATGTTTTACCCTTGTTCTGTCGATAAATATGTGGGAGGTGTAAAGGTTCGAGCTGGAAGATATGTTAATTTTCGTCAGGGGAGTTTCGGAAAATCTCTTTTGCACAATTGTCGTACACGTCGAAACGTCAGTGTCACTCGATGACCTTTAAACACATGATCGTCAACAGGCTAAGGATGGCCGAGAGCCTGGGTATCGTGTAGGGGGTCGGGGGACAGTGCCACCGCTGTCTTAGACCGGATATAGCCTGAGAATATCGGGAAAGGCGGCCGACGGTGGAGCACGCAGAGATAAGGAGAAGTAGCGGGGAAAAGCGAGAATGGAAGGGAAAATAGTAACCAAGGATGATTATCGAAGAAGGCAGAGCTACTAGACATTCGTCGTCTCAATTCCCGTCACAAAGCGGTTACTGGTACCGCCTAGTTAATCGGAAGGAGTCATCACTTTTAAGAAGGCAGGAAAAACTTGCTGTCCCCTGACTGCAGGGCTGGGGACAAGAAGCAGGGGTGCAGTTGGAGAACGTGTTTGTGTAGCGGAATATCACAAGCAGTAACCCACGATTTCCCTTGTTGGCCGAGAGAGTGCCTAAAAGAAGACGTGTAGTTGAAGACCAGCGTGAAGAAACTTGTTGATGGAAAATTGAACATCACCTACTCTATCTTCTTCTGATCATGCCAGGAGAGGGCATTAAAGTACCTTTGCAGTCGGCCGAGATAGGTCAGAGTCAGGACAGAAAATTGAGAGTCTCCAAGGGAAAACGGGATCTTCCACGCTCCTCCTACTACACAGTACTAGTTAGTCTAGTTAAGTTGATGAAACCCAGGTGAGTATGTTTGATGCAGTATAAATAAAACAGTTCTTATTAAGATGTATGGATCGACAAAAGGCAGTGAATCTGATCAGGTTTGAAGTGACGTTCATGAGATGCGTCTGGGAAGTAGACAAGCCAGAAATACGTAGCACAGGTTCGACAAGTCATTGATGATCAGGGTAATATCTGTAATAAAGCGTCCGAGCATCGACGTGGAAAAGGGTTGCAAATGCACTGGATAGTATATGTCGGATCGTGTGAATGCATTCAGTTCACCCACATAGGCACAACACTTCCCGCTTGCGTAAACAAATGGTTCCAAAAGTTCTACTATACACGGCAATGGCCGTATTTGTCGCCCTTTGATATTTTCCGTCACCATTCCAAGGCTAACCTTGGTCGAATAGTTCCGAGTTACCAGGGGAAGCCTCATCTGAGTAAGAGAGAATGAGAAAATGTAGGAATCACTTTCTGTGGAATGCAAAATATCGGCCGATGAGAGAACAGTACCGATAACGCAAAGATATTGTCCAAGAATACATGCATTTGACTTTCTTGAGTAATCAAATCATTTTTGGAAAGACCAATGCAAGAAAGTGGAACCTAACAGGACGAAGGTAGAGTTTACACGTGCGGATGGGGGGAATGCGTATGAATGTAAAATCCCATTTTCCGCTGACAATTGGGAGCGAAATGGGCGCTCAACATGAGGGGGGGACGGGGGTGTCCCCCACTTTCAAAAGGAGGGGGGGGTATCAATTAGTTTGTCCCCCCCCCCACTTTTCCCGGGGACTGTAATAACAAATAATAGGCACATGACCGATTTTGATCACTCTAAATGGTTCAATTTGGTTCGAACCAAACCATAATAGCAGTTGGAAATTTCGTAAGTCCACTTATTCCAGGTGCGGACCCCAGGTGAAAAAAAAGATCTGGGACCCGACTGAGGGCGAAGGGAAGGATTACCCATGGTCATACCGAGTTCTCGAATTTTAATGGGACTAGCAAAAGTGCATAATTTTTTAGTGTTCGAGCCACAATGGCGTTTTTTCCAGGCGTGTAGGCCTAAATAGGCGAGGTAAGTTAGAATCTTTGTTACACTCCATTAATTTCAGAAAGCTTCGCAGGAGACTGCCCCCCTCAATTTTTCTGAGAATAAAAAATTCGGCCGAAATTCGTGAAAATTGGGGAGGAAAAAAGCAAAAGTAAAAAAAGCTGAATTTTTTGCAGACTTTCCGATAAAAAGCCCGGAAAAACATGCATTTTTTTTCCGCGTCGCGCGCACCGGTAGTTCCAAATGACTGACTGGGAGAATTCGGGTACAAATTCTGCTCCCAAATTGGAGCCTATGGCTTTCCCTTCGATCCCACAAGAGACGTCGGTAGACCCTGGATCCATGCAAACAAAGCAGAGTAGAAAGTTAATATAAAAAATACATTGTGTGATATTCGGTCAATCACCTTAGTATGCACCAATGACAACTTTTTTGTCTGTCTTCACTCAAAGCCACACGTAGATGGGTGCTATTGAGCCTGGCAGGCCGTTGCCGTGATCTGGAGGGTATGAAAATCTGAAAATCTTCTTTGTGCGCTTGCTTAGGTGGTCATTCGCATTCGATGGGTCCCCCCCCCCCCCCACCTTTTCAAAAAACGGTCCGAAGCCCCTGTATGATAAATCAGAGGGAACCTAGAAGGAGACGAAACCATAGTATGTAGCAGTCATGTAGTATATACGACGTTGATGAGGCTATGAGTAAGACATCCCACGAACCCATTACAATGCTACGCAGTGCTCGTGTTCCATCTTTAGGGGAAAAATGCCACCATGGTGTCTATATACATTCTCAATCAAAACAGCATATGAGAACACTTTCTACCGGCCATGCTCACGTGGATCCAGCGTCAGCTAGGCATTCCGTAGATGCGAATGTAGGCTGCGAAATGTCACCTCAAATTCACGGGGTTTAAAAGACATGAAAAGTTCCCCCAAAATGCGATTTTAACATCAACCGCACGCATTCACATCTATAGAATCCAGGCCTAAAAGTAGGTTTCTTAAGTGCAGTCTTCGGGGTGATGCGTCATACTCAGCTGTCGCTCGCGTTGATGATATCTGGACGGAAGCCTGTGTGGGATGCAGCAGGTCATATACAAGAAGTTGATTGCTTCTATAGCAGCAGTCGACTAGAATGCACATTGGTACATGTGGTAGTGGTTTGCCTACCCAGCGTCCGTTCTAGTCTATTTGGATAGTCCGATTCATGGATTAGGAACATTCCTCAATTAGCTACAAATCAATGGTCATATAAGAACGCTTTCACCGCCCGTGCTCAAGGGCTTTGGCATTGATGGAGTTATCACCCAAGGCTCAGATTACGATAGTGCGAGGGATAATTATAGGTTATACCATGATGAGGAGGTAATTAAAACGGCAATGAGTAGTGTCTCAAAGGAGGACGTTACTTTTGGCGGAAGTTTTCTAGGAAATCTAAGTTTGTGAAGCGGCATGAATGCCGAATCATAGCACACACAGTAAGGCTAGGATTCCATAGATCGTATGCGTATCCGGCTGGGTGTGAAACTCACGTATTATTAGGAAACCGAACGTTTGTTTAGAAGAGAAAACACTATAAATGTATGCGAAAAGACCATAAAAATGCAGCAGTCCCCCATGCAGATTTTTGTTGACGGCTTTTAAGAAGATATTCCATAGATGCATTCGCGGGTGGTAAGCAAGCCGTATACGCATTGGTACATATGCTTATTTCGCCATTTCGGTGTGGGTTGTCTTTATTATTATTTTTGCCTCTGTAGAACCAATATCTATCTTTGCAGTAAATAGGACATATTCGGACACTGGCCCCCACTCAGTTGACGTAACTGGCAATTTTTCCACATACGCATACGCCATCTATAGGATCCTAGCCTAAGGTAGGATTCCATAAGTTCGCATGCGGACCGGTGCACATGTGCAAAGTAGCGATTTCCCGTGAGCTGAGGTGGAGCCAGTGTCTGGATATATTCCTATTCAGTTTTGCAAAGAGGACATAGGTTCCACAGAAGAAAGAATGAGGGAAGCGAACCAAAACGAATAGGGCGCAAGGCACCATGTACCGATGCGCATTACGGACGCGTATCACTGTATATGAATCATATGAATATCTTCCTCAGAAGCAAATACGACAAATGCATGGTCTTGCTGTTATTTTATGATTCTTTCCGGCGTTCCGCATAATAAACTGTGTTTCTTCTGAACAAACGTTCGTTTCGTATATATGTGCTTTAACATCCATACCGGGACACCGCACACGCAACAATGGAATTCCAGCCTCAATCCGTCGACGGGTGCCAGTCCCATGTTTATTAGAGATCTTACTGTACGAATCCGGTGAAAATCGATATGAGTAGCCATGCCGCCAGTGGCGTACCACGGGGAGGGGCGGGAGTCAGCCGCATTCCGCTTCAGCGCATACATGGAATAAGAATAATAATAAACGGATTACATAATGCGGGTGAGACATGTCACCATATATTCACGCGTACAAAACATGTACAACATCCTAAATGGATTCAAGTGGATGAACGAAAGTACTGAGTATAGGCTGGAGTTGGTACATACAATCGCTCCAGAAAACACTCCATCCTAGCAAATTTCGACGTTCAACATTTTTATACCGCATATTGATGAGTCAATGAATCAAAAAGTAGTTGGATTGGTAAGATCTTGTGTTCAGAGCCTAAAGAAGGTAGGAGTGAGTTGAGGTCGTACGGATATGAAGATCTGGTTCCACTGGCGTAGCAGATGAAATCTGATTCAACATGGCAATCTGTTGGAAGTCATTGTTTACTATACAAAAACGTGTGGTCAAAGTTTATATTTCACGTGCTCAGTGGCTGACGTGGGGGGGGGGGGGGTCGGTAGAAAAATGTCCCAAATCTTGAAAGGCGCATGATGGCAAAGTACTACCGCGCGCGCGAACCCGCGAAAAAATTGCTTGTTTCGATGAACATTCTCTGAATTTCGCCGAATTCGCCTTTGTTATGAAGTTTGCATCATTTTCTGCCTTGTATAATTCGGTCTCAATTTTTAATCCTTTTCGGCTCCCTCATTTTGGACGAATGGATCAAGTGTCTTGGTATGAATTTGAGGGGTGTCTACGACTCCCTCCCTTATGGTCATGCCTTCAGCGGCCATGGATGTACCCAGGATGCTCAAAGCCACAAGATCAAAAATTGCAGATCTTAAAAAAACCTAACTAATTGCCCGAATTTCAATAGTTATTATCGGTTTGTATTAATAGAAGACAACAAAAACCACGGCTACTGCGCAAGAACACGCAAAGTTGTTCGCGCATTGCTTGAATATTATCTATGATATCCACCTATAGGCGTACGGGGGTAAATATTTCTGGGAGGGGTTTTCATCATTTTGCCATCACTGTTTTTGCCGACTGCATGGGAGGGCTAGCTAGTGCCCTCCCCCCTCGCACCCCGCATATGTTGGTTGGATATTGACCAAACAATTGAGCTATTCAAGCAATCTGACGGGAAATGAGGACAAGCGGCGAACACATAAGTGGCAAATGTTGTTGGTTTGGGATCGACGCACCCCCCTCGTATGCCAATGTCTTATATGATCTAAAGAAAGTTGCCGCAACTCAAATGGGTAAAAAATGGTGTATATATAACGCGTTACTATGCCCGCGGAGCGCGCAAATTTTTGCACACTGTTTGGATATTGACGAAAAAATGGGAGAGGAGAATTGAGCAATCTGACTAGCAAATGTGGAAAGCGAGCCGCATAAGTGCCAAATCTTGTTATCATTAAGTGAAAAATTGAAAAAAAAATTGGGGGGGGAATTCGATTGGGGGGGCATGGCCCCCCGTGCCCCCCCCCCTCTGGCTACGCCAATGCTAAAAAAAAAATGGTTTCTACTCAACGTTATATTAATAAACTATAATATGGTAATGATGATTATATTGATTGTTATTATGATGATGGTGTGGGTGATAGGTATATTGTGATCTGTGATGATGGTGTTGCCCTGACTGATGATGAGTTGATGATGAGGATGAAGATGATTATGACGGTGATGTCCACATACGGTTGGTAGCGACAAACGAGATCTCCAACTGCATCTTACTTGTATAGAGGAATCCAAAGACACTCAGGCGGGAGTTTAACGTAACAACGACGACATCGTTAATGGCCCACAGCCAAGGATACCTTCTAGTACTGACCAGAACACTACCAAACACGAACGCTCCACCATGTAGCCACACCATCACCGGCAGCCCATCTCTTGAAAGGAATTCAACAACACGAATTTTACTGGCACATTAGAGATACGATTTACTCGTAAGTGGACCTTAACCCTGGCCTGGGAAAGAAGGGGGGGGAGGGGGAAGAGATATATAATCAAAAAAACAAAAACAGGCGCGGAAGGCGACCGTCTGCCGTTTAGACGACTATGGAATGTAAATGACCTGTGGAACATTGTTGAAGTGACAATGTTCCGTTAAAAGTACTACACTGAGGGTCGTAGTATATACGCCTATTACTTCATGTTCAAAGAACACCAGCAGAATAATTATAAGGAGTAATATAACAGCTGGCGACGAACTAAAGTACAGACCACACCACTTATAAACGTTACGAAGATAGAGACCTTTGAAGTTTGTGTATATTGCGAAAGATCGGAATGCATCCCACCATGCAATGATGAATGATTTCATACTTACACAACTGTGAACATTCTTTATTTTCTATTAAAATGTGCACATCAATTACACTAATTTGTAATTTGAACAAATATTCCGTCTACGAGGAAGTGGGTTGTGGGTTGGTAGGTGTTGACAGTTACTTCGGTGAGAGAAAGACAACAACAGACCTTTGCAGAATGTTGAGTTATTTCAACACAATGAAATAATGGAATAGTTAACATGAATATTTGGTTGTTCAACTGTGACTTGCGTTATTGCGCAATGGGGGATAATCCCTAATTTCTCTGCATACCGGACCAAACTTTGAAGGCAAAAATAACTCCAATAGGAAAGACCGATCTGGAATGTGGTTCGGACCTAGAGATATAGTTTTTTTTAAATCTCCACGATATTATCTCTATTGTATCCAAGCGTGCATTGTCCTTTGATATGTTAAGACTAATAGTGCTAAACCTGTGGTATGACCCCTATTTGTAACATGAATCGATGATAACCAAATCATTTGTTACATTATTATAACTTTATGTTGTCATCTAACTGAATATATTATGGTCATATTGACCACCCCTGCGAATTGCTAATCGTTCCACATTACTACCATGCGTATCACAGTAAGGCCTTGGTCACCATGCTCTAAATCAATATAGCACACTTTCGCACATTGATGCACTTCTTACGGCGCTAGTGACATTCTCATTTAAGTCATCGTATCCAGTTTTCTCTCATTACTTTGTGACCGTAACGTTTGTACCGAGCGCTGCTAAAATTTCTAACTTTATCTCTCTTGTTTCGGAGACGAAACTATAGTATTACCTCATTTACTTGTTCAATAACCGGTTCAACACCTGTATCAATTTATATGGACAATTAGAGGTTATTGTATAGTGTCTGGACCCATGCGCTGCATTTGATACTTGGAGGAATGAAAAAACACAATTAACGTACACCAGACCATGAGACTTTAATGTTTGTTTATTTTGCCGCCCCTGAACTGTGTTTTCCCTGAATTCTATCGTACAGTCATAGCACCCATCTCTTCTTGTTACGAGTTTTTGTTGAAAAGGAAAAAAAAAGTTACCGACCTCTACATCAGGGCTCCAGATATTCAGGAACAGACAGTCCTCGTCTTGAGTCGGATATCCTGGTATTCCTGTATCGGCGCCTGCCAACATATAGCTCGGTCCTGTAGACATTCCAGGGACCCCTCCATGGCTCCTTCTCCAGCGGTTTGCGGAAGCGGAGGTCCCCGTTTGGGGGCTGTGCGTACGGTATACCGAGGAATGTATCGACTGTTTTACTCAGTTGAATACCGGCGGTATCGACATGTACTGGTACCGGGTAGCCCGTGACATTTCCAGAGTTGGTGTCACATGCACGTACTCATCTGTCTGTGCGACTATCAGATCGAGTCAATGAGATCACAAGAACGAGTAACGCTGTATGCTGAGGGGGCATTTAATGTGCATAGCCTGCGTCTCCAACTGCACAGGTGTGAAATGTCAAACGCTTGCCAGAGACATCCGATGTTATAACCACACACCTGCCTGTATTGACCAATCTGCCAACCAGACAATTTGCCGAGTATTGAGGGAACCCTACTCCTATTAGCCAAATTATAGAGGTGTGTAAATGACCGTTTGAACTTGGAACTTGACAGATCTTTATTAGCATTCAAAGAGGCATATAGTTAGTCGTATATCGCAGTGATAAAATCGAACTGGAATATCAGCCCACATTATGAGGACGCAACCACAAGTTGAGAGTAAGGGGTCCAAAGAAGTAGAGAACACGGGTCTATGTGTGCAAAGTATTCATGCGCGGACGACGGCTAGGGCCTCCGCCCTCGTCCCTAGAACAGGAAAGATATAAGAGCACTTCATCACTGCTTGACAGCGGTCTCGAAACCATTTACAGGATTTATCCCCAATCGTGGGAAACAGGCACGCTCTCTAACAATCTCGGGGAGTAAGTTGCTGCCGCTGCGAGCGCATGGTGTACTCAGGTCCCCAATTATCGCCTGGGTGTGGCCTAGTAATGGAGACGAGGTTTTGCCCACCAGGATAAAGCTACCTTCTCGGAATCATTCTGTGCACGAGTTCATTTTGTGTCTTATCCACGCTGCAATCGCTACAAAAAACGCCAGCGAACGCTATCTTCTAAACAATTCGGTGGTAAATAAAGGACGAGGCGAACGCCAGGACCGTTATTGAACTGAAGATTGACTCGAAACTGTTTTTATACGAGAAAGTCGAATATTGAGCTTTATTCTATTCCGCAATCCGAAATCGAAGAAACAAGAAATTCTTTGGAGATATACCATACTACCATATCTTTAAATGTAGCTCTAATTATCTAATGAACGGCAGGACAACTTTTACATTAGTAGTTTCTTCAGATTCAGGCAACAAAACAAGTAGCTATTTTATTGTTCAGTTACTCTCAGCGGACTAGCTGTCCCTTATTGCAAAAAAAACAAAACAAAAAACAACAACAACGGACGGCCAGAGCTATAGACAGTCGCCCAGTCAGATTGGAAAAATTTGCAGTCATGGATAGCTGGAGGTTGTGTAATATTGATTATCTGATAGCAGAGCAAACAGTTTCCTGTCAAGCTAGATAATTATATACAGAACTTTGATTTATTTTTCATCCAATTAACCTTGAAACCAATTTATGGCAACGGAAGATTCATCTGTACGGTGGTGTAAAGTCCGCTCAGGAAAAAGCCTGAGCTATTATAGATGTAAACAACATCAGGTATTGCATCCAGTAACCTCGTTCTGGTGAAAAAATCGCAGGTTCAGAGCCAACAAAATGGCGCGGATTTGGCGAAACCTTTTCCTTATTCTCTCTGTCGATACCATTCGGAATAATTTAGCGGAGGACGTACAGGTCGAATTAGAAGGACTTGGCACGCTCTTGGGCATCAAGGAACGTTATTTATACCCCTATGACCCGTACCAGAAGGACATGGACATGTTTGTGTTCAAGGGGGTTCCGTTCGCGGAAGTCCCAGTGGGGGATCTGAGGTTTGCCAAGCCGAAAGCGAAGGAGCCGTGGGGAGGGGTCTGGAACTCGACCTACTACCGGTCCATGTGTTCACCAATGCCCAACAGCGTCGGACCCGTTCTTTGATATCCCGCCGCAGAACGAAGATTGTCTTCACTTGAATATTTGGTCACCTGATATCAATAGCGTAAGTGTGCGCTCCCTAACGTCCTACTGTTGTTTATATGTATTTTCGATCCATTTAATAACGAAATTAGTTACGACAACGGAAGGATAATAATCTTATTTGGACAATCAGTCCCTACCGGTTGGTATTGAATCTCGTCATGGTACTTCATTTACAGATATGGCTTTAATTATACACTGTTTGATTCCTGACATCAGTCGAAGACTATATGCAGTCATGCCAGTGTGTGCGAGGGATACAAGTACCCCATTATTCCGGTTTGGACACGAGAAGGGGCGGTAAAAAAAAACTGGGAATTGTACAAAATGGACATTTTTGGCCAATTCTGGCTTGTGAACACGATAACTGGACCCCACCTGTGGATCAAGCTCATACAATGTGGGTACCCCAACTGAAGTACATGAATTGCACCTGAGGTCAACATAGGTCTGAAATATCCGTGCGAATATAAGTCCAAAAATAAGCTCCTTCTCAATTAGAGTACAATGACCCTATTGTTTTTGTTGTAGATAATGTTTTTATTTCCTTTGATTCGAAAATTGTGAAAATTATTATTTTGGCAAATTCCGAGTGTTGACACAAGTGTAGAGCATTCGTCTTCCATCCGGAGGATCGGGGTTGGGTTACACCAAAGACTTAAAAATGATACCTTATTGCCTTCCCGCTGGCGCTCAACACAAGGGATTTGATCAGGGTCAAACGAAGGGTAGACAATTCGCAGTTTGCTGTGTGTGATCATCCCCAACCCCACATTCGGTACCGCCAAAGAGGCATTGCCTCATTCAGTGTACCTGTATGGTGGAGAATTCGCAGCTGACAAAAACGTGCCAGTTCCAGGTCGCACACATTTCCGGTCTTGACTCTTGAATAGGTTCAATCCTCTGCTTGGCAAGTATATCATGGAAAAAAGATGGTGGCTTCGTATTCTGGTGAGCCTCGAATAAGCCTTACAGAGGCGACGCTTTGCCCGCCTTCAATAACATTATAATCAATTACATGATTTATATAATACTGACACTGGAATATTAATGCTTGTTCGTTTTTAATATCTCAGAATATCATGTTCTTTTAAGGTTGATGAGTATCCTGTGATGTTCTGGATTCATGGCGGTGCGTTCACCCTCGGTTCAGCTCTAAATAAACCTTACGAGGGCGACGCTTTGGCAGCTTTCAATGACGTAGTGGTTGTGTCCATTACTACAAGGCTTATGGTATGGCTTTGTCGCTACAGGTGAGAACAAGACGCAAAACTGCGTCGATATTCCTTGCTGTAGGCCTACTATTCACGACTTATTTCGCCCTAACACGTCCTTATTCCCATTGTGTATATTTGGCCGTTCTGGTTTGTTATTTTCTTTGTATTTATTTTGGTAATTTTTGTTTTTTAGTCACTAGCTCCGATAAACATTCCTTGAGTTCTAGTGTCCTTTCTGTATTGCACTGTTTTATACAAGACGAAATAAATGAATCGAATTGAATTGAATCGTAGCAGTCATTGAAGCAACTATTGTGATCGTTATGCAGTCACACACATACGCAATATATGCTCACGCTTGCAACACATAAGTTAACGCAAAGTCTCCCCGTGATCGTCGTTCAGAAGAGTTTTCCAGAAACAGTTTAAAGGGGTCAGGTCTCCCCATTGCCCAAGTGACCGATAGATCTCAATACTGTGCTAGTCCGTGCATGTTCTTTGTTTCTTTACGACGTAATGCGTATACTGCCAATTGGTAAATACTACAAGTAGGAATAGTAAACGTTGACATTAGCTACTCTGAATCATGCATTCTCGTATTCCTGTTCGTTTAGTGATGCAGTGATGCCTGGGAATTACGGTCTATGGGATCAGCAGCTGGCCTTACAATGGATGTCAACACGCACATCGCAAGTGGGTAGAACAACATCCTTCTTATCCAATAATAACTCACATTGAAAATCGTCTTTTAGTAATCTATTTTTTGTATGTTCAGTGGTCGTATTTGAGCTACCCAATTAAGGCCTTTTCAGTAGACCATGTCCTATTATAATCCTAGGGAGCTCTTTCCGAGTCTCCAGATCCAGTAGCAATTCGAAGTCAGTAGTCGGGAGGCAAAAGGCAATTCCTCTCGACTGATGACAACATGACTTTCCCGATTCGTTGAAGTGACATTTTACCGATGGTTTGACTATTCCAACACATTTCAGGCGATCCTAGTAGCAGCTCCGTGACGCGTGGGGTGGAAGATAAAGGTGGGAGGGCTGCCAGTGGTAAATCACCACCAGTCGTGGCAGCCATAATATCATCCTGCTCGTTCCGCGGGATCAGCCTCATTCTTCATAGGAGCACATGCCAGGGTGGCACCGAATCGCATCCACTCGCCCCGCCTTCCCCGGGGGCAAGTGACTGGGCCTGGGTCTTGCCCACTCCGCAACTCCCTGGGGTATCCTCGAAGCTGCGCCAACCGTGAGCTATGGGGACGTCCCGGTCCCATTCGGGCCCAACCCCCGGATCCCGTTCACACGGGACACGATAGGCAGGATCGTCCGCCGAGGAGCTCACCAATGTCCGAAGAAGCGCAGTGGTGATCGTGAATCAGGCAGCTAACCTTCACTATCCCTGCCCTCGGACGAATAGACGTATAACCGAATCCAGCATATATATGTGTAGGCTGTTATGCGATATGTGTATGTAAAACGATTGTATACATAGCATTGTCCCACGAAAAACGTCCTACTTCATATTCCACATATCATGCACAAACATAGCGAGTATGGTCGTTTTCATGAGATATCTCGTCGACAAAGTAACAGAATATATTATATCGACATCCATGCAGGAGCTTTAACACACATGCTCCTGTGGCAGTATATGGGAGAGCCAAATCGGTGGTTTCCCTAGGACCTTTAGACCATATATTGCTACTACGGAACCTCATAGCCATTAGTATGATGCCGAGTATGGAAGTGTATTGCAAATGATCAGCGAAGATTATGATTCTTCTATATGCGGAGAGGGCAAGTTTGGAGGCCAACTATGACTAGACTTCTAGCACTTTCTATTTATCACACTATGCAGCTGAACCATGTAAAACATGTACTTTTGACAATATTGTCCCAACGAAATATTAGATGGGATTCGACTGAAAAATAAATAAAGACTAAAATAAATTGGGCGAAGGATATTGAAGAATAACCCCATTTTTTAAGTGAATAAGTCTTCCTGTTATCATGGCGCATAATTATGTAGGATCTATGGGCAGTATTTGCATCGTTCCCCTCGTGATGCCATAAATTCCTCAAATTTCTCGAAACTAAATGAAATATCTCAACAAGCCACCAACCTCGAATTTGTGATACAGGGTTCTGATGTGTCCTCTTTTCATCTGTGCTAGTTGAAAGCCTTCATCTTTATCTGAAGACTCAAAGCGCCCCCAAAGGGCATGGAGGATAGTGTGCTGCATGGTAGAACCGTTACTATTGGCCTCAATAGATGTCCACACCTTCTTGAATACATTTTCGCTTACCGGACCAGCAATGTTAGGGGGGAGGTGTTCCATTTACGCAGGGTCCTCGGAAAATAGGAGCCCCCAACGGCATTAACACGACAGACCATGTTTTTGAAAGACGAGTGTTGCGACCTAGTGTCGCTAAGGTGAGAAATGAAGAGACCTTGTGTGGGAACAATCAATTTATTGCTGAGGAATCTTTGACAAGTCACAAGATCTGTGCTCGAGAGTTCCCTATTTTAGGGAGGACACGACACGATGTCACTAACACTATCGGTGCGCGGGAAACGCCTGGTAACAAATTACCAGCTCTGTTTTTGGACCATTTCCAGTTTCTTTTGTGGTGATTGTGTAGGGAGACCACACTTGGGATGCGTATTCAAGTTGGGGACGAACATAAATCTTGTAGGCAGTTTCTGCAACATGTGGGGGCAATAGTGAAGATCCTACTAAGAGATCAAAGACTTGGTGCCTTAACAAATACGGAGTTTATGTGGGGGCCATGGCAGTTTGGAGTTAGAATGACTCAAGATAGGGTGATGAGAGTTGACAGGAGCAAGGTGTGGCCTAGGAGAACTATAAGGAATTTATAGGGTTTAGTTTTTGAAGCTTTCGTGACAGTGAGGACATGGTATTCAGTGGGGTTGAAGGACATATTCCAGTCCTGGACCAGTTGTCAAGTACTTGGAGGTCTCCCTGAAGTACTAATTGGTCTTGATGGGAGTCGATACTGTCTGTACAAGGGAGCGTCATCGGCGAAGATACACAATCAGGGAGAGGGTCCTTTATGTAACGAAAAAAAGGAAAAACAGAAGAAAGCAAAACGGTTCCAAAACCATGGGCGCCAACAAGTGGGGGACGGGTGGACATGTCCCTCCCACTGTCAAAAGTGGGGGGGATATCATTCGTTTACGTCCCCCCCCCCCACTTTTTCGGACCGATAATAAGAAATAATAGGCACATGCCCAGTTTTGTATTACTCTAGCTTGATTCAATTTTTGTCCAACAAACAATAATAGCGTTGGAAAGTTTGTCTTAGGACCAATAATTCAGGGCGAGACACAGGTGAAGCATCTGGACCCGAACTAGGGCAGAAGTCGAAGGATTACTCATGCTCCACCCAGTTTTCGAATTTTAAATCGCATAGCCAAAAGTGCATAATTTTTCGAGTGAATCACGCCAATGGCGTTTTTCTCCAGGCGTTGTAGGCTAAATATGCGATGTAATGCTTCAAATTATTTTCGTTCACTTGATTAATTTCGGAAGCCTTGAAGGGCAGACTGCCCCCCCCCCCCCAGATGAAAAAGTCGGGCGAAAATTCGTGGACGATGGGCCAAGGAAAAAAAACATAAAAGCAAAGTGAGAAAAAAAGGCCTGATTTTTGCAGTCTGTTTCGTAAATGCCCGGAAAACAATGCATTTTTTTCGCGCGCGCTTCGCGCAGGTCCGTAATTTCAAACGACCGACTTGTAAAATTCGGGTACAAATTTTCTGCTCCCAAATTTTTGCGGACAATTTTTTGTTTGACTAAATCACACATGTGATGTGGTGATTATTGGTGATTGATATTGACCTGGCAAGTGCCGTTTCGTCGATCTGGAGGGTATGAAACACTGAAATTTTCTTGGGCCGCTCCGCGCCAACCGATGGTGACGATCCGCTCAGGATTTTTGGTCAGTTACATTTCGAATGTGTACTCCCCCCCAACTTTTCGAAAACGCCTCCGACGCCCCTGGCCAAAAAACAGTTCCCTGTGGGAACCAAAGAGAGCTTTAGGTTATATGTAGAGGACCTCACCTGTCCACAAGGGTTCAGTAAGAATCATATCTATATATAAGATGATCATGGGGCACCTGTTCAAAGGATTGGTTAAGTGAGTTACAAGCAGAGTACCCAAGTCAAAGCAAATATGTTGCATGACCATTGGCCTTTAGATATACAGGCATAATATTTTATTTAGACAGAGCTTAGAGAGAGATATATACTTTCAAGAATTTTGGCGGAAATCCCAATTGGTTACCATATTCGGTCAGAGCGCCGGGGGGGGAGGGAGCAAGTGTCGCTAGCAGAGACGTACCATTTACAAGTTGGCCATACTTCAACCAACGCCATTTTAATGTTAAGTTTCCCTCAAAAACCCTCATGCACACGCCAAATGAAAATACAATGTCTCTAAAGTACGTGTTCTGAAGAATTAGCGGACAGATGTGTCCGAATGAATGGGAACCTATCGAGGGGCATATATATTGATTATACCGTTATAGTGCCGATATTTGCACTACACCCATTATTATCACATATGTTCCGGAGCGGTGGATGAGATATTATAGTAGGTTGAATTTCCCTGCATTCACTGTTGCTGGTTGTTATAACAACGGTGATATGCTATGGTAAAACAATAATAATGGGGTGAAAGACTCCAATTAGGGTCTAAGGTCCTGATCCCCCAGCTTAGGAGGGCCTAATCCGTAACGTTATTGTCCTCACAAACTACTTGGACCCCTACCCAATTGCTTTGAACCCCTTTCTCCAACCTGTACAATGAATGCATTTATACTGTTGTAATGTTATCAGGTCACTAAACGTCTCAATACAACCAGCAGTCAGCGCGATGAACATCAATACTGCTTCTCAACTGTTCAACTGATCGCACACGATAACGTTTGGTACATTACAGAACTCGCCCCTTGAACCGAGGGCATAGCTCTGACCTTCTTTACGACAGGGCCACATTCTTGGTTTTCTACTGCCGACTGGGAAGTTATTTTATCAAAACTGAAAATGCCTCAATTATTCGCATTCTCTCATTTTCATTGTCGAATTCGGAGCGAGGGAATAATGTAGACTTGAAAGTAAACGTTTCAATGACAAAAAATCTGTTCAATTTCGACTGAAAAGGACAGACTCAAATTTTATATGAAATCGGTTCAAATTTGAAAAGTGGATCGTTGAAATATTTTCGTTGTCTGCCGATGCTCCGTATTTTACGTTTCCTGTGGAATTTTTCTGAGAAAATATATGTATCCCGTACTATTTCCTCCAGACATTTCATTTTTGTCCAAGATTAGCCTCTCCACCGCCGCTGTTTCGAGTTTCACGTTAAAGAATCCGTTCCCAGTACAATTGAAACCCACTATCAAGGTCAAATACCAACTTGTCCGCAGGCGATGCTACCCTGGGGGAGAAGCGGCTTGATTTTATGTCCGTGAACCGGCCGATCGCCAGTTCACTTGTCCACCGTTCAAGGGGCTGGAAATTCTAATGTATATCTAGCAAGAAAGCGACGGCCCTTGTTTGTGTTATTCCACGACGCTAATCGTTTCTAGCCAGTTTCATCATTGATTACGAGATTTCGTCACTCTAGTAAGCTAATAAAATATCAGTAGGATGATTTTCCATCGTGATGTCATATAGAAGGCACCGCTCATTGTTCGCCAGATGTTGTGAAACGATATAGCCTCTTTAAAGTAGATGATCAGTTGTCAGTTTATGCGAAATGAAACGTTGGTGATCTTTCTTTCCATACTTTGTAATATAGAGCGGTTCTATGACTTCACCCTGGGCATACTCCTCCGATACGAGCGATAACCGTAGAAGACGTTCGCTCTCGGGGAGACTGTGGGCTGTGTGGGAATGAGGGACTCGATCCAGCTCGCGAGTTGCCTCCGTAACGTCAGTCAAGAATCGCTTACAGTCGCTTTTCAGGCGGTGAGTAGACAGTTTATGATCCATTAGGACGAATCATCTACGAACGTCAGTCAGTTAAGTCAGCGATATTAAGCGCAGTGCCTTCAGAACCCTTCTTTTATGAAGAGAACAAAAATCCAGGAAAAAGCAAGATATTTTCTCCAACATCCAGCCTGCATAGGTACACGTCTCAGTAGCATGGTTTGATATCTAGTCATCCACAAGGTGAATTCCAACTTTGATTCCAGAACTCGTTCGGGTACTGGTAGACGGGGACTTCCTCCCGGGGCCGCCGAGAATCCTTCTCCAGGAGGGGAAGTTCAAGCGGTGCCCCATCATGCTGGGTACCACCAAGGACGAAGGTGACCTCTTCGGAGCCTTCCGGTTTGCGGACAGTCCTTCCTAGGAGGATCCCTAATCATATGAGAACGCTTCAACAGGATAACGGGCAGTTATCTGGCGGTAATGACCACGTTAGCCGGGCCATCCAACAAGAGTACATTGACTGGTCGCAAGCGGACAACGAGAGCGCGAATTACTTCAGAGCTTACATTCATCTGGAGACAGACTATAACTTCCTTGGCCTCAGTCTATGAAGCAGCGGGGCGTACGCTCAGAAAGGACAGACTGTTTCGGTAGTTGCTTACTCTATGAGTCTTTTGCACGTCGGCACCTGGTTACACCACGATCGGTTCCCAGTTCACGTTCAACGGCATACTAATACCGTTTGCTATTAACATTTCAAACTTGTTTTATGGTGTCATGGAGGCGGGGGGACCGTGGCGGTGAATGCGTGCTCAGCAAATATTATTTATGTACTCAATACACTATTGAGTGAGTTGCTACTGATATGTAATAACACGCTGTTTGGTGAAATGCAAGGTGTAGTTTTCCCTGTCCGGCGATGAGGTGCCATGTCCTGTTATTTTGGGCTTTCACTTGACGACTCCATTGTCTGGTTGCTGGCTAAAATTTGAAAGTCGAGCAGCTTGAGTCCGATGGGTCAATGACCGAGTTGGCCATTGACGCTTGTAGTCTGTCTCTTATGCCTGTTTTTTTTTTCAGGTGGATGTTCAGCTACATCCCTGACCATAGTAAAGTTATCCAATGCATCCCGGTATGGAAGGGATCAGCTCATGGAGACGACATAGAACTCATCTTCGGCAATGGTTTCCAGGATCAGTACTTCAACAGGAGAATAATTACTCAGACTACGAGCTAGAACTCGCCCTGGATATGCAGCGCTACTACACGAATTTTGCCCGAACCGGGTGAGAAAAGTATAAAGATAAATTCAATTCCAAGATATAAGCGTATCGGGGGCAGTTTAGCAGGTTGGAATTCAAACATACCGATCATCTCGCTAACTCTTTTTTTGGCTGATGGTGTGGTACGTCCCAGCCATGGAGCATTCATAATAATTGGAGAGGTAATGTCAGCCTATGCTTGTAACAGTTTTATTAGACTGTCCATCGTGCGAGTTGTCACAGAAGAACGAGCAATTGCATTTGTATGGGTAACATTGTATCGTCAATATACAGTTTGTGTTACTCTACTTTCGATTGCAGCAAAGTTATGGAGACACATTCTAGGGTAGGGCAACTTGGATGTGAAAAGTACAAGTATATGTACATGAAGTATCAATGCGAAGTATGCAATCGCATTCCTTTAGGGACATTTTTGCTTCTATGCTACAGATAGGGCGACAAATGCCAAAACTTTCGTTGTACATGCCTCGCACGTAGACATATGAAAGTTACAAAGATGACGTGTTGTATTGTATTGTTTATCTCTATATTCCTCATAGCAGCGTAAATCCAGTATAGGCGAGTTATCGTTGGATTGGATGGCCGGGTATTAGTCACAGCCCACGCAGCTGTGATAGTAAGTACTGGATGGTCGCACTGGACTCGGGAAGGCACCTACTGTCCAGGCACTGAACATGATCATGTCATATATCGTCTGATATATTCAGTGTGATACGCACAGTTCTATAATTACTGAGTGAAGTAGAGGGCGGGACATGGCGAGAAGGAATCTGAATATGTTGGGGTTTTTGTTTGATTAACCAGCAATCCTAACATTGGTGCTGACAATGACGGTGTGCCTGGTGGTGAGTCAGATTGGGCCCAGTTCACGATCCCTGAGATGAATTACAAGGAGCTGACAGTGGGTCTTCCAGACAAGAGGGCCTACAGATCATCCGAGTGTAACTTCTGGAACAATATGGTCCCCAAATTAGCTACAGCAACAGGTGAGAACAACCAAACTTTTCCATATAACGTAGTATAAATAGAGAGACACAGGCTAAACCGAGTGTTGACTTGTCAATTTATTGACAGCTAGAGACCTGTACCAACACCAGAGACATACACACTGTGGATGCTGGGCTCATTTTTATGGGATATGATAGACCACTTGGCCACTTGTCAAGGGAAGAACGACATTACATTATTATACATATACTGCACCCTAATCTCTTACTACTCCACTTTTCACCGTCCTATATGATATGACATGTGAGCATTAAAATGATATTAGCCAGACGATAATCGGGGACCCATGAAAACCTACTGCAAGGAAAATCTTCCTCCGGGTAAGGCATACCAGGAGAGCATATTGGTAGCTTGTCATTATTATTATTATTATTATATTATTATATTATTATTATTATATTATTATTATATTATTATATTATTATTATATTATTATTATTATATTATTATTATTATTATTATTATCATCATTATTATTATTATTATATTATTATTATTATCATCATTATTATTATTATTATTATCATCATTAATATTATTATTATTTTTCAGGTGGCATAATGGATGTGATAAAGACTGGCAAGATGATTACTACCAGTGGCAGCAGCAGGATATGACGGCATGGTTGGAGGAATACAAGAGATATGTGCAAACTCTTCCATCTTGTGATCCTTAGACCAGCCCCACCCTTCACTATATAGAGTCAGTTCAGCGACTGTAGTCTAGCTGACTGTTTATCATGCGCGTTCGGAACATTCCCTCCACTTCTTGTTTACAGTACTCCAATTTAGTTTGACATATTCACTTGTAAATTATTTCAAAACGTGGCCTCCTCCATTGGGGAGAGTTCTTGCGCAATACAAACATACGATATGTGGTAACTAATAGTGCCTTAGCTTCCTACGACAGTAGACCGTAACTCATTTAAACCTAAAAGTGATGAGGCGAGGATTCCCTAGATGGCGGGGATGTGTTGTGCCGTTGCATCTGAAAAAATCCTAATGATTTTTTTAGGAGAATGTTCAACTGCCAAATAATGTGAAAGGGCCAATGTGGGCTGATGTGAAATATCGAGCAACTCATGAAAAAGCATGTTAGATTGCTTCATCTAGAAGATATACCATATAATCAATACGCCGTGATGCGGCATTATTGACGCACCCGTAACAGGGTAATTCTGCCTAACCAGTGTTGGTTACTTCATTTGAGGATTTATTTTTGCTGTATCAGTCTATATGCAACCAACTGCAGCTCATTCAGGCAGGATTTATGATCGTATACTCCCATGAATCGGCTATTATAGTGTCTTACCGCATACGGACAAACTCGCGTCCATGGAATCCCAGCCTCATCGTCTCACAATCCCCGCCGAATAATGGACGGTGCCGTTTACACGAAGACACGGAAAATATGTCAACGGGATATCATTCCTTGACCATATCTTTATGAGGATATACGGCCAGTATTGAATTGTATCACTGGGAAGAGTTTACATCGTGACGTCATGCGAAGCGTCGCTGTCGCTTTCGCCAGTTGCTACCAGACTAATGCCTTATTCAAGGGGTTCCTCATGAGCAGTGGCGTCGTACCCATTGGAGGGGGGAGGGGATGGGTCGTGTACAAGGCGTTAGTACAAGGTTGAGGTCAGACCCCCCCCCCCCCCATGACCCAAGTGATCAATGAATTTGTAAACCCAAATTTTTTGCAGTTCAGTGGAGGTTTGCAGCTGTTATTTAGCGCATATTGCAGCATCATGTATCTAGGGAGCCAATAAATTTCCCTTTTTGCCAATAGGGAGAGTGATGCCATCAATGAGGGCGCACTTCCTGGGTTCCTACCTCCACCCCCCCCCCTCCCGACACAATCTCGCGGTACGCGCCGGCTCCTCTAGTCGTGGGATACACTGCGTTTGCCCTAATAGTGTAATACGACTACCTTCTTTAACAATCAGTGCAGTGGGAAGAAAAAGCAGCGTAGACTGTCTTCAAACATGTACGAATGGAAAGGAGATCAGTTAATGTTTTCGCATTCGCTTTTCGCATTCAGTTACTACTCGGTTGACACATGATTCCTTTTGTTTCAATACAATGGTCGCATATATACTCAGATAACCAACAAAGCACTGTGAATGTTGTCTTTTGTGTCTCTTGTAAGAGGGGTTCCGTGTAGGTGCGGGTGCGGGCTGCGGACTTGCGGCATTAAAGGTCAGCACAATTAAGGCGTGACTTTGAAGATTGTTTTCCTCCGATCAGTATGGAAAAAAAATCCATTCCCCAAATTGATGTTCAGTTGATAGGACAGGGAAGATGAGACAAACCTACTATTACGCAATGTCTTCGTGACATCACGGAGGGAAGAAAAAATGCAGCTCAATGTGAAGTCAGGGCAAAAAATTACTTCTTCAGATCTCTGTCACACGAGTACGGTAGACCTGATTTGAATGTGGATGTCACACATTTTTAACGATATTTATATGTCAGTATGCGTTACTTTTAACGAAAAATTAACCTTTTCGGAATTTTTAATTTCGGTTCCTTCGTGACGTCATTAGACCCAAACAAATAATGTAAATAACTAAATAAATCATCCGCACCTTTCGCAAGTATGTGTATGCGGTTTTTGCGTTGTGTACGAGAATTACTGCACAATCTGACAATAGCATAATTATGTGCTTATCTAAACGTGTGTTTGGTATTGCATGAAAATCGATCGCACTGTATTGAATAGTGTATATCCATCCTAATATTCTCGTATCTATTTCATTCCTCATGTGAATTAGTAAGTTTAGAAGATAGAAGATATACTGAATGAAACAATCGATCGTAATATGTTTGCATTTTCCGGTAGCCTTAGACGCAATTTGGTGCAATACAGCACTCTAAAACACTCACACAAATAATTCGCATTTTCACATGTTCTTCAGATGCGATTGGCTGCTTGCTCAGGATCTTTGGGAGTTGGTGTAAAATCTACCTAACAGCGGATCGCCAACATGCTACGGGACCATTCCCAATTTGGATTTTCTCAAGTTGGCAACCTGATGACTGGTACAGGACTCTGAAATGTTTTTCCTGCTTTCGGGCATTCCCCCCCCCCCCCCCCCACACACACACACTTTGGAAAACATGTTCACATTTACGGTTGCCTTTGTGCAATCTGGCCGCATTTTTTGTTTTTTTTTTAGCACATCTTAGAAAAACGCACTTCGTTCCAGAGATAATTATCTTCGCGTTTTCTTGAATTTGTCAAGTTCTCATCATCATGAATGGACTTACTACGACATGGTTTATTGTTAATACCGACTCCTTCAGGTGGTCATTTTGGCTCAGACATTCCAGATTTAAATGCATCTAGTCTCACTATGCAGGAATTAAGTGGTCCTGGGTGTTTCCTGGTGATGGTGTGAATTCTTCATCATCATCTTCAACTCTGCCTCTTCAATAAGCTTGTGCCTGTTTGTGCTGTCCCCTATGCAGTGATAACCACTAATTGTTGTTTGCAACTTTGCATAGTACCAGACAACAAAAGAACAAGACAGACATGCAAGATTACAAATTGCACTAGCCTACAGTGGCGTCGAGCCCATTGGGGCCCGGGGAGGCCGGGCCCCCCAAATTTTGTCAGAGGTGTCATGAGATGCGTTGTCATGATTTACATAAAAAGGTATTCACGAAAACGAAAAGTGAACTATACAGTCGATTTTTCTTTCATAATCGTTGTGGATTTCCCCCCACACACCTCAACTTGAACATATATCGAGATAGTAATACCATTGCCTTCGAATATGTCTGTCCTAAGCTCGCGCTTGATATCTTATATAATTATACATAGCGCCACCAACTGACCAACCTGCGGTCGTTCACGACTTCTACCGGCCAAGAAAATGCGAGCTAATGCATAAAAAATGGCGTGAATCACACGCTGAGCCCTCCCTGATGTTGTTGGAGTTGTTTTTGTTCGTTTCAGGGGAAATGTTTCAAAAACAAAAAAGCCTCACGGGGGAGGAATCCAAATGGCGGTCAGCCAGATGATGCAACACGGCACACCAGATTAATACCAAGTAGGGAAAACAAAAAAAAAAATATGTTAAAGTGGATGTCGTCAATTAAATTAAATCCTGTAAACAATATACGCACCCAGAGCAATAGATCAATTGAAACCAAAATATTATAAAAGTTATTCACCTTTGTTTCGTCAAAAAAGATAATAATATTGAAAGTATGTGATTCCGATTATACCGAGGTGGTGCTGCACCATACGATCTTTGCGTGACGTCATGCAAAATTCGCCGTCGCTTGTTCGCTGGACGCTAGGCAGACGACAATCCATCTTTAACTAGAAAAGGGGAAGGAATTAGTTACGTAACGTTCATAAAACGCTGGAAAAGATCGATGCGTGCACTATATATTGAAGTTTCCGCTGAGCTCGCGGCAACCGGTGCCGCTCTGCTTTCATAGGATATCATAGATCAAATAATTGTTGGCTCTCTAAAGTGAAATTCTTCTTTGGCGTTTCAAATATAAGTATATTTTTATTATTTTGAATGAAAAATGGACACCTGGAGCTCCCCATTCGGCAACGGAGAACATTTTACCTTAAAAGTTCGAGCTCGGCAATCAATGGTGTCGCGCAGCTTAGAGGGATCCACGACAGTGAAGTCAGTGGCACACTTCACATATTTTTCTGGCCCATCTGAAACCCGTTCATTGGGAACCCCTGGTACATGGTAAATCCTCCGTGATGCATAAACTATAAAGAAGTGTAAAAGTAAAAAGTAAAGTAAATTTCAGCCAGAATCCTATCAGCTGAATATTTGAAATGTGGAAGAAGTGACTTGTAGCCAGGGGCCTATGAAATGATCATTTTCAAGAATATTCTTCAGAATTGAAAAGTTGGAAGTTTTTGTAAATCTTAGGGGTGTTGCCCTTCTTCCAAGAAGTGACTTGTAGCCAGGGGCCTATGAAATGATAATTTCAAGAATATTCTTCAGATGAAAAGTTGGAAGTTTTTGTAAATCTTAGGGGTGTTGCCTTACTTCTATAAGACGGAAAGTAGGAAGTGTCTTTTTCCTGCTATTTGACGCACATCTGTATGTATGTTGCGTGCCGTGGTGGTGCTCGGCTTAGATAGTCATCACCTGCCGATGGGCCCCCAAAATTTAACTTTTGCACGACGCCCCTGCTAGCCTAATGTGAAAGAAAATGCTTGAATCTATACTGTAACAATACAGGCAACATGAGAGGGTCAATACGCAGATTTTAGTTAAGTTAGTTCCGCATTGGTTGTACGTGAATTTAATCCATTCCCTAATCTCAAATCATAACGATAGATACACTTTGACTCCTATATATAATACCAGCAGCCAATCACGGCAGTCGTTGTAAACCTGTGTGTTAATTGACAGAAGAAGTATAGTCATTGCGCGCGAAGCAAGCAAACTTTTCACACATTACCTGTATATAGATATGAAGATATTAGAAAAGGAATTCAGCAATCTGACTGAAAAGAGGGAAGGGAAGGAAAGTGGGGAGGGAGGAAGCATAATGACAAATTGCTGTTTTGGAAAATTTAAAAAGGGTTTATGGAGACACATTCTAGGTAGGGCAACTTGGATGTGAAAAGTACAAGTATATGTACATGAAGTATCAATGCGAAGTATGCAATCGCATTCCTTTAGGGACATTTTTGAAAAATGGTTTTCAAACTCGAGGAGTTGAGGCGGAGGTATTCCGCCCCCATTGTTCACGGGGGCTGGCGCCCCTCCATCCCCCCGTTTTCCTACGCCCTTGTCGATCCAGCGGTAAATGACCTGTTTTCACGCATGGTTTTACGCCGTGGGACTCATTGTAGACCACTTTCTTCCACCACTACATAGAGTCAATGTGGCTTGGTCCAATCACTAATAATTAGTGCATCAACGGCGAACCATACTGAGCCTCTAGTGGACGAAAATCCTGAAACAAGTGTATGCAGTTGCGCTAGCTAACTTCATTTCAAAAGAAAATGGCAGCGACCTGTAGCGAAAGTTCTCCAGACACTTCTGCTAAAACATCGAAGTCACCTATCAGGGAAGAAGAGGAAGAGGCTCAGCATTTCGCGAAAGTGGTCGCCGCCTTCAAGTTTTACAGGTTAATGCATTCTCGCTTCACTAGTTCACTTCATACTGATATTTTCGCCTAGTTTAGCCTACAACCGCAACACCGGTGAGTGTAACGTTAGCCTAGCAACTAGCCTAACGTATACTTATTACGTGACTTAGACCCTAACCATGCTAGGTAAGGACTGTTCTCATACTGAGTTATAGCCCCTCTGTGATAAGAGACCCGCACGCGTAAATGGGGTGCTCAGACACAACGCCATGCATACAGTGAGAGGGCAATATGAGTGTAGGCTACTGGCAACAATGAACAGCTACCAATATTCTTTCGGTGGGCGCCTTCTGTCGATTCTGCCCCATACATGTAAGATAGGCCACCAGGTTGCCAACGTCTATCCTCAGACAGGCATAGGACAGTGGTGCTGATCCCTCAATGAAGCATGGCCGATCCTGGCCCTCTGCGATCCCAGTAAAACTACCCGAACTTGAGTAGCCTATAGTTAGTCACACCCACACAGGTGCATATGCAACGGAACTAGTTTGACATGTAATTGTTTCATACAGCAGTCTGCAGGCGTCCTCGTTGCTTTCTAGCTCTAGGTGGTGATTACACAGGAGCTGCTTCGTACACGGGGCAGGTTGCACGGTACAGGCATGTAAATCACTCTTAATCCTATTGTGTGATTGCCATACAACTCTGCTGCATGATCCGTTCAGCTGCTCATTGCATAATACACCAATGACTTCACACCCTGTACTGCATAAACTCAGCTGTGGACATCCATCACGCACGCTGTAGGTAGCAGACAACACTGGGCCAGTGCTGTATTGAGTTGCCAGGGTAAATTTCCTTGCAATTCTCGTTCAGTAGGCCCACGAAAGATGACACTACCACTATTGCGTGCAGAGCGCGTAAGTTCTGCTACATTTTCGGGGCAATCAACAACAAAAATGTGCACTCTGTATAGGCGAATATTTAAAGTCATTCTTTCACTTACACCTTGTCCAAGCTCAACTTCTATTATCGCATAGTATTCTGTGGAAAAATTTTCCTTTCCAGGCAGCTGTCAATGTGAATTTGGTGCTATATAGCTAAGCGTTCGGAATAGTGGTGTCGCACACGAAAAGATCTCGAATGAGGCAAGATTGGACACATGCGACTTGCATAGCAACAGTGGTATACAAAACTATAGAGAGAATAAAGGTTTTTCTACAATTCCTCCCTGAATTGCTACACAAGTGTCCAGTCCAGCACTATTTCGAATGCCTGGATATAGCACACCGGAACACCTATTCCGTTCCAATTTTTTAGTGTGTTTTCACCTAGTCTGAATATAAGCCATTCCTCTTCAGTTTTTGGCATCATGCAGGCGGGCGTTGATGCAACTGGGTGCAATATAGCCCACCTAAATACGTTCCAGTCCGCTTCAAAAATGGTTTTGCGTTTCACCTGCATTGATATTATGAAAACTTTGGGAAATTTTGGCACTTTAGGTGGTCGTTGATGCAAACTGGTGCTACATAGCACACTGAAACCAGTCCATGCTGGGGGTGGGTTTACGGGACATATTTGCCAAAACCCGTTCTGGGAGGCGGTAGTGCTTTGCCTTCCAGGCCTCCTTGGCCTTCAAGTCTATGCCTCCCTTTCTCAAATTTTGTGACTATCATTCTTTACTTGAGTGGGTTCCATGAAATATTTGAGACATCCTTTTTTATGCGATTTAACAAATAGTGTAGGTCGCGCCCGATCGTTACGGCATTCATTACGGAGGACCGTATCTTAGACTACCAGGATGTTTCACACAAAATAATTTGATAAACACTGCGTGATTGATATGGTTCGGTAACAAAAACCCCTATAGCCTACAGCTCTACTCGGTTGAAATACAGAGTTTGTTATTCATATGCGGTCATAAGTGGGTCGTGTGTGGATTCTTGCAGTCAATGCAGTAACATCATCTAATCTAACCAAATTTTTGATATGTTATCAAGTGGGCCCACATATTTGGTGTGCCTAATTTTATGTGTATTTGATGTACCCTCACTGGATACGCCAATTTATGGGAAGAACATCGCCCTCTTGTTCTTCCACGTGTTGAAGTTAGTTGCGCTGGAGCCATGTTGTATGTTGTATGGTCATGTTGTATACATAAAAGCATATGAGACCAGCCCATTACTCCACGAATCTTGGAGCTTTCCTGGAGTTGATGCGTATAAGCAGCATACAGTGCTCGCTACTCTTCACAAGTCACCTCACAAGGTACCCACTTTTACATATGGGTGGTGGGACAATTCAGGATACATACCTTGTCCACTAGCACTCTGGGAAAGTCCTCTGCCTTCAATAGGATTCAAAGTCAAACTGGTATTCAATGGTTTTGCAATCCAGAACACTACCGTTATTTTGCCTCCCCAAATTGGAAATTGTGAAAAATGATAGTTACATGAACCCCATTGTTTTGGGGTCAGGTGAGTTCAGAGGTCATTTGAAGTCAACGTAGGTCAGAGTCTGATAACTTGAAATTATGAAAAGAATGCTCAGTCTGAACAAGCGTTTTGGCTTTCTGGCTAATGACAGGCTCCTGCATGTGAGGACGGAAAATTGTAGGCATAAAACAACTGGTTGTGAGTCAACGGACTAGGCCAGGCTTGAATACGACTCAAGGATTTATGAAGTCGCTGTCTTTGAAAGAATAGGCACTAGATTGTGGTTAATTTGGTGGTGAAAACGAACAGATGAAAATTTCAGATTTGAAAATCTCACATCTCTTCTCCTCTTCCATCATAGGTGCTATGGATTCGATAGAATTGAACGAGCCGAAAAGAACTATGGGAGGCTCCCTAAGAGACATAAAGAGCTCCTTCCCGATTTCCTGCCTCATCTGGCTGAGTTACGGCACTGTGTGGACCATAATTACGAAGTCATCAAAGTGATGCTGCAGCAAACAGCTGATATGTTTGAAAACCGAGAAGCCTATGTGAGTGTTCCCCTGTGAATATTTGTGAAAATGTATGCCGGTACTTGATGTATAGTGCTCTTTTATGTCACACATCTGTCTAGAGCACCTTTGTGACCTCATCCAAAACTCGCATGCACTCTGACAATCTAGAGAGTATAGTGGCAGCAGGCAGCAGCTTAAAAATGATTCCACAGGTCCCTATTCAGCACCTGGGCAGGTTATGTTGGAAAGGCTGTCGCCTCGCGGGAAACTCAAACTCACAACCTTTTGCTGTACAATTCAGAGTTCTACTGACTGAGCTGATCTGATGAAAGTCAGGTGAGGACGGCTATCAGGCTCGTCGGTTTAATGTTATTCATGAGGTTGTTAAACACTGCAGGCAATCGGCTCTGTGTTGTCTTCAGCCTTGGATCTCCGTTCTCTACATAGAAATAGTAGCCAGCAGTACGAGTTGTCCTAACTGGCTCTTGTATAGAATTGTCTGACTGCCTTGCCAATTTCTCTGAGTGAAAGAGACTCTAAGTAAGAATTTTTTTGTTCTTTGTTTCTTTGTTTATTTTTTAATTCACAGGCTATGGAGAATGGGGACCAGAGGTTAACTAGTTTTGACATGGAGAAGGTGAGGACGACCCTGAAGCAGTTTGTAAGAGACTGGAGTAGGGATGTCAGCTGAGAGGGACGCTTGCTATTCACCTATAATTAGGGAGATCGATGCTCTCTTCCCACCTAGTCAAATGTAAGTATTTATTCTATCAAAATCGTTTACAATTGTTCCAAATCCTAGACCAGTGGGATTCCATCTCAGGACTTTCCCCACAAGAGGTATTTTTCAAATCCCAGGAGAGATTTCCTTTCAGCAAAATGTTGACTTGATCTGAAATATTGGGAACAAATTGGGAACTGGGAGGGAATTTCCCCTAACGTATTTTTAGTGGGAGGGATTTTCCAAGAAGAAGCTTGTAGCCAGTATCTGACTATCCCACACCTTAGCACAAACACTGTGTGGGCTGTTTATAATTGTTTGGGAGCTTGTTCTCTCCCGATGCATTTTAGTACGTCCTTTCTCGTGTCCCTTGGGGGACTTCCCAATATTAATCAGTCACACACGGCGTTGGATACTCTCCACAAGTCACCTCACAAGGTACAATACTTTTCACACGTGGGTGGCGTAAGATATTTCAGGACACATGCATGTACAAAGCATGCGGAAAAGTCTCGGGCTCCCAATTGGCTCTGATCTCGCATTCAATGGTTTTGCAGTCTGGAGCTCTACCAACCAAGGCTAATCAGCCTCCTGGATTTAGGCTCTAATTATAAATAGCAAAGCTATTTCTGCTGTGAATAAATTCCAATCATCACTTTTTTAGGAAGAAATAACTTCCCACAAAAAGTGTTTTCTTTCTTCTATTCCATACCAAAATAGGCAAATGCATTCTTTCTCATCACTAATGGATCCATTGTTTTGTATATTTTGCCTCACCCTAACTTCAGCTTACGTTCCCTCAGAAATTTCCAATGAGGTTGATACATCAGCGGATAGATGCTGTTGTGGCCCATTCACTGCACACAACTTCATGGCGCTATGCCTGAATGCAGACATTTTCAGAAAGGTTTTTGTCCCTTTTTTTTGGATGATGGTATTTTGCCCAGTGTCGCAAAAATGTGACCGTGGTGCTGGAATGGTCAACTTTTGACCGATGATCAATTCATAGTCAATCAAATAGGCTTTGTTTGTTTTGTTGTTTTCTTTGCTGTTTTTTTTTTTTTTTTTTTTTTTTTGTTTTTTTTTTTTTTTTTTTTTTTTTTTTTTTTTTTTTTTTTTTTTTTTTTTTTTTTTTTTTTTTTTTTTTTTTTTTTTTTTTTTTTTTTTTTTTTTTTTTTTTTTTTTTTTTTTTTTTTTTTTTTTTTTTTTTTTTTTTTTTTTTTTTTTTTTTTTTTTTTTTTTTTTTTTTTTTTTTTTTTTTTTTTTTTTTTTTTTTTTTTTTTTTTTTTTTTTTTTTTTTTTTTTTTTTTTTTTTTTTTTTTTTTTTTTTTTTTTTTTTTTTTTGTTTTTTTTTCTTTGTTGTGTTTTTTGTGGATTAATTCTGTTTTTTCCTTTTTTCGCTGTTCCGTCATCCCATCTTCTGTAGCTGTGCTCGTACCAGGTGCTGGCCTCGGGAGGCTCGCTTTGAGATCGCTCGGAAGGGTTACGTCAGCCAGGGGAACGAATTCAGGACTCTCATGCTCATCGCATCTCATTTTGTTCTTAATTGGTAGGTTTTGGGACGTGAGATCTTTCCTAATCTGTGGGGTTGGGGTGGTGGGTGTAGTGGCCTGCAATCTATTTCACATACTCAACTTACCCCATATCGCACTTTGCACCACAACCCCACGCCATTGAACCTCTGGCAATTTTTTAGAGTAGTCCGGGTTGGCAACCCTATCATCCTTCTTATTTTACCAGCTGAACGTCCAAGTTCATGAGCATCTTGGCTAGAATGGCATCACTATTTCATGCGCAAATCACCCATCTGCCTGGAATAATGAGAAGGATGATAGGGTTGCCTGCCCGGATTTCTGTGAAAGATTGCCAATATTCAATGGCTTGGGGATGGGTTGCAAAGTACAATTAGGAATAGGTATCATAAGCTCACAGATTCACGAACAAGTGAGTTTTGTGAAGTCTGTCCTGTCTGCTGTAAGAGGCAACTACTAGGTAACACCCATGTGTTGTGTGTTCAATCTTCAGCCAATCAAAACAAAAAAATCGATCAGTTGGCCTTTTCTTCCTCCATGTTCTGCTCAGACGTGTGTGGGCTAAGAAATTGACGCTATTCTTCAAAATGAATTTGGGAGGAAGGTACTTCCAACGTTACTCTCTACATGCATGGAAATCTTCGAATCATTAAATATGCCCAATTTCTCTGGAATGGCATCCAAAACATTTTGTTGCAAGATGTTGCACAAGTCCTAGTGACATTTTGCAGTCTGCACAATGAATGCTCCGTTGATATGGTTGTATATAAAACACCCGGTCAAACAGAATTCAAGGAATGGGTGCAACCTAGCTCTTAGATTGCTGTATGTACATCAATTTCAGCCTGAAAGAATGACCAAGTGAGTGCTCGAATTAGTTAATATGGTGATTATTAGGAGCTTACGGAGGAATCATCTATGTTTTTCTGTGACAGTGGCGAGTTTTGAAGGGAGCAACATCAATTAATTTCCTGTAGATTTACCAAGGAAGGCAAGGTTACCATACTACCGTAGTACTCATTGTTACATCGCTACAACTTGTTTGTGGTGGAGTTATGTGTCTCTGTTGCACCGGTTTAGGAACACACAGTGGCAATGTCTTTCGTTGAAATCATCTTGCAACATTATAGGAATGATAAATTGCATCGAATACAACGATTTGAGCTTTGCATTTAAAATATTTTGAATCCTTCCACATTGACCAGTACTTAGCATATTCACCTCTCATCCTCTTGTCTGTCTCGTCTGTCGGCTGTGAGCAGTCACATTGATTTTCCAGTTCTCTAGGTTCTGGGAAAGTGGTCGGGTCCTGGAGTTCACGGATCAAACCTTTCGGATGGGGATGTGAAATTGCGGCCTCGGGAGATGGTTAGGATTGGTTGCCTCCTGCCTCGTATCATCTGAGCACTAGTCAAGAAGAGCAGGCGATAACATCGCCAATGCTCCTCATCCTTAATCGGCTTCCTGAACCATAAAAATAAAATAAAATAAATTCACCTCCAGAAACTTCTAGTTGTAAATTTGTTCCCTATTTCACCTCCACGGCAACAAATATTGATATTTTTTCTCCCCTTTGTTCTTAATCTGCAGCTCACCAGGTATAGAATCAGCACACACTGTCTCCGTGGATTAATAATTTCAATAACTCAAAGTCTATGTCAGAACCAGGTGCGGTCTGTCAAGTTCCCTGACATCAATCCAGACAGTCTTCCTCCACATTCCTCATTCTCAATGATAGCTGGAGACTTTCTCGATGTGTACACATCACCAGGTAATGAATAATTCATCCAATCACCTTCAACTCACGTCATAATATATATCGCTACCTGTATACTTGGACAGCCTTGGGGGGGGAGCTACCCAATATTTGATGGGATCCCCCATTGACTCATTTTTATACAGGGTATTTTGGGGGGATATGGGAGTCATTTTCCCCTCCCCCTCTCCAATATCTAGAGCAACTTGCTGCTCTTGTCACTATAAGGTCAACTTTGTCAATGTGCCACAGTTGTAGATGCATGCATTTTACACGTTCGAGTATTCACCGTAAAATTCCCGAATTCCATTGTTTAGCCTGTTTGAACGATTCATTTCTGGGTTCAAGTTCACATCATAGGAACAACGTGACATTGAGTGACTCCATCGTGGGCGACGTAGTACGGCTTTTGCTGAGGTTGTCTCATGCGCAGTTGGTTTAACGTTGCATCATACATTGTCGTCGCCATCGTGAAATCTAAAGCCCCCTATTTTGACGGGTCTGTCAGTCTTGATTCAAATTAAATCCTACCACAGTGAACCTTTTTTCAGTGGAAAAGAAAGAGATCTCGCAGAATGTGATTGACAAAGTGCATGTTCAGTCACTGAGATGTTACCCACACTGGCTTTCACTGACTGGGTTGAAGAATGGTGAAGTGGTATCAATGACACTTTGCAAGCAGATATTCCGGTTTCCAGGTCCAGCGGTCACTGGGCATTTTTCTCCTGGGTGGCTGGGATCACGGTCACGGTGGGCGGGTTCTTGGTCTTCACTTCATAGTTCCGCTGTGGTGCGGTGGACTTGCTGGGGTTTGTTACAGGATATTTGCAATGAGACTCATCCTTCGGCTGTGAGCAGTCAGGTTGGGCTTGAAATTTAATTCCTCCAGGTTCCAAGAAAGTTGTCAGGTCCTGGAGTTCGCTGATCCTCCTTTCTGATGGGGAAGTCAAATAGCATCCCCAGGAGCAGGTTGGGATTAATTACACCCCGCCATCGGGTATCGTCTGAGCACTAATCAAGAAGGAAAGGCGAGCTTTCGCCGGTATCGCTGGTACTCATCTGTGATCAATACCGCCAGGCACCAGGGTTCCTTGATGAGCCTTATTGGCTTCCAGCACCTGTTGAATTAGAATGAATAAATCAAATTGAATGTTCCTGTGTAAGAGGAAGGCAGGTGGAGTGTTTCTGTCAGTCGCTGCATGATACTACCCAAGTTATTGGAAGTACTAATCCAGCATTTAGCAAATGGTCTCTGATTAGGCCAGGGGAATAAACAGGTGATTTTGGAGTTTCATGTCTCCTGCCCACAAATTGAGTTGATTCATGAAGAATTACAGAGAAGTAGCTTGATTTAATCTCTGGACCCACAAAGGTAAAGCTTTGGTCCATGCCTTGGAAATTATTATGGGATATGAAATATTGTATCCTTACTGGCTAGAAGTTATGACGTGAACTGAATACTGCTATCAGGTCAGGATGTTTCAGGCTACTGAAAATATAGCTATGAGTGTTTTCAGATATACTTGGCATACGGGGACATATTGAGCAGTCACATGACTTAACATTTTTTTTGCAACCATTAATAATAGAGTACAAAAAGCTATGCAACTCTTGACCCATGCCATGAAATTCTGAAATCATCATCTTCACGACAGATCTCATCTTCATCTTCACAGGATGCTGGGATTGCGTCGCCACATGTTACTTCATCGACACAGCCCATAACATCATTGAATATATTGAGACAATTTACAAGATTCTCAAGCCTGGTGGTTACTGGATCAATCATGGTAAGAATGCACTAGACTCTACCAGCTTCAGTGACACGGATGTCAAACAAATTCATTCTGGCTCAATAATGCACTCCATCATCTTCCATTGCACAATGCCATATGTTGTTATGTTTTCACCTTTATTGGTCCACACTATTATATTAAATGAAGAACAGCACTTTGTTATGTTGGTGACATGTCTGGACTGCTTCACAGATATTACCATGGGTACCTGTGTTTCATCTAAAAATTTGGCCAGTGAGTCAAAATTGCCATTTCCCTTCATTTTGAAGATTGTGATGAGTCAAATTCCCTAGTGTGCACCTGATTTGCAGTACAAAAATCCTCTTTTTTCTAACTTCTCAATGTGAAAGTCAGTGCGTCAAATTAGTGAGGCACTGTGTCAAAACGCGCCGTACAGGCCTTAGAGGAAGCGCTGCTGATCACGATCCCAGGGTGTAGCAGCAGGTAATTGAGTGCTTTTTGTACTGGAGTTCCTCAAGGGTCCTCGAATAGCATCTGGGAAGGGAGGAGCTTTGGAGATAAAGAGCCTTGCTTGAGAGCACATCAAGGAAGCTGATCAGTTTCCATTGCCATTGTTGGTTTATGCCGAATAGGTGAGAGCTGAGAGCGTAACTACTGACAGTGGTGGTAACACTTTGGCCCTTTATAACACCACTGGTGGTATTGTCCCTGATTCATTCGGGTAATATGAAGGGGTTATGGTGTTTTTGGTACATTTCTCTTTCCACCCCTGTAGTACATAATTATTGACATCAGTCTGCAGTTTTCTGTGCCATTGATAGCAAAATAAATCTTCATGATGAAGTAAAGGTATCCACCACCGCTATTGGTGGTTACTCGAGACTAGCACTACTCTTACAATGGCTGGTGTAGTGTTAACGTGATGTACTAAAGGATGACAGAAGTAACAACTAACCTCAATTGAACTTCATGAGTGTTGCACTTCATTTTAGTTCATTTGAGGTAACTGATTGGATACTACCTGCCTTTGTACTTCTGATAGGTCCATTATTGTATCACTTTGAGAACCTGCTTGAAGAGCCGTCAATAGAACTCAGCTACGATGTACTCAAGAAGGTGATCAGTGATCTGGGCTTCAGAATGCTGGTAAGCAGTCACAGTAAAGTCCAGCTGAACTCAATAATTTCTAGAAAATAATTATTTGGTGGTTATGGAATAATGCCTGAAGATGAAATTATTTTTTCAATTATGAAGTTAAGTTTTTGTCTCGGCTGAACAAAGTTCAAGAAGAGACTTCACTCTGTTGAGATCACTTTGTTTCGTTTGTGTGTGTGTATGTATGTATGTTGTGTGTATGTGTGTCCCACTTTCTCGTTAGCAGGATTTCTCCGAAACAGTAAGATTTTGATGAAATTTTGTTTGTAGTATCGGGGTTGGGTGAACACGATCGGATTAGATTTTGATGCAAGAGTCACTAATTGAGTAGGTGCAGGAATGCGGTAGGAACTGATTTAATTTTAGCATGAAATATGCTAATTAAGTCATCTAATTTGCATAATTTATGCAAAATTCAAAGTTCGTCGTTTTTCTTCACAAAACTCAGTGATTGTAGTCTACCTTCGGTCCTGGAACTCTTAACAGGATTTGGGGTAGAATGGAGGTCATTCAATGTGTGTGATTTGCATGATTTAGGTGAAATCTTGAAGTTGTTTTGATACTCATGAAACCAGTTTGGTAAGGTTTACGTAGTTCCTAACTTTTTATCATGGATTCAGCGTCACTTGAGGTCATTTAATGTGTCTAATTTGCATTTTATGCATAATTTGTAAAGATCGCTGGATTTTCATGAAACTTTTGTAGGTTTGGCTTACTTTACTCTCAACATTTTTAACTTAGACAGGAGGTCACTGGAGATCATTCAGTGTGTCTTTGTTTGCATATTTTATTCCAAATTCGAAGTTTGTCCCATTTTTATGACTCAAGTCACTGGGGGTTATTCAGTGTGTACAATTTGCTTCATTCATGTAAATGTATTAAATGTGGTCCACCATTGGTCGTGAATATTTGATTAATAGAAGTTGAATATATTGTGTCTATTTTGCATAATTTTAGGCAATTTCATCAGGCCTTTCGCATCAAACTTGGTATGTGGTAGGCATGTCCAGAATCAGTCCCTATGAATTTGGTCACTGATTAGTAAGTAAGCTGTTTCTTCTTCTGCGAAATGCTAATCCAAAAATCTGGAAGCAACACTTGGAATGCCTTGCAATTGTTGGCATGGTGACTAATAGATGAAGCCAATGACTGCCCAGCCAGCGAGGCACTGCATGTTGTTGTTATTCCAAATGGGTGAATTCTTTGGCTGATTAGCCCTTTCCATATATTCCAGTTCATTGGGTGTTAGAGGGCGCTAGTGTACACTCCTACTTATCGCTAGAATGGTGGCCTCGATAGGTCCAGAGCATACATTTTTAAAATCCCAGTGGTGGTCCGGGATTTAGTAGACTCTATGGACCAAGCTAGCCAGATCTCTCTTCCATGTTCATTATTCTTGTCGAAAGAAGGAGACTGACTGCCATCGACCTACCTCCAGGATTGCACAATCGATGATGAAGTACGAGTATGATTGTGTATTCTTTGTTTGCCAAAAGCCCCCAGTGACTCACCTAGTAACGGGATGAACAAGGATGGGGTGATTAGATTAGAGTCGTGAAAACTGAGTACTATTGCTCCTCAGGATTGATCAAATCATTCCTTCAGGCATCCCTTCGATCATCCAAAGAAAGACTGCTTCTGGCTCAAAATGTGGCCGTTGTTAACGTATGGGTGAAAAAGGGAAAAGGTAGGAAGGATTGCTTCAGTTTCACAAGAGGGACGGCCAAGCCGAACATTTGCTGAGCCACTGTGTGCATATGAGAGTTTGTGTTTGAGTTTTGGTCAACTCATACAGAGTGGCTGGCACATTTGGTGAAGCGTCGGCCTCCCACCCGTGAGATCGGGGGTTTGAATTCGTGTTAGGGACTTTGAAATGGTAGCCTGTTGCCTCCTTGCAGGGCGCGCGCCACAGGACTGGAGCGGGAAGCAGGGAGAACTGCTGAGCGGGCAGTACTGCGCTGTTGTCATCTGAAATTCAACAACAGGTGGGCCGGGCCAGGGTGTTGGGATTGTTGGGTGCTGTTCACAGCATGTTCTCCAACTTTCCATGTCCTCCTTCCACTAACAAAACCCTCCATGTGCTGCTCATGGAACTGAGGGAAGGCTAACATAGATCTGTAACGGCAAGGCAACAACTTGGATGGAAAGGATTTTTCCAATCATTTTAATATAAATAGGAAATGCAGACCTGGAGAATTTGGACCTCTGGTCTTTCTGTTGGACATCAGTCGTGACATCAGTATATCTTCACAAATGAAACCACGTGTATCAGGGTAATTCCTGTACTGAATTTCCACGGTTTAGGCGGGTAGTGACCAAGGCCGTTTGAAAACATATATGTGACATAATAGGTTGGGAAGGTTATTGATAGGTCCTGTATTTAGAGCCCTGTATTTATAACCACCATTTATAGAGGGACGTAAAAAGGGCCTTATGTTTTATAAGTGATGTATGTTACTTGATTCACAGGGGTTCAACATAATGACAGGGTGCACATGTGTGTAAACTACAGTTTTATAGGCTTGGGACGGTGTTTGAAGGGCCCTGTATCTATGACTACTAATGATACATGGGTTGAAAAGGGGCCTTTTTTTCCATAATTGATAAATGTATTGGGTTCCACAGTTGTGCCCATAGTGCAACTGGTGGAACACTGAGTGAAACATCGTATATATATTTAATTGGAGAGGTGTTGAATAGGACCGGGAGTTATAACAAACCCACGTATCAACAGGTTGTGCAGTATCCATGTCTGCGCCCTGCTGGGCCTTGAATAGGTTCAAACCTCTGTGCCTTGAAGTATTTCCATGAAGAAAGAATCGAAATCGACCATAGCATGAATGCATAATATAGATATCACTAGGTTTCAAGGGGGGTAGGTGGACAGAGGTGCACGCTTGAAATGTGTATGCATAAATAGGCTGGCATGTTTGATTGAACAGGCCCTTATTATATCATAAGCTTGTAAATATTTCGAGCTACCGTGATAAAGTACTTAGGTTTCCAGGTTGTGAACACAATTGACAGAGGTGTACACTGATGGAAATGTGTATACAGATTTAGGCTGGGAATAATGTTATTGGGTTCCACAGGTTGTGCACATAAGGACAGCGGGTGATACACGTTGGACTATGTGTTACATATTTAGGCTGCGGAATAAATATTACTTCGGTTTCATAGGTTGTGCACGTAATAACGGAGTGTCATGCTGGAATATGTTATACAGATTAGGCTGGAAAATGTTACTAGTCCACAGGTTGAGCAATTGCCAGAGGTGTACACTGCTTGAGATACATGTATACATATTTAGGCTGGGATTAATGTTACTTAGGTTTCACAGGCTGTGCACATAATGACGGAGGTGTACAATGCTTGGAATATGTACATGTTTAGGCTGGAAATAATGTTACTTAGATTTCACAGGCTGTGCACATAATGACGGAGGTGTACAATGCTGGAATAGGTACATATTGGATGGAAATAATGTTACTCTGGTTTCACAGGTTGTGCCACATAATGAAAGAGGTGTACACGTTGTGGAATTTGGAATATAGTATTACAGATTAGGCTGGGAATATGGCCTAATTAGGTTTCACAGGTTGTGCACATAATGACAGAGTGTACACTGTTGGAGTGCTGTAAGTGTTTTTTAGAGCTAAGTGCAACCACCATAATGCTGGAATGTCTAATGGAATAAAGAACCTGACTTACAGCTAGGGTTTAGTTTCTCGTAGTCACTTGGATCGACCGCAGCGGTGCCAATTTCTCAAAACAGTCAGTACACTCAGCAGGCTGTTCAATATGCTGTATGTTACTTTGCAGAATGGATCAACATGGACATCAAAACCTTTTTTAGCCACCCAAAGAGACGTTACATAAGATTGGAATTTGGAGAATAAGGATTCTCTTGCTACTATCAGGTTTAATATATAGGATTTCACAGGAAGCATCGTATAACACTCTCATCTTTCACACTCTATTAGGACAATCCTAATAAAGGGAGAAGCGGTACTATGGGTAAGGGGGGTGTCCTCTGGTTGAGGGTCATCTGGTTTGCGTGGAGACTTACAACAGTGTGGCACCTAACATGTCACTATTTGTAGATTCATATTCATTCCAGCCAATTATTATTTATTTTATTTGTAAAAAATGCAGAGTACGAATATTCAATTCAACATTCAATTTTCAAGTAACTCTCACATCTTAGTAAGTAGTTTGAATGAATGGTTTTTATGTTTATCACAATATAATATCTTACACCTAATAATATAGAGAAAATACCTTTCAGTAACAGTGGTAGTGCAGGTTAACGTGCAAGATCTAGTGCTCCCCTGTTGCAGTTTTAATACAGAACATGTAATGTGCTGAACGAAAATTCGAAATGAATATTTGCCAAACTTTATTAATTGCTTCGAATGTTTCAATTCTGTTATTCCTACATTTGTATTATGACACTGAAACTGTCTGTGGATATATTTCCACCTTTCTTTACTAGTGAAAAAGAATTAATGTTTTTTGTGTGTGCGAATAACTGAAGTTAATGTATGATAAGTAATGTGAACGAAGCAACTATGACAGGTGACACGGGTCTGCTGAAATTTTGTTTTTTCACTTGATGGTACACAAAGAGTAGGAATCCCTATTGCCAATATGAGACATTCAGGCAGCCTTTCTTTCCGGAGACCATTGACCAGGTCAATTTACATGCAAATAGTATTGTCATGAGCATTTGGCAAGTTTGTGAATGTCATTGAAACACAGTCTTTCTATTAATAATGACTGGAGTTCATGTATTTGGCAGGTCAATTGAGGAATGTTAATTTTAATAGTAAATGGAACATTTTTGTAAAGTCACTTCTATGAACTCAACATACTCAACTTTTTTTTTAATATACAGAAGCAATAAAATATGTGTATGGTATTCTCTTTGGCCCTATTTACTGTCATTCATACTTGATGGACATAACCAGAATAATAATGACTAATGGTATATACGTGGTATTCAGTACATATGAAGGTCATCTAGTCATCGATTCGGGCCATTTTGTTTGAATATAGTCAATCGGCTTCAAGTTGTACTGGATGAATTGACATGTTCAGGAAAGTTGGTCATTTTAATGTGAGTCGTGAGTTGATCACCTAATGAGTAACAGATATTTTTCAATTTTTTTTTTTTTACTTGGCTGCCGAGGCAAAAGGAATCTATGCAATCATGCATGTGTGTCTGTGATGTGTGTCTGTGACACTTTCTTGTAAACACGATAAGTGGAAGACGCGAGGTCCGATTGATTTCATACTTGGGTGGTAGATCACCCATGATGAGTAATGATCCCTATTGTTTTATGTGCTGATCTCATTAATATTCATGAGTGGGCGGGCTTAGGGGAAATTTCCAAAAATGTAATATCTCCACAACCGTACATGCGATTTGGCCCCAACTTGCTTCAGTGTATTGGCCATGAGATCAGGTTTATATGTAGGGTACACTTGGATGCAGCTCTTTAATATTCGTGGGGGCGGAGCCTAAATTGTAATTGTGTGTGCTTGTGTTACGCTTTCTTGTAAACACGATAAGTGGAAGACGCTAGGTCCGATTGATTTCATACTTGGGTGGTAGATCACCCATGGTCTGTAGAAACTCACGGTGCATAAACGTGTATGCTAATGATCAAGGTCGAAGGTCACTTGGGAGCGCACAGAAATTGGAATGCACAAGTAGTGTACTCAGCAATAGAGATAGAGTATCTTTCATTTGGGGGCAGAGCAATTCCGAAACTCCCCCGGAGAAAATTAGGAATCCTCTCACCATGAAGCATCACTATATAACTACTACGTGCCATTAACACCCAATGAGAATCGCCAATAAGTAAATCACTTGAATCCTCACTAAGGTATGTGTGTTCACCAAATAGCAAGGTATCATGTAGCCTTTTGGCTCTTGTTTTATAAAGAACCATATTCAAAAAAAATACACATAATTTGGAAGCATCATTTATTGGATCAGGTGCCACAGTTTGCATGAATTCCATGCACTAATTACTGAGAATGGAATGCCTGAAGTCATGATAATGATCGACTCATGATAATGCTACTATACAATAATATTGACCAATGGTACAAATGAGTGTTCATGATTTATGGGTCAAAGGTCATCAAGTGATCAATTCCACCCATTTTGTTGAATGGTCAAGTGGTTTCCACTCCTACGAAACAGATGGGATGGTCATGAAAGTTGGTATTATTTTATACCTCTATTACATAGGGCGTGTTCAGGAATTCCAGGTCAAAGTTTGTTTTAGCACTGTGATGACCAGGACATCTAGGTTCATCTGATGAAGATATTTCCGTCCAAGGTTCTGATTGTTCCACCGCATTACATTTGTTGTTCACTGGATTTATCATTCCATGTTTCCCCCCCCCCCCCCCCTCCTCCTCGATGACCTAACCCTCTACTGCCTTCTACGTGGATGATTATATATTTATGAGGGGCCTACAGTTGACAGCAGTCATCCATGTGCCGTTATATGGAGGCAATCCCACAGTCCTTTTTCTGTGATGCATTCTTTTGCTGGGTTCGTAGGCCTATAGTATAGAATAGCAGTTCATCTTCCCATATCTTAACAGCTCAAATTCGTTGGCATTGAACTGCAAGTTGTTTCTCTTCTGCCAATCATGAATTATGTCCAGCTCTTTCTGCAGTCTTTCACAGTTTCCAGTTGTTAGTATTTTCTTTGCGACTCTGGTATCATTATCGATATGTTGACTCATGGGTGTTTCAATCAACATTTCTGTCGATATCCGCAATGAGTATGAAGAATAGAACAGGGCCAGATTACTGTATCTGAGAAACACTGTCTTATCACTCATGTCTGAGGAGATATTGCTTTCTACATTCTCAGTTTTTCCCCATCTTTTCACTGTGATGCCAATTTTTTTCCATTCATTTTTTCCATCAAGTCGTCGGCAAAATCAAGGTGAATCACATCACTTCTTGTTGTTATCTCCGCTGCATTCAGAATATCCAATATTGATGCAGCAAACTGAGACCACCTTTCCTAAATCGATGCTGTGAACTACTCGTATATCCATCATCTAACAGATATTTGACGATGTTCCCTGATTACTCTTTCAAAGACCATTGTTATATGAGAGGTTTATAGCCTTAGGGGATCGGATTGCGATGACTGTCGCATACCTAACAATTTTATATACCATGAAAAGGACATGGAGCTTCCATGATCCAGCTCCACGCTGACTGCATGTTGTGGTTCCCGATGTTCTGTTTGTTGTATTCGTTCTCCACCATATTACTTACGTTGTATCGCGCCAGAATGTTAACCAAAACTCTTCCTAAGTGGAGGACATGGCCACATTTTGAAATAATTTACAAACTCATTTGGAGTACTGTAAAAAAAGGGGGGGGGGAGTCCACAAACGCTCATCAGTCAGCTAGACTACAGTCGCTGAACTGACTATATATAGTAAAGGGTGGGAAGAAGGCGGTTTTAAGGATTCAACCGGGGAAGGGTCTGCACAAATTCCTTGTATTCTTCCAACCAGCCGTAATAGCCACATGCTGCCACTGGTAGTAATCATCTTGCCAGTCTTGATACACATCTGTTATGTCACCTGAAATAATAATAATAATAATTAGATATTCGTGTAGTGGGTAATACTTATCGTGGTATCACAAGCTCTGAGTGATAGGACGCGACGACGCACTCTCCTTTGATACGCCGGGGGGGGGGGCAAAAAGTTTCGGTCACAAATTATTGTCGAAGGGCATTTTCTACAGTCGTGTCGTTCTTCCCTTGATCAGTGACCAAGTGGTGTATCATACCAGGAAAATAGGAGCCAGGGCATTCACAATGTGTGTGTCTCTGATGTTCCTACAGGTCTCTAGCTGTCAATAAATTGACAAATCAACAGTCGTATAGCCTGGGTCTCTCATTCATACACGTTGTAGGGAAAAATGGTCGATCTAACCTACCTGTTGCTGTAGCTAATTTGGGGACAATATTGTTCCAGAAGTTACACTCGGATGATCTGTAGGCCCTCTTGTCTGGAAGACCCACTGTCAGCTCCTTGTAATTCATCTCAGGGATAGTGAACTGGGCCCAATCTGACTCACCACCAGGCACACCGTCATTGTCAGCACCAATGTTAGGATTGCTGGTTTAATCGAAAAAAAACCCAAAAATATTTAAGATTCCTTCTCGCCATGTCCCCGGCATAGTACTCCACTCAGTCAATTGTAAATAGAACGGTGTATAAAATGAAGATATAGGACAAATATGACAGGGTCGATTTCCCCGCGCAGTAGTTACCTTCCTCGGCCAATTGGACCACCAGAACAGCTTGCGTGGGCTGTGACTTCCCCGGCAATTCAACAATAACGCGCCTATACTGGATTTACGCTGCTATGAGGAATATAGAGGTAAACAATTACATACAACCGTCCGGTTTTTTGTAACTTTCATATGTCTACGTGCGAGGCATGCACACCCTTTGAGCATTGTTGCCTACCTGTAGATAGAAGCAGAAACGCCACAAAAGGAAGGCGATGCACACCTTGCATTGAACTAAGTACAGTATACCGGCATTTTCACATCCAAGCTGCTATACCTAAAAATTTACTTGTAGCTCTGCTGCAATCGAAAGTAGAGTAACACGAACTATACGTTGCTGATACAATATTACCCATACAAATGTAATTGCTCGTTCTTCTGTGCAGCTGGCACAATGGACATTTCTATCTCAACTTACAAGCATTGGGATTCCATTGCCTCTCCAATTATTATAATAGCTCCATGGCTGGGACGTTCCGTACCATCAGCCAAAAAGAGCTAGGGGGAGGGGGTGACGGCCCGACTCCCGCCTTGAATGCGCCCCCTACACTTTCAGGCGACCAGTGGGGCCAAGGAGCGCTACCACTGGCTGCCCTCAGAGGTGCGCACTCGGAGCGTGACTCCAGCTCATACACACATACCACACGCTCCTACGAGGATACGTACACGCACTCCAAATCAGCCCTCTTACACACATAACCCGCCGCCTACGAGACACACATACATACATACATTACAGTCAAGAAATCAAAAGGGGCTTCTATATATGCTTGCTATTGTTCCTGTTTAACTTTCCTGATAACGCTGGGTATCTTTGAATTTATCTTTATACTTTTCTCACCCGGTTCTGGCAAAATTCGTGTAGTAGCGCTGCATATCCAGGGCGAGTTCAAGCTCGTAGTCCGAGTAATTCCTTCTGTTGAAGTACTGATCCTGGAAACCATTGCCGAAGATGAGTTCCATGTCGTCTCCATGAGCTGATCCCTTCCATACCGGGATTATTGGATAAATACTATGGTCAGGGATGTAGCTGAACATCCACCTGAACAAAACAAAAGAACAATAGGAATAAATATTCCGTCATTTAAAAAAAAAGGCCAAATGCAAGACTGAAGGGGAGTGTAGCGGAATTAAATCTCAAATATTGTAGCCCCTGTGAGGATTTCTCGACCAATAATTCCTTCAAACACGTCACTATATTGCAGCTATTTGTTTTCGCCCCGCCGAATTCCATGGGAATAATATTAGCTTCATCATTGGATGTTTTATGTATTTATGTTTAATGTGTCTCGTTTGCAACAACGTTTTTTTTTTTCTTTCTTTACGACGAAGGCTACGGCCATGATTTCTATTGCATTTCACCAAACAGTGTGTTAGTACACATCAGTTGCATCTCACTCAAGTAGTGTTTGCGTACATAACTAACCATTTGCCGAGGCACCATTCACCGATACTCCCTCCATAAAACCATTTAAGTTTGAAATGTTAATAGCAAAAGGTATTAGTGTGCCGTTGAATGTAAACTGAATAACCGAGCGAGTGTCTGACCAGGTGCCGTTGTGGGAAAATATTCGACTGTAAGTCATACATTACGCGGACACAGCTGTCCTTTCTGAGCGTACGCCCTCGCTGCTTCATCGACTGAGGGCAAGAAGCGATAGTCTGTCTCCAGGTGTCGGTAAGCTCTGCAAGTAGTCGCGCTTCTCGTTGTCTGCTTGGGACCAATCGATGTACTCTTGTGGATGGCCCGGCTAACGTGGTCATTACCGCCAGATAACTGACCCGTTATCCTGTTGAAGGCGTTCTCTACTGCGTAGGGATCCTCCTGGAAGGACTGTCCCGCGAACCGGAAGGCCCCGGTGAGGTCACCTTCATCCTCGGGGTACCCAGCATGATGAGGGCCCGCCTTGAACTTACCCTCCTGGAGAGACTCTCGGCAGCCCCCCAGGGAATGGAAAGCCCCGTCTACCAGTACCCGAACGTGTTCTGGAATCAAAAGTGAGAATCACAGTGTCAGATGACTAGTATAAAACCATGCATACTTGAGAAGTGGTAGATTTGCAGGCTGGATGTTAGAGAGAAATCTTCTTCCGGATGATTTTATCTCTTCATAAAAGAAGGGTTCTGAAGACTGTCACACTGCGCTCAATAACATGGCGTTTCATAAGTTATTGTACTTAAAGACTGACGTTTAGATGATTTGGCCTAATGGTCATGAGCTGTATACTCACTGCCTGGAAAGCGACTGTAAGCGATTATTGACTGCGCTACGGAGGCAAACTCGCGAGCTGGACCGAGTCCCTCATTCCCACGCGCCCACAGTCTCCCGAGAGAGAAACGTTTTATCCGGATCGCTCGGTATCGGCATTGAGTTTTATGCCGGGATTGTGTGAAGTCATAGAACCGCTCTATATTTTACAAAGTATGGAAAGAAAAGATCACCAACGTTTCATTTCGCATAACTGATCATTCTACATTTAAAGAGGCTGTATCGTTCCACAAACAACTGGCGAACAAGGGACGAACAATGGAACGGTGCTAGAGTTCTATAGACATCACAATTGAAAAATTTTCCCATCTAATGATATGGATTAATTATCAGAGTGCGAGTCTCGTAACAATAGGAACTGAGTTGGAACGTTTGGTTCGTGTGGACGTCGGCACAACAAGGGCCTTTTGGCTGCAGGTGAGCAACTCTACAAGTATCATGTCTCTCCGTCCGTTTCGTTTGTTCGGTAGTTCGTTCGTTCGTTCCGTTCTGTTCCGTCACGTTCACTCATAACTTCTGAAACCGGTACATGCGATCAGGTTGAAATTTGGGGGTGGAGGACGCATGCTACTGGCTAGGCCGAGAGGTACAACAGTTTTGTTTGCATAGTTGTTATAGATTTTAATTGAAATCCGAAATAATTTTCCCAATTTAATCTTCCCACAGCTTCCATCGAGCCTGTCATGCGAGAGAGGTTGTTTAAATTACTTCCTTTCTCTAAAGAGCAGGGCAGCAGCTAGGAGCGGATTGTTCAAATTATATGTCAGTAATGAGGGGTGTAATGAATGAAGGCAATGGGGGGGGGGGGTGGGTGTGGGGTGGGGGGGTGACGGCAGTTGTGTTGGAAGATATGTCATCACCTCATAATGTAGGCAGGCCCCTGCTGAGGGGGGGGGTGCTGGGGATGCTGCAGCACCCCCATATTTTTCTGATGGGGTGCGGGGATGCGGGGGTCCGATTTAGGTCATTCTGTCAGCACCCCTGCCGGTTTTTGAGCTTAAAGGCTGTCATGGATAATTATTTGCACGAAATTTGTATCCGGGTTTTCGATAAGCTGGCCCCTTGCGTAGTTTGGTATTCAGGGGTACTTGATGTTCTGACTCATATTTCGTATTAGATTTGTTTAAATTTTTGTTGAGAAGGCCGAAATGCCGGTATCCTATCTTTTCCGTTCATGATAATACAGTGGGCCCACGTGTTGTAAAATATGTTGTCAGATTCTGGTTCAAATATGAATTTTGTCCATACGTGTTATCTTCAAGTGGGGGAAATATAGGTAGGCCACGGAGAGAGAATTTGGTTTAGGATGATTCAGTTGCACCCCCCCCCAGGGGTGGCGCCCGGGGGGGGAGGGGGGCCATGCCCCCCCCCCGTCGGGGAGCCGGGGGCCCCCCCGTGGGGAATTTTCTCCAATCTCGTCGGGGAGCCCGAGTGGGGTACACTAACATGTCACACCCCGACGAGGGCTTTTTGCACCGACATATATCTTTCCAAACTATTCATAGTGAACAATTCCTATATGGAAGTGAAAATTTTGGCGCCGTTTCGCGCGACTCCCCCCAAATTAAAAAAATCTCTCTATAAGTAATGCCAAGTTCCTCGCTAGAGTTCAAGATCAGCGTAATCATCTTCTACAGACTATATACAATCGTCAATATATGATAGGATACACAAGCTTATGAGATATTTCGAAAATGTCCTGCAAAGATTAAGGTTCAATTCGTTTGGGGAGGAGCTCGTTCTGCCGTTATCACCTGTTTTGCCTCTGTGTAGAGTGGTGTGCTATGCACGACGCAGTGCCCCAGTATTTTCCTGTGCAGTTGTTGGGAATACCTGACCCTATTTTACTAATAAGGGAGTTGATTTGAGTGGGAGCTATTGAAAGTGAACATTGCACTCACAATGTGTATTTCATTTTTTCGTTTTTTTTCTTCAAGAAAAATGTTCAAAACAAGTGAAAACATCAAAACTGCAGGTTTGACTTAGGGGGTAGGGGAGCCTCGTCGGGGAACTGGCACCCCCGTCGGGGAACTCGGACCCCCCGTCGGGGAAATCCTGGCGCCACCCCCTGACCCCCCCCCCCCCCCACGACAACAATCCGGAATTTCCCAACTGCGATATTCTTAACACTGATTTTATTAGTCTACTTCTGATCCCGATTGTTCAGATATTAACTTGCCAGTTGACGTGTGTTTTTAATAGAGGATGAATGAATGAAAGCTATATGACACGAAAACAGAAGGGAGGGGGTCGTCGGCCACATTTAGTATGGAGGTTTCACGTGATTGACGTATATGGAACTATACAGGTGCGAAGCGGGGCGAAACAATTCTGAGACATGTGAAATTGGACGAAATTTTGAGCGGGTACTAATCTGAAAAATTGACCAAATTTCTGCTGACTGACCTGAATTCTCAATCAAATGCTCCGCCGAACGAATGGATGTTGCCTAATGCCATAAAATATGGTAAGCACCGTTTACGGCATCTGGGGGTCATTAAGGATAAAAAGTCCTTGTAACCATACGAAACACTGATGCTGGCCCCAAATTGTAAGGATAAACAACAATTAGTTCCTTCAAGAAAACGTTTCTTGAAATACGAATTTCGAAAATTATTGCCAATTTTAGGAGACGTTGATTACTCACTGCATTACAGTGCGGGTATGTAGCCGTTTCCTGCAATCTGAGCGGGTCTATAAAACGGAAAATTTCCCTGGTACCATAGCTCCACGATTGGGTGGCGGCTGGCCCGAATTGTAAGGAATACACACGATCAGTTCCTTCAAGAACTTAGATTATTGGCCGATGACTGTGGTTGTACAGAAGAAATTAATAACACAGGATCACATACCCTCCAGAGGATCTTAAACAAACGCTACTAAGCTGGACAAAATAAATGGCAGTGAGCTCAATGCTAAAAATGTTTTTATGTGCATCTGACCCATGCTAGAAATGCCAAAGAATTGTGGGTATAAGCTACAGGACTTCCTTCTGCAAGAAACTAAGAGCCACCCTATGGGTGTTACCCTGACTAGAAATCTTTCTGGGAATGGATAATGTGTTAAACAATCGCTGCCACGGCGACTCACCTCTTGCTTTGTTATGAGGAATCTCCAGCATTGCCCAAAAGGCGTCCGCCTATAGGACATTAGTGCGACCCTGCTTGAATATTCCTCGAGTGTGGGTCCCTCATACTGCTAACTTAATACCCTTGAATCTGTTCTACGTGCGGCTGCTAGAGTCTGCTTGAACGACTTCAAATCTAAAGGGTCCCCGGGGCCGGTGGCCCAATATATGAAGGAGTTGGGATGGCAGCCTCTTGCAACCAGGCGTCGTGATCGAGGGCTCATATTTTTTAAAGGCAATCGATGGTCCCCTTTCGATTCCCATTAGTGCCACCACGTCAACATGTAATCGACCCTCTCGGCACACCAGCACTAAAGCTCGTTCAAAACTATAGCAGCAAATAAAGACTGTTATAAGTTTTCCTTCTCCCGAGAAAACGTTCAGAGATTGGAACAATCGACCTGAAGCTATCGTGAACATCAACGATAGCGAAAAGTTCCAAAGCAGGCAGTCAGCGGTCATCTCGCAGCCATCAGGAGGAATTCTGTTTTGTTTCACGCAGACAAACCTATTCCTGAACGCTTGGTTCCACCGGCGTTAGCCAGTATCCTCCTCAAGATCAAGAACGTCCCTAGAAATATGAATTTGAAATGTATCGCCAATTTTAGGGAATTGCTTACTGCCACACGGTCCGGGAATGCGGTTTCATTCAAATCTGGGGCCCGGGGGGCGGGGGGGGGGGGGTCTGTAAAGCAAAAAAACATTCGTGTATCCTACACGTCAAAAACCGATGGTGGCCCGAATTGTACGGAAAAAAATTGATCAGTTCCTTCAGAATTTTCGTGAAATAAAAAAATTCGGGAATTCATTAACGATTTTAGGGTTGGTGCTTACTGCCGTATGACCCCAGAAGTGCCGTTTCCGCCAATCGGGGGGTCTGAAAACTGCAATTCCCCTGGGTCGCTACGCGCTAACATGGTGGCGTCCGCTTAGATGGTGCTACCCTCATATGTCCCGAGATTCAACACAGAATCGCGCCCGGATCATTTTTAAACCAATTGAACGACAGGGACAAGTTATTATGATCAAGGGATAATATGAAAAGCAAGGCACACTCCCTTCCCTATCCCCCACTGACGGCGGTCCATAATGGGACCCTGATTAATTTCTCCCACACCAGAAACCTGGCTATTACGCCCTCTGTTCACTGTTATTTTGCCTTTGCCCATGGGTCGCCCTTGCCTCGTGCGGTTTAATTAAAGATTAGTATACCGTTACCGCGGGTACATCGGGTGTACTGTACGTCTAATTCGAAATAACGCTATTCCGCTATTGAAATAACTAAAAAAAAAGTATTAACAAAATTGCAAAAAAAAAAAAAAAAATCTGAAATTTTTTTAATTTTTTTAATTTTTTTAAGTTTTTTGTGGGGGGTTGGGTGAGGTTTCTTTTGTCAGGAAAGCTAAGCACCCCCAGTATAAAAATCGTCCGGAGGGGCCTGAATGTAGGTGCTGGTTGGACTAAATCCATTGTGAAATGAATTGAGGCAATTGGGGACATACGTTTCACTGTTTATTGCTGCAGCTGTGGGTGAGTTGTGTCGGTTGTGGGTACACATAACGTGGGCTGGGTACTATTAACAAATACAAGCCTAGGAATGAGCTGTGCTGGGTAAATATAAAGTTGCACATATAGCAAATTCAGACCAATATGGTAGACATAATCAAAGTCATTCCAAGGTGATGTCAGTAACAAGGGAATTTTAGGAATTTTGCGGTCCGCAGCTACCAAACGCTCGACGTTGCGCCGTTTGCTAGACATACCAAATTCATCGTGGGCGATCACGTTGAACAGTGAGAAGCAGTATTGATGTTTACCGCAGTGAGCGGGGTGGATTGAGACGTTCATGACCTAATATCATAGCAACAGTAGAATGCATTCAATTGGAAACAGTGGAAAGGGGTCCAGAGCAAACTTGGAGGGGGTCCAAGTAGTACTAGGCAAATTTGGTCGGGGAAATGACGTTACGGATGTAGGCCTCATTAAAAAAATGGGGGGGGATCATGACCCAGAACCTAATGGAAAGTCTCCCATCCCTTACCTTATTGTTACCATAGCAACCGTGTTATGGCAACATGCAACAGTGAATACAGGGGAAGGGAAATGGCAAACTGACTATAATATCTAATCGGCTATCCGGGAAAACAGATGTGAGATAAAAATGTGTAATGCAAATTCGGGGACTATTACGGTCGATGTAATCAATAGTATATCGCCTCGTAGGTGATTCATTCGGGAAACAACATTATGTCGCTAATTTCAGAACGTATTTAGACATTTTGAATTTTCATTTGGGCTGTGCTGAGTGTTTTGAGGGAGGGAAATACAATTAAAATGGACGTTGTTGAAGGATGGCCAAACTGTATGGTGACGTCAGCTGTAGCCTGACACTTGCTCCCCAGGCGCTCGACCGAATATGGATAACAAGTTGGGATTGCCGCCCAAATTCTGAAAGTAATTTCAATCTATCTAAGTCGCACGAAATAAAACATTAGCCGTATATCTTAAAGGCAATGGTCATGCAAAAAGTTGCTTGACTTGAATGCACTTGACTTTGCTAACTCTATCAATCATGCACGGCTCTCAAGTGGATAATATATTATTATGGACCTTCACTAGGCTTTGACGAGGTGTCCCATGATCATCTTATATATAGATATGATTCTTACTGAACCGCATCTCAGAGAACCCTGGTGGACGGTGAGTCCTTTGCATATACCGAAGTTCTCTATGGGTTCCCACTCACAAGGAACTGTTTTGGGACCGTTTTTCGCAACATAATGCTCCCTGTTTGTGTATCTTCGCCGATGACGCTCCCTTGTACAGACAGATCGACTCCCATCAAGACCAATTAGTACTTCAGGAAGACCTCCAGTACTTGATCAATGTGGTCAAGGATGTAGATGTCCTTCAAACCCACAACGTCAGTCCTACGGTCACGCTCGAAACCAAACCCTATAAATTAATTTATAGTCCCCCAGGCCACCCTTGCCACTGTCATGTCTCACCCCTATCTTGGAGTCAATTTGGGCCAACAATGGTCATGCCTCCACATAAAAACTCCATTAGTTGCTAAGGCCACAAAGTCTTTGATCTTCCTCAGTAGGAATTTCACCGTTGCCCCGCAATGTTACAGGAAATGCCGACACGATTTATGTTCGTTCCCTACTTGAATACGCATCCAAGTGGGTTCTCCTACCAACAAAAAGAAAGGGAAATGGTTCCAAAAACAGAGCTGGTACATTTGTTACCAGGCGTTTCTCGCGCCACCGCCGAAGTGTAGTGACATCAAAGCCTCCCTAAAATGAAAACTCTGGAGCATAGAGAACTTGCAAAGATCAGTGACTTGTCACAAAATCCCCAGCCATGAATTGATTGTTCCCACACGAGGTTTCTTCATCCTAACTCTAGCGACACTAGGTCCACTTTAAAAGTCTTTCAAAAAACCATGGTATGTCGTTTTGTCGATGCCATTTGGGGCTCCCTTCCGAGACCCGTAAATGGAACAAACTCCCCCGAACATTGCTGCGTACTGGTAAGCATCAATGCTATTCAAGCAGAATAGTGAGAAATCTGCTTCGAGCCAATATAATACGGTCCTTCCCTGCACACCAACAATTCTCCATCAAATGCCCTTTGGGGCGCTTTGGAGTATTCCGTGAAGATGAAGCTAGCACAGGTAAAAAGAGGACACATCAGAACCCGCCATCACAAATTTGGAGGTTCTAACCATGGTGCCTTGTTGAGATATTTCATTTAGTTTTGAGAGTTTTGAGGAATTTATGACATAAAGAGGGGAACGATGCAAATGTGCCCATGGAACCCCCTACAATATGTGTTATCGCGCCATGGATAACAGAAAGAAGTATTCACTAAAGGTTATGCTTCATATTCTTTGACCCCGATTTATGTTAGTCTTATTTTAGTTTTCAGTCGAATCCCATCTATAGTTCGTTTGGTACAAGATTTTCAAAAGTACATGTTTTACATGGGGTTTCACATGCCATAGTGTGATAAATGGAAAGTGCTAGAAGCCTAGTCATAATTGGCTCCAAACTTGCCATATCTCTGCATTATGGAAGGAATCATATCTTTGCTATAGCAGTTCCAGGTTCTGTGGTAGCAGTATTGGTCTAAAGGTCCTAGGGAAACCGCCGATTTGACTCGACCATATACTGCCACATGCAGGAGCATATTAATGAAGGTAGATATAATCTATTTCTGTTACTTTATCGCCGATATCTTATGAAAACGACCCTACTCGCTATTCTTGTGCATGATGTGTGTTGGGAAGCATGAAGTGGAATATGAAGTAGGACGTTTTCGTGGGACAATGCTATGTATTACAATCGTTTTACCTACACATAATCGCATAAAACAGCCTACACATATGTATGCTGGTTTTTGGTTACGTCTATTCGTCCGGGGGGGGGGGGGGGGGGGGGGTTGGGGGGGGGGGGGGGGGGGGATCGTGAAGGGTTAGCTGCCTGATTCGCGATCACCACACTGCGGTTTTCTTTGTGCATAGTGGCGCGCTCCCGGGCGGACGAGCATGCTATCGTGTCCGTGCCATGTTGACGGGAATCCGGTGGGTTGGGCCGACCATCGGACGTCCCCATTAGTCACGGTTGAGTGAGAGTGATTCGCGGGGTGGAAACGAGCAAGGGTGATATTATGGCAGCACGGCTGGTGGTGATTGGACCACTGGCATCCCTCCACCCACCGTTATCTTCCCCACCCCACGCGTCATAGACGGTATACTAGAGATCGCCTGAAATGTGTTGGAATAGGTCGAACATAGGGAAAATGTCACTCAACGAATCGGGAAGAAAGTAATGTGTCATTCAGTCGAGAGAATCGCTTTTGTCGTCCCCGGACCTAATACTCAAATATGTAATGGATCTGAGACTCGGAACGAGCTCACTAAGATTATTATTAGACATGGTTCTACTGAAAAGCCTTAATTGGGTAGCTCCAAAGGATAAGACCACTGGAAAACACACAGAAACTAGGATTACTAAAAGGGACGATTTTCAATGTGAGTTATTATTGGATAAGAAGGATGTTGGTCTACCCACTTGCGATGTGCGTGTTGACCCAGGGCAAAGGCGGCTGATCCCAATAGACCGTAATTCCAGCATCAATGATCACCTAAACGTACAGGACTACAGATGCACGATTCATAGCTAATGTAAACTCTTACTATTCCTACTTGTAGTATTTACCAATTGGCAGTATACGCATTACAGTCTGGGAAGAAACAAAGAACAAGCACTGGACTAAACCAGTATGAGATTTTTAATTGTTTTTTGTTACATAATGCAGTCTTATGATTACCCATGATTTTTCATTATTGCAAAGATGAATATATGTAATTGACTTGCATGTGTGTACGTGTGCGCGCGCCTGTGTATGCGTGTGTGTGTGTGTGTGTGTTGTGTTATGTGTTACACTTGTTGGTTCTTGATCGAGGTGTAGTAGAACTGTAGATTAACCTTATTTTGGAAGGTCAAGGTTCACGGAGTTGATTAGAGGTGAAAACTGGAATATTGAAAACAGTGGAGTACCGATGCGATTGTCTTGGGGGGGGGAGGAGGTCAGGATAGGGGAAGTGCGCGCTCACTCACAGCCTCACTCTCCCTATTGTCAAATGAGTGCCTATGCATGGCGTGGGTTCCAGGACCACATGCTCATGGGGCAGTATTCGACGAGCAACAGCTGTGAAAGGTTTACAGGACAGTAAAAGAACAGGTTTTCGTGTTCAAAACATATTGGTCACTTGTGTAATGGGGAGCCTGACCCCTCCCCCCTACGTACGCCACTGCACTGGAAAGATTATGTTCCAACAGGCTAAGCTGTTTCTGGAAATCTCTCCTGAACGACTATTACGGTGAGACTTCGCGATCACTTATGGTGTTGCCAGAGTTTAGCCTAATGAGTTGTGTGTGGGGATGCATATAACGATCAACAATATTGCTCTAACGACTGCCACGAAGACGTAAAGTCGTGAACAGTAAAGCAAGAATCTCGACGCTGTTTTGCGACTTGTTCTCACCTGTACGCACAAAACCTAAACCAGTAAGCCTTGTAGTTAATGGACACAACCACCACGTCGTTGAATTGATGAAAAGCTGCCAGCCACAAAACCATAACCATTAAGCCTGTAGTTAAGGGACACACACCACCACGTAGTTTAAACTGCCAAATGCGCGCCCTCCTCGTAAGGTTATTGAGGAGCTGACCCGAACACGAACCGCCGCCATGAATCCAGGAACAATTCACAGGATACCCATCAACATTAGAAACATTTTTTTTTTTGCGGTTACAAAAAAACATGTATTATTATTCAGTATCGGTATTATTTAAATGTATCATGGACCATCATGTAATGAAGACGGGGCCTAAGCGTGCCTCCGTAACGATTTATTCGAGGCTCACCAGATACGAAGTCACTCACCGTGTGTATCTTTTTGTTTGTCCAATTTTATTTCTTATATACTTGCCGAGGCGAGGATCGAACCTATTCTAGGGCCCAGCAAAAGTGCAGACTCGGTTCGCACAGCCGCGTGTCCTTCAGTACACGGAAAGAAGTGATGCCTCTTCGGCGGGATCGAATGTGAGCGTGGGATAATCACACGCAGCAATATACCCATCCTCAATTTCCCCTGCTCCATCCTTCGTGCTGAGCGCCTATCGGGAAGGCAATGAGGGTGGTACATTTGTGGAGTCATTGGACCGTAACCCCAACAGGCCATGAGAACCAGGATCCTCCGGGTGGAAAAACAAAACGTTCTACAAATTTGCGACACTCGGTTGAGCGCAAACAAAGTGTCAGAAATCACGGGTATCTGTCCACCTTGAGAGGAGAGAGATGATCCGGCAAGATGGCGGCCGGCATGTATCTTCGTAATTCGGCGCCAGTATAATTAATACAAACAACATCTAAAAATTGTACCATGGTTGCAGTGTCCTCTTAAAAGAGGTAAATTGGCTAAATATTCACTGCCATAGAAAAGATCGTTCTCGTCCGTTTGTTGTTTTGAACGAACAAGTCGTTGTCATCAAATGTCATTGGTAGTGTAGACCTGCACCTAAAACGAATTGGACGGGAACATTCCACTCACACACTTGCTGAAAAGAATACAACGATAGTGAAAAAAAGGGTAAAAAAATCCATTCATACATGTTCTAATTTTCTATCACGAAGACCCCCAACTCTACACCACAAGCGCAAGGGTTCTTGTTCTCCCCACAAGTAAGCTATATACACACCAAATTTCAGCAGGAGATGGTTCAGCATTTAGAACTTTTTGACTTCACCGAGAACAATGAGTTCCATGTAGGCCTGCTCGTTATGGGGAAATAACATACCCAGGATGAGGATGATACATATCTAGGTGGGGTCTCAAGTTATCGTGGTTACAAGCAGAATTTGCCGAAGTAGCAATTTCCAATTACAAAAGGATTCAATTTTCTACAAACAAAAAAACAATAGGGTCACTGTTCCCCTCATGCGAAAGAAGCTTATTTGGACTACTGAAATTCCCACGGATATTCAGATTGGACCGATGTTGACCCCGGTGAGGTCATGTACTCACATACCAAATATGAGCTGATCCATAGGTACTAGGTGGGGTCAAGTTGACGTGTTCACGAGCCAGGAAATTGCCAATTGTTAAATTCTCCCATTTTTCACCACCACTTCTCGTATCGACACCGGCGAAAATGGGGCAATTTCGTATCCCCTCACACGCACACGGACATGACTGCATATAGTCTTCCACTGATGTCAAGGAATTGAAAAAAGTGGACTAATCACCGACTACTAGCAGTGACATTGATGAGGATTCAAGTACCGATCGCAGACTATTTCAAATTAGTTTATTTTTGATAACCTTTCGTTGTCGAAACTTAATTTCGGATCAAATCAATCGAAAATTAATATACAAGGGTACGACGTTAGGGGGCGCACACTTACGCTATTGATATCGGGGTGACCCATTATTCAAGGTGGAGCACAATCTTCGGTTCTGCGGCGGGACATCGAAGAACTCGTCGAACGCTATTGGGATGTGGACACATAGCCGGCGTAGGTCGAGTTCCAGACCCCTCCCCACGGCTCCTTCGACTTTCGGCTTAGCGAACCTCAGATCCCCCACCGGGACTTCCGCGAACGGAACCCCCTTGAACACCAAACAGGTCCATGTCCTTCTGGTTACGGGTCATAGGGGTATAAATAACGTTCCTTGATGCCCAAGAGCGTGCCAAGTCCTTCTAATTCGACCTGTAGTCCTCCGATAAAACTATTCCGAATGGTATTGCAGAGAGAATGATGAAAATGTTCGCCAAATCATCAGCGCCATTTGTTAACTCTGAACTGCGATTTGATACCAAAACGACGGTACTGACTGTAATAACCGGATGGTGTATATGCATATATAAAGAATCAAAGGCTTTTTCTGAAGCGGGACTTACACCAGCGTACAGATGCAATTCTGTGGTAGGAAAATGGTTTTCAAGGTTAATTAGATAAAAATGATCAAGTTCCTGTATATAATTATCTAGCTTGACAGGAAAATGTTAATTTGCTATCAGATAATCGAACCCATTTACGCAACTCAGGCTTATCGTTAATCCAATTACATAAGGATGATAGTTGCTTGGCTATGGAAAGTTCTGGATCGAAGGGCAGGAAATGTGTTGACACTTTTCGGTTCGTTCACGCGTGAGTTATAGTGGCAAGTAGCACTCCGCAGCGTGCGGTGCGCGGAATGAGGTCGTGGATGCGCCCATGAATGGCGAATTCAACGTACCTGAAAAAGTATCGAATAAGTCTGGCAATTGGTTGCAGAGAAGAAACAAGCAGGAGGGCCTCGGTGCCCGATCTGTTTTTCATCCATAAATACAGAGATAGAGACAAGTTCCGCGGGGACAAGAATCATCCAAAGGAAACGGAACGAGCACTGGAGTCGACGGAGTTATATGTATCAAATACGGCATCGATGCTGCAAATCACAGCAAATGTAATCTATGGCAGAACTCCTCATGAGTAAGTAACGTCACAATCTGTATGAGGTTGCTAGGTTTTCATGGCTGTTTTCCCTCATCATAAATTGTCATCCTATGAAATCTAATTATTCCCCGAAAACCTGAGCGATATCCGTATCAAGGAATATCAGCTGAAGATGGATCGGATACGGGGTGAGGGTATAAATGTAAAAAAAATCGAAATTTAGTTGAGGAAGGAGCCGAATTACGTCAAAATGAACTGTATTATTATGACAAACCGAAAGACCATAGACGAGTCCAGCCCCCCCCCAAGCTCATGTATCGGACCTCGGTGGGCTTTATGAGGCGGGGATATTCCATAGAATCAATCGCGGTGGAGCGGCATAAACGGATTTGGTGATTTTGTTCTTATGCATGGCACTCAGTATCCGCACTTATGCCTTCCTATCTTAAGCATGAGTATTCCATAAGTGAGGATACGGTTGTGCGGCATGACTCTATGTTCGCATAGCTGTAATCGATTTACCAGATGGCGGTAGGTTCCATGTCTCATGGGGGGAAAGAATTGGATTTCAATGGAAATGGAAGGATGTGAGTTGGCGAAGTGACAAAATGATCACTGCCGCATCATCAAATGGATTTAATGGAATATCTTCCTCATAATCAACGTCCGTATATAGGCCTACAAGAAAACGCTGCATGTCTACGGCTCTTAATTCGCCTCATAATCATCATCATCATGGCAGTTCATGTATGTGTTATAAGTTACTTTTCTGGCAAGATGATTAGATTCTACATGGCTATACGGAACGTGATTTCCCTAACATTTTTCTAATTCTCTTACTTAGATGAGACTTCCCCTGGTAACTACGGACTATTCGACCAGAGTTAGCCGGAAGGGGGAAGGAAAAATCGAAGGTGCGACACTAATGGCATAGTCGTGTGGGCCTATGGAAGACATTTTGGTCTCGCCTGAACTTTGTTCGAGGAGAGATATAGCAATCACTTAGGTGTGGTGTGTTGTCCGTCGTCTGTTGTCTGTCCGTTCCGTCGTATGGGCGGTCAAATATTCTGAACCGTGGAAACCGTACATGTGAATTCTATGTGGAGGTGTTTTGCGGTGAAAAGAATGGCGATGTGCATACCACCTTTCGTCCCAAAGACCAACAAATTGCAGTTTAATGAAAATTGGCCAAAAGATGTTTTAAAGATAACTCTTGATCGGTAGATGCATTGGTGATGCAGTTCAACGTATAAACAACTATGAAGTATACACGAACTGATTAGATTCTGGAATGATATATGCTAATTATGTAGTCTGATTGCAGAATTCCTGCGAATTTTAAAAGTTTGTTGGATTACGAAACTCGGTTTACTATAGTCCCGATAAATTTGGACAGAGGGGACGAGGTCACAAAGGTCAGTAAAATGTTACTAATTCGCATTTCCCTAGTCCAATTTGCTATTTATGCAGATTGTTTAAAAAAAAAGTTGGTTTGGAATCCCCATGAAGCTTGGGATAATTTAAAACAACAGGGTCAAGGTCATTTTAATGTGAATTTAATTTGCACACAATTACGCAATTTTCCGATGTTTTGTTACGAGGCTAATAAACAGGTGAATGAGTGCAGTTAAGGTGTCGTCAGAAATTGTCATGCAATTTTTGGGTAGTAGGTAATCAAAAAATATCTGAAAGACAGGTCAAAAAGGTCAAAGCGTCACGTCTTAAGAAAAGTGCGTATTTCGGCGTTACAGGGCGAAAAAAAAAAATGAAAAAACCGTCAATTATTGAATGGTGATAGAGCTCGTGATGCTGATACATAGACGAAACCAACTCCCGCGCCGATCTGACACCTGGTTCAAGTTAACAAGGGCCAAATGTCGATTTCGATACCTTTTGGGCAATAGAATAGAGCGTGAGTATCTGATTTACAATAATGCGTGGAGATTGGCATCACATGAAGACAAGCATTTTCCATAAAAAACGTCATGTCATAAAGTTTCATTCAAGTGAAAAAAACAACTGCCAAATATTAGCATTTTCTGCAACAACTTCTAGTGCCTGTGTGCGATATGGCTTCCTATTTCTATCAATTACAAGTGTAACATTTTCATGAAAAAAAAAAAAAAACGTATGCCAGCAGAGGTCATTCAAGGTGACTTATGGACAAAACCTGCCGATTAATGAGATCTCCTGCAATAACGTCCAAAGACTGTAACCGGGTATGCGATGGCTGAAATTTTGGGACATGGTGCTTATTATCAATGGGAACACTTTCCATGGAAACTGTTATGTCATAGAAGGTCATTTAAGGGTCTACCGTGTTAAATAAATCCAATGGTTATTCCAACAGCTTTCATATAGGATCATCAACCGAGGCTTTTTTCCACAAACAACCTGAGGATATGAATTCCTACACCACTTCATCTGAGAGCCACCAGGGATCTTTGTTACTTGAGCCTGTCAACACTTTCACTACCACTACCATGAATCTGTAAACAATGTGCTGACCCAATAAGTGTACTTTTTAGTTGATGTATTGGTGCTGGGTTTCCATTATTAACTGCAGACCTCCTTAGAGCATGGTTAATATTAGGATTGGATTTTTCAGCAAGGAGGAGGGGTCAGGCCGCCAGGGAGAATTGGGGGTTTCTATGGTGTACATAGAGTAATAGACTTCAACTGCTAACACGATACAGACTACTACTATTGAAATGAGGGCAGTTTGGGTGTGGCAATTGCTTTATTGTTGCTGTATCTGTTTTTAATAGCTTGTAGTATTATCATTTTTATAATGGAAATTATAATATGAATATCACAACCATCCAAATGAAGTGTCAATCCATAAAAAATAAAAAGAGTTGCCGATCACCCCCTCCCCCCCCCCCAAAAAACCAAAACAGAATGCTGTAGGACGATGTGCCGATGCAATAGTAACCAGTAATATTTTGTTAAGCAGGATATTATACCTCATTATATCAACATAAAGCATTAATAGATTTTACAAACGACACAATACTTTGGCTGGTAACGGGCTAACCTCTACTCTCAAACATCTTAGCATAGACTGGAGGTCCACTAGAAGTCATTCAGTGGTTCTATTTTTTGCATAGTGTATTCGAAATTTCAAAAAGGTTTTTTGTCGTTTTCATGAATCGTCATGGGTATGTCTCCTTCAGTCCGGCCAAAACTTTTAACATCGATCGAGTCACCGGGGTTATTCAATGTGTATAATTCGCTTATTCATGCAAACATTCCAAGTTTGTTTGGATTCCCATGACACTATGAATGTGTGGTCCACCCTTGGTTCTGCGAGATGGGTCAATGAAAGTTGCGTAATTGTGTCTAATTTGCATGTAATTTTAGTAAGATTGGTCACATTTCCACAAAACGTATAGTCCTTTGGTAGACATGGTCAATAATTACTCCTTATGAATTTGAAATTGGTCTCGATTAATAGGCTGTTTTTCTTGTGAATGCTAATACCAAACCTGAAAGCAGCACATGAAATGACCTATAATTAATATCATGGTGACTTTGTGAAAAACCACTGATCGCACAACCAGGCGAGACAATGGGGGCGATCGCCCTTGTTTTGGATTGAACGATTGAATCAGAATCGGAAAGTTTGTCATATGTGGGTACTTGTTACATCACCCCTTACGCATTTGCGTCATTGTCTCATTACATAAACATGAAAACTGGGAATGGGTAACAAATGGTAAGTGCAGATTGGGGGAATCCCCCTCCCTTTCTAATTATGGACAAACTAGAGTATATGCAGTCCACCGTGTGTGATAACCCCCATCCGCTTGTGAGTAAGCTCCTACGGATCTGGAAAACGCAAATATATAAAAAAAAAAAAGGTAAAATTAGGCTCGTTGATGACCTCGGACAAACATTCCATATATTCGTTAACACTAACACTATAGGTGTAGGAGGTGCGCTTCACAGAGCCATCATCGTCTGACAACACCTGACAAATTATAGACATCCCGTTTGTAGGTTCGTATGACGTCACGAAGGAAACCCCAACGGTATATCGAAACGAATATGGTATGGGGAATTATCATAGTGATTGACGTACCGTTATCCAATCTCCGATTGTGCTAGGTGTTTTTCCGTCGTGGGAAAATATGCAACAAACGCCGCCTCCACATTGTCGTCAGCTTTGCTACCAAACGATGATACTTCTTTCTTCAACTGTCTCTGATACCGTTTTGACTGTCATTCAAGGTCAGGAGGTGCTGACAACTAAGAGCTTGTGACCATGCTAGCGGGAAATAGCAACATCGTGATTGAGAACACACGTCAGGCTACGAATAAAAAAGATGCACATTTATTTCTTTCACCATGCAGATCAAATGTGGAGCGCGTGCTGTACACTAATTTGACGATGCAACACTATCAATTTTAAAATAGGTGTGCTGAAAGTACAATTTTCATATATAAATGGAAGATATGAATCCTGCCATTTTGGAGACAATTATTCATGGTCATTGATGGCCGAAATATGGGCAAATAGTAAGTGCCTTTTCGTACGATATCTGAGTAGGCAACATTACTTCTAAGAAGTGATGTATGGTTTTGCCAAAAATGGGAAGGGACTGCTTTCTCATTTCAAATATCAGTTAAAGGTCGCACAATGTGTTGCAAACGTCGATGCGAGTTTTTCCCATCTGCGATTTGTGTGAATAATAACTCGGCACATCCGCTAAAACATACCATTCTGTAAGCGATGTCGGTCAAATCTCCGAGAACCCTAATCTGAGAGTGTCGAGCAATCACCTACCTCGGGAGGAGTTCGATCGCTGGATTAAAACTGATGGAACTAAAACCGAACCCTGTGGTCATCGAGGCTTACCAAGCTGGTCACTGCCACTTCTGGAACGAATTCGTCTCGAGAATAGTAACATTTACCGGTAGTGGAATAAACGATTTTCTTTCCACCTAGTTTTCTCAACTCCACTGACTCATTCACTCCCCTGGACCCCCCCCCCCATCGTCTTCTTACTCACCTTACTTTATACCAACGGGTAACGTACTATCTTGCTGTCATCAAAGGACGGGGGCCCGCACCAATACCAATGAACTATATATACCTGTGTAGGCGAGTAAACACGCCGACGGGTACATCCCGCCAGAAATCCCTCTTTGAACCTCGTTTATGACTTCCATGTTTGTAAGACTAACAACAGCCACATCCACCGAGTTTAATGTGACCTTGAAATCAATGCATGTTTTTCGAGACCTACTTATTTCCTCACGGCACCTAGTTCGTGTAAACGAATAACTTTCGTAGTCTCGCCAAAAAACCCCGAAAGTTGGACCCTCCATTAGCCTTCAATTTTCCGCGACCAGGACGGTAATTGAAGCCGAAATATAATAATACATTGTTGATTCTGGGTTTTGTGAGAACAGATTCTGCCTGGAAGCACGAATATTTGCAACAGGACCATAAGGCCTTAACCCAAGAATGTAATAAGCTGGGAATCACCTTGTGAATCCTAAACATGACAGCGAACCTTGAAGGAAATTCGAGCGCCAACTGGAGCCAATGAAGCTTGCGCAGGACTGGAGTGATAGGCTGCCTTGGCTTAGTACAAGTGACAATTCTGATATGCTGGAGTTTACCAAGTTCGGACAAAAGGTATACCAGCGAGTAATCTATTATGCAATCCTAACGGTATGATACAAAAGCATGAGCTAGCTTCTCACCGAATCCTGGTCAAGATATTTCCGCAACTGTCCAATTTTGTGAATACCCTACCAGCCGGATTGGCACTTTGGCTGATATGTGATTTTTGACTCAAGGTGATGATCCACTGGTAACTTAAAGGTTTCTGGCAGAATTGACAGGCGAATAAGTGAATTCCCCTCGCAATGAGGAAAAGCGTTGGTACTTACGGTGTCTGGGGTGATATGAATACTCGGGTCTTGGAGTCATTTATTTTAAGCTATTTTTACAGCCCAAGCCCAGTGCATGGCAGCTGATACGCCATTCCTTAAGTCTACTGATAGCATATGATCGATCAGATGAGTGATAGTAGAGGTACAACTGCGTAATCAGCATAGATGATGTGGTCAACATGGTGTGAACGGATGATGTCACTGATAGGGCGGTGTAGAAAGTATACAGGAGGGGACCTAGGACTGAATCCTTGAGGGACCTATAACGCAGGTACTGAGGGTTAGATTCCAGTCATTGATCCCAACATGTTGATTCTTTCATTTAAGTAGGACGAAGAACCCTTGATGACAGTCCCACTAATTCCGAACCTTGATTTGCAAGCGATGCAACAAATGCTGTGATCATGGTGTCAAAACGCGCGGTCATAATCCAAACAGAATGAGAGACCGATTCTTGGAGATGGTCTGAGGCCCTCAGAAGGTCATCTGCACTTTAGAAGCCAGTCTCAATGCTGTGTAGTGGGCGATCACTGACTGGAGGTAGTGTAATTGTAATGATCAAAGAAGGCGTGTATTGACGCCGGCGCATCTCCCAACGACCTTAGAGAGAAAAGACCGAAGACTGACTGGCCCGATAGTTTTTTTAAAGATGTCAACTTCCATTTATCTTCTTCAGGATGGGCACAACCGTGAGCATTTCCATACGATGGGCCATTGACCCTGAAGCAAGGACATATTACATGTCAGTAACCCCTGGGAGTAATGCATCCCATGCAAAGCTGATAAACAGAGATGTCGGTATGGGGTCCAAGAAATAGGTTTTCTTAGGAGAGTTCATGACAATACGATGCACATCATCCGTAGAAATTTCTTGGAATTCTACGAATGGCATGGGAGTACGTGAGACTTCTGAAGGCTGATTATCTACCTGTGTT